>CM061133.1:96336297-96805372 GCA_030789695.1 Scilla litardierei | reverse complement strand
TTCCAACGGCAAAACAGATGTCCGGTCTTGTACACATCATAGCGTACATTAGACTACCAACTGCACTGGAATATGGAACTTTTTCCATAATCTCCTTCTCTTTTTGGTTCTTTGGACATGATTTCAGACATAAATTGTCGCACTTGCTTATTGGAGTATCAATGGACTTGCAGTCCTGTATATTAAAACGTTCTAGAACCTTCTTTATATAAGTCTCCTGTGAAAGAGAAAGAAGTTTCTTTGAACGGTTCCTTGAAATCTTAACTCCAAGGATATATGCGGCTTCTCCCATGTCTTTCATCTCAAAAACTGATGAAAGCCAAGCCTTGATATCCATCACAAAGCCCTTGTCATTTCCGGCTATTAAAATGTCATCTACATATAGAGACATAATAACATACTTGTTCTTATTCCTCTTGATATATACACAGTTATCTTCATCAAGCATGGAAAATCCATTTGATAAGACAACCTCTTGAAATCGTATATACCATTGCCTCAAGGATTGTTTAAGACCATATATGGATTTAAGAAGTTTACAAACCTTATGTTCGTTTCCTTCTTTTACAACCCCTGTTGGTTGTTCCATATAGATCTCCTCGTCCAATTCTCCATTGAGAAAGGCAGTCTTTACATCCATTTGATGTAATTCGAGGTCTAAGCAAGCTACCATTGCCAGAATCAGGCGAATTGAGGTAAAACGAACAACAGGTGAGAAAGTCTCTTCGTAGTCTATCCCTTCCTGTTGCGTAAAACCTTTCGCGACAAGGCGAGCTTTATATCTGTCAATAGAGCCATCAGCCTTATGCTTGATCTTGAGAACCCATTTGTTCCCAATAGCTCTACGTCCTCTGGGTAAGTCAACCAAGTCCCAGACTTGGTTAACTTTCATGGATTCTAACTCCTCTTGCATCGCTTCCATCCATTTGTCTTTAGCAGGGCAAGATACAGCCTGTTTGAAAGTAGCAGGCTCGTCATCTTCTTGTAGTAAAGTCATAAAGGTTTGCGGAAATTCATCCTCAAATCTTAGAGGAGCCAACCTTGTACGATTACTACGTCGTATTTGAGATTCTTCAAGTCCTTGTTGACTTGAATTTAGATCAATTCTAATATCACTCCCACTTGGAATGTCGTTAGAATTGCTCCCACTTGGATCATTATTCATGTATGGAATAGGATAATCGTCATTCGTATAATCCATTGGTGAAGGTTGAAATGTATTTTCATTTTCACCAAGAATTCTCCCACTCGAATGAGGTAATCCTTCTTGATCATAAATCTCAAATAGAGATAAGTCCTGACTTATCTCGCCCTGTCTTGGAAACTCGTTTTCCAAGAAAGTGACATCCCTCGACTCAAACTCAATTAGCCCACCATTGTCTTCCTGACTAATAAAAACATAACCTTTGGAGTTTTCTGCGTATCGTATAAAGATACATTTCCTTCCCCTTGGCCCAAGTTTGCCATACTTATGGAAGGAAATATGTGCGTAGGATGCACAACCCCAAGGTTTCAAAATGTTTAAGTCAGGAGACCTTTGGTTCCACAACTCATAAGGAGTGGAGCTAACTGATTTCGAGGGTACGCGGTTTAAAATGAAAGTGGCCGTTAATAATGCATCACCCCAAAAGGTGATTGGCAAGTTAGCTTGCGCCATCATTGAACGGACCATTTCCATTAAAGTCCTATTTCTCCTTTCTGCAACACCGTTTTGTTGAGGAGTATAAGGCATAGTTACCTGATGTACTATGCTTTTTTCATTATAAAGTTCCTTAAAACTTATTGATTGATATTCACCGCCCCTATCGGTTCGCAAGACCTTAATCTTGCGATCTAATTGATTCTCCACTAAACTCATATAGTTTTTAAAGCAAGCCAAACCTTCACTTTTGTGGGATATCAAATAGATATGTCCGAATCGGGTGAAATCATCAATAAAAGTGATGAAATAGGACTTTCCGCGTCTTGTCTTGACATTCATCGGACCACATATGTCCGAATGGATAAGCTGTAATGGAACCTCGGCCCTTGTGCCAGTTCCAAACGGCTTGCGACAAGATTTCCCCACAAGGCAATGTTCGCAGGTTGACATTTCAAACTTTGAAACATTGGATAGAAGGCCACGTTTGGCAAGTCTATCCATACGCGTTGGTCCAATATGACCAAGCCTTGCGTGCCAACAATTCACATCAGACTCATAAGTCTTAGAATTTGCAACAAGGAAATTTTCATTACATGAGGAATCATACATTGTACTCATTACAATAAATCCTTTAAATACAAACCCAGTACCAATAAGAGTATTATTACAACTTAAGTCCACATTACAATCATGAAAAAACCAGCTATAGCCAAGACCCATTAATACAACCACAGAAATTATATTCCTTCGAATATCTGGAGCGAAGAGGACATCATGAAGTAGAAGAGTGCGGTCGTTGTCCAAGACTAGCTTGCAAGTCCCAACACCTTTCACTTCAACACGTGTGTTGTTTCCTACATAGATCCACTTCGTTCCTTGGGGTATCCGGTGATACTCCACGAAGGACCGTCTGTCCCTTGCTATGTGGTCGGTGGCACCTGAATCAATTATCCAAAATGGATTAGATTCCACAAGAAATATTGAACTAGAAACACATATGTAACTAGTATATTTACAAGTTACCTCGTCGCCTCCACTCGTACACGAACGAGCATAGTGACCGAGCTTGTTGCACTTGAAGCACTTGATCCTCTTCAAGTCTTTCTTCTTGTGCCATTTCTTGTGCCCACCCTTATGTTTGGGTTTCTTGGTAGACTCAGGTTGCTTATTACGTTCATTAGTGAACTTCGAACGATTTTTCCGTTTCTTTCCCCGGTGTGAGGAACTAGCAACCATGTGCACTTCTGCACTTGGCTTGGCAGCCGCAAGCCGCTCTTCCTCTAATTCGAGGTGCTTGGAAACATCGCTGAAGGTCTTGATGCTCTCATTGTGAGTGAGATGCATCTTCATTTGGTCCCACCCATTTGGTAGGGAACGTATGACTGCTTGGATTTGTTGCTCATCCGTGAGCACATGACCTGCGTTCTTTAACTCTGATATAAGGTTCGCCATATGTCACAGATGTTTCCCCATGGAATGATCTGGACGTTTCTTATATGTGTCGAACTTTATAGTTAAGGCGCGAAGTTTAGACACCGATGTGCCACCGAACTTCTCCTCTAGCTTGGACCATATGTCCATGGCTAGGTCATGTTCTCGGAAGATGCGCATTATGTCATCAGCCATACTGCTTAATAACGTAATGCGCGCTATCTTATTCTTCCGAGACCAAGCATCAAAAGCTTCCTTGTCTCTTCGGTGTTGGGCCGTAGTGCCCAACTCCGGTTCAATCATAACGTTCTTTAGAGTTTCGAGAACTTCTTGCTCCTCTAGAACGTATTGTATCTTAATGGACCAAAGTTTGTAATTATCGCCGTTGAGTTTTTCACCTTTGTTTTACTCAGCGACGATATTCTTTGAAGCGGAAGACATTTTACTTTTAAAATGTTGCAAAAGACATAAAAACCCGAAGGTTCGATCAAAAACACATTGCATAAAATTCTTAAAATATAACTCCCACTTGAAATTATATTATATTTGATAAGATACTTTCGAAAAATATTGAAGATGTTGTTCTAGAATCGAAAAGGTCTCTTTGATTCCAATCACCATCTAGGACAACCTTCAATATTCCCCCATCACTTATCAAACAATAGTACTCTTATAGTACTAGCAGCGGAAAAACGAATTTGAAAACGTATTTTTCAAATATAATTCCCACTTGAAATGATAATAGAATATCCTTTATGGATAGTTCTAAAATCAACTCCCACTTGGAATGATACTCATAATTTGATAAGTTACTTTCGAAAAATATTGAAGATGTTACTCTAGAGTCGGAAAGGTCACTATGTTTCCAATCACCATTTAGAGTAACTTTCAATATTTCTCCCTCACTTTATCAAATGTTAGTACTCTTATAGTACTTTGCAGCGGAAAAGCGTTTTTGAAAAACGTATTTTTCAAAAAATTTAAAATACATTGGCTAATCTCCGAAGAGTAGAGCACAACGTCATAAGTACATTGGCTAATCTCCGTAGAGTAGAGCACAATGACATGGCTAATCTCGCATGAAGTAGAGCATTAAGGCTAATCTTCAAGGAGTAGAGCACAATTTCATAAGTACATTGGCTAATCTCCGTAGAGTAGAGCACAATGACTTGGCTAATCTCGCATGAAGTAGAGCACTTGGCTAGTATTCAAGGAGTAGAGCCCAAAGAAAAAACTTCATTATGACGTTAGTCCCGTATGAACTAGTCGGCACTGTGGTTAGCCCCGTATGGACTAATCGACACATTCGAGTTTGACCAAGGCCTTTTGTTACCCCGTATGGGTCATTTGGCAAGTTTGCAATCGACCAAGACCTTTTGTCGGATTGGTCGACCAAAAACACCAAATTGGTCGACCAATTTTTGGTCTTGCAACTTCTTCCCGGCCAGAGCCTCTGCCCTGGCCGGGGCTTGGCCAAGGGCCGGCCAGGGCCTCTGCCCTGGCCGGCCAGGGGCCTTGGCCCCCTCGGCCAAGGCCTCTGCCCTGGCCGAGGCCGGCCAAGGCTGGCCAGGCTCTGGCTGAGGCCAGGGCATTGGCCCTGGCCTCTGCCAGGGCCGGCCAGCCGACCCTGGCCCCTGCCAGGGCCGGCCAGGCCCTGGCCGAGGCCAGGGCGCCGACCCTGGCCTCTGCCAGGGCCGGCCTGGCCGGCCAGGGCCGGCCTGGCCGGCAGGCCTTGGCCAAGGCCGGCCATTGTCGGCCTGGCCTTGGCCGGCCACTGCCGGCCTGGCCTTGGCCGGCCACTGCCGGCCTGGCCTTGGCCGGCCATGGCTTGGCCATGGCCGGTCATGGCCAAGGCCATTTGGCATTGGCCGGCCATGGCCCCTTTGGCCATGGCCGGCCACCCCCTTTGAATGGGGTTGCCGCACATACTCCTCCCCCTTGATGGGGTGGTCGCCGGTGGTTATTGGCCGTAGCCAACCCCCTCCGCAAGTGGAGGGGGGTGCATAGCCTTCATAGCCCATTTGGCCATGGTGCACATGCACCAATTTCCTCTTACCCGATGGAAATAACTACCATCATCTTCCTCGATGAAGCACCCGTTCGTCGATGAAGCACCCGTTCGTCGAGAAATTAGTTATTTCCTAATGGCCGTGTGCCAAAAATGGAAAAATAACATACTACGTGAACGGTCGGTTCTTCCCGTCACGGAGAGTTCCTACCATATCCGTAATGATAGGAGACCCTAACGTGAAAAGAACAACCGCTGCGTTCTCTCCGTCACGAAGCGTTCCTACTATATCCGTAATAGTAGGAGACCCATTCGTGAAAAATACAACGACTCGTTCATAGTTTCGACGGGGCGGTGGTTTGACCGGGGCGAACCTTTATGGCTTTGATACCAATGTAGGATCCTGCCAAGACAGAGTTAGGATCGATAATTAAAGTTGAGACTTACGCTTGCGTATGCGGAACGGTAGTCTCGGAACTTTGCCTTTGGATTCGCCACGACGGATCGAGTCTTCTCACGAACGGAGTAAGGCTACTAATCCACAATCTAAATCTCTATTTTAGATTAAGAACTTGGAAAGAGGAAGAGAAAGGATTTCTGCAGAGCTTCGCTAGGATGAAGTTGCATGCATGAATTTCATGCAAAAAGGTGTAAGAAATGGCTTACCCTTGGGTCTTATTTATAGCCCCTAAGGTAGTTATTTTAGAGTAAGTTGTTCCTTTGGAACAACTTAATTAAGGTGTACCATGATACATGGCACATTATAAGCTTAAGTTGTACCATATGCATGGTACAACATAAGCTTAAGATATTCCCCCTTTATTAGCCATATGTCGCATGCACTTATGCATATAAAATGCGACTTTCCCACTCATCCAGAGATCCTCTCCGCAAGGGAACAGATTCCCTTTGTACACGACTTCGTGTACACGACGTTCGAGGTCCGTATTCCCTCGTACATCCCCCACAAGGGTGTACAAACGTCTTCCATATCCAACACAAAGCGTTACCTCAACACGACGCGAAAGCTACACCGACGTCGGGTAGCGACGCCGGGGGTTGGAATAGGAGAACGCGCTCCAAGTCCAGATTCCAAATTAGTTTCCTCGCTGGAATGTTCAGAGCATCAACCGGAGCCACGGTTCCAGATTCCAAAGCTAGCACGTGCGACGACGGGCTACGACGTGTCGTAACGTCGTGCACGGTGAACCGTCGGAGAGAAAGAACCTAGGTGGGGCCCACAGTAGTCCTAGGGACCTTTGGGGGACCCACAATACCTCTGGAGACCTTGGGGGTTCCACGGTGGCAAGCGGTGCGACGGATGCGGGGTTGCGACGTTTGGCTCTCGGTCGTATAGCCTCGGTGCGGGGAGCTCCGTCGGTCAGACACATGGGAACGGGGTTGCATCGCTACGGTCGGTGCGGGCCTTGGTGCTCTCGGTCGGTGCGGAGGACAGAACCGGTCGGTCGCCTTGGATGCGGGAGTTCGGGCGCTGCAACGTTGCAGCCGTTGCAACGTTGCGAAGGGCGGGCGATGCGGGGAATCCCTTCGGTCGGGCACGGCGCTGAGCGGGGGACGAAGCGGGGTTTGGTGCGGGCGGCTGTGCGGAACGGAAAGCGGACGAAGCTCTCGGTCTGACCGAGAGCTTCTCTCGGTCGGTGCGGTCGAACGAAGTGGGCGGCAGTAGCGGGTCGGTGCGGAGCGGGCATGCGGGGGCGGCTAGCGGTCGGAGCGGGGGATTTGGGCCTCTTTCTTCGGCCGTGCGGCAGCTGTTCGTCGCAACGTTGCGACGAATCGTCGCAACGTCAAATTTGAGTTTTGGAGGAGGCTAGGGTTAATTTCTTGCGAAAATAGGTCTTCCTAGGGGTTGTTTATATAGTGTAGATGGGTTGACTAAGTCTAGGGCTAAATCTAATAGGATTAGAAGTTCAAAAATATTTAAAATTTGAAATTCAACTTCTCCAACTCACCCAAGGATTTGACTTGGTCCAATTGAGCTGGAAATTGGTTCAAAAATTCTTTAATACGTTTAAAACTCAAATAAATTTTATTTGGTCGAAATTAATTTAAAAATTAATTATTAAAAATATTATAAAACTTGTTAAAAATATAAAAGTGGTCAAATAAACTCTAAAAATTATAAAATAAATATCGGGTGATCGTGATGACGAGAGTGAGCTAACTAAGAAGACGGATCTTAATTTTGACGTCGGACGACGAAACTAAAAATAGAAACGTCTCCCGTCAAAAGTGAAAATCGCCACGTCTCATCGAATAAGTTTAAATTGTGGGAAAACGACTCGAGAAACGTCGTTCCAAAATAGTGCCACTATTTAATATTCTCAGAGATGTTCACAACGGCATATCACACGAAAGTGTTCACAAACAAACAAAGTCTAAAACAAACACGTGCACGGCCAAAAGCACGTGCACGAACAACGCACAACAAAAAGTGGTCGTTACATCATCCCCACCTTAGAATAAAGTCCATCCTCGGACTTTCTAACATATCTAGTCGCTCTAGTAACTACCCCAGTCATGCCACGTTATAATTTAAACCAAGTATAGTCATTACAAGTGCTTATATATGCACTAGGTAGTCAAACATTAACACTACCAACACGTGTATATATATATATTAACGTACGTATACACTTATACCTATTATAGTCAGTCAAATTCATACATGTATTTCAATCATATATATATAAATATATATATATATATATATATATATATATATATATATATATATATATATATATATATATATATATATATATATATATATATAAACATACATCCATTATATAACTACTACCTACCTAGTATAAAACAATAGTTCAGATACTCACATAAGGATAGTCTCACACTTAGCCAATACAATCATTGCTCTACCTATATGTAGCTACCTATGCACAAACATCAAGGGTATACTACCCTCTAATAATCCCTAGTATTCATCCAACACCAAACACAACACATGTAGTCACACCACCATAATTAAGTCAAGTTTCACTATATATATATATATATATATATATATATATATATATATATATATATATATATATATATATATATATATATATTCACCACTACTATAGTTTCACAATACATAGTCATTCAAATACATGCAAATAGTTCACCATATATTCCCATCACGTACGGTCCTATTACTGTATTTACAACACGCCACATATACCATAGTCATCAATTCCTATAACTAAGCACATACTTACCCGTGCATGGTGCACACCCATACACGCTAACATTTCATTTACGCATACCAATCATACCATTATATTACTAGCACATCTATGCACCTAGTTTAGCTAGCACACAAGCAAGTCCTTAGTAAATAACTATACCACAAGACCAACACCTATGACTATATACTGGTGTAGCGACCCACAGTCATGTGCGTAACTCAACCAGGCACAAACACTTCTATCACTATACATACATCAAGCATTGCTATATTCAAACTACAAACATACATTCAATATACTTAGAGTATACACACTCAAGCTTGAGTGAGACTCAATACACATATCGGAATATTCTACATACATAACACGGCATTCATACATATACCAATACCACTCCATTATATATATATATATGTCTACCAATACAACCATATGCATACCATAAGTCAATCACACTTAATATTTAGTCAGGTAACACTTACATAGTTCAATCACTCTATATACCATAATAATAATAATACAGACATCAGCACACGTATAATTATAATACACTCCCTAATACATGCATATGTATTCATCGTATAGTCACACACATGTAACATATATATTCACACCATAGCCTACTACCTATAATTAGTATACTAACACATCTATACGTACATAATTAAGATGTGCAATAGTCGTGTATACCTCACGGTATGCACGCATGCAACATCCCGCAAAAGCAAGCAATACCCATCAAAATTATAATTCTACTATCATATGCATATCACCTATATACTCAGGCAACAAAACATAACTACTTACATGTAAGCACATTTCATATCCACGTACGAGCACATACTCACACGTACTAGTATATAGGTCATATAGTAGGCCTACTCCCTTAATCATACTTACACTTATTATTATCACTCCTAACATACACATAGCTTTACCAATCATTTATTTCAACCATTATAAGTATCTTTGATTACATACACTCCATTAGATATTCCAACACTAACTCTTATACACACCGGCATCCCTAGTATAGCATAGCTATCCACACCAAAATCTATAACCACTAACACACAACCAACTTCATAATATTACGAATAACTCCGAGTATATATATATATATATATATATATATATATATATATATATATATATATATATATATATATCACACAATGGGCAAGCATCAGTATACTATGGGGTTATACTCATTCAAGCCCACGTACACAACTTAGGTACGTGCACTACGACACCTCACAAAGGTCCAAGGGCCTACTATCAATTAAGAGTTGACACAGACATTGACGGGCACCTAAGCCTAAGCAATAGAGGGAGGTCGAAAGCGTGACGAGGGAAGGATCGATAGGCACGAGTTCAGATAGGACGAATACAAGGAGACAGCTTGGTTAGGGAAAACTGTGATTCACTGGTGAATGTTTAGGTAGAGGAAAGGGAGATGTACTGATGCTTAATTAGGATACAGAAAAGAAAATAGGGTGAATAGCATAAGCTAAAATACGTGGATTTTGAAAACTGTCGTTCTTCAAAAAGTTGAAATCCCAGTCTGAAAAGAAATATTTGGAGATCGATAAAACGAGTTGTTCAAAATAAATTTGAGTCGAACATTCATAATAAGAGAAAATGGTCTATTGGTTTTAAAAATCATTATAAAAGGAAGTAAAATCATTTACACAAACATTAAGGACGTGGTTTAGAAAATTTATACGTCAGTAATTTAATATAATGTTGTCAAAAAGTTTTGGAAAGTCAAGAATGAAATCAAGTAACGGAAGAATTTAAACTCATATTAAATGCTTTCAAAACTTTTAGGCTATGGAAAATTTAAAATAACCAACATTGAAACTACTTTTTACAGAACCAGGGTTTGCCAGAAATGAGAAACTGATTTACATAAGGTTCTTAATATACGAGCACAATAAGTCTGGCACTGATATAAAAATAGTTGAAAGTATGTATGGTGCACGGAAAAATAATATTAACTTAGTAGTAGAATTATCGAAATCGAATAGCAAGTCTTTAAAATCAAATCATGGAGGGTCTAAATCAGGAAGTGGTTATGAAAATAGTAATTTGCAAAAATCTGAAATAGCGAGAACGACGAGCAAAACCAACTTGCTAAAAGCTGAAATTCCATGTGTCTTGAAAAGTATATGAATGGCATAAATCAGGAGGGAAAATTACAAGTTGAATAAAAGTATGATTCAGAATAAAATTAATATATGAAGGGACGACGCATTTGCATAAGTACGAAAAACATAGGCTGGGAAAATACTATAAGCTAGTATTCAAAAATTCCGACAAACGTTTTAAAAATTTAAATCAATGAAGGAGTATGAAGTATAAGTATATTAAAATTTTGAACAAAGTTAAACTCAGTGGAAGAGAAGATAGAAAAATTCTTTCAGAAGGTTCAAATTTTGCAATGGAGATGTTTGAAAATTAACGACGATCGTCATGAGGCGATCTCGTGAATCGAGGCAAGGAAATTGGTCGAATGATCAAATCATACATACGCCTAGGATATTGTCACGCCCCGCTTCCCAAAAATATGGAGGCAAAGCGTGAGAAGGTCCGCTCAGACTTGAAGCTACAAAGCTGCAAGTCCGATAAGCGTCGATCAAATTTAAACTGCAGGTCCTTGCAACGCGAACGAAACAAAGATAATAATATTTAAATGAGACAAAAGAGATATCTCAGAATATCCATAAAATAAGTTTCAACATCACAGAAAAAGCCACCATGCTGAGAAGAAAAGAGTTTAAAGGCCCAAACATGGCCAACAAAGTATAAAGTACAAAACAACGGTGCTACGCACCAACAACTAACAAAAGGCCTAAAGCTCAACAAAACTCAAGGCATGGTCACCGGTGTCCACCAAAATCCTCCTGGGCAATCATGGACTCAGACTCAGCGTCAGCAACTCATCACGTACACAGCAACGACCTCTGGCTCAGGTCTAACATGTGACACCCAAAAGAGCAAGGGGCACATGTCAGCAAGTCTGGGAGACTTGTGCAAGGAAACTACAAGTGGGTAAAAGTAAAGCAACCTAGCAGTTCTAGTATGAATGCGATGACACGGCAGTTTAAAGTATGAGTGCAACAGGTAAAGTAAAGTAAAGTACAGTACGAGCATGGCATGGCATTCACAAGACAAGTACAAGGCAATGAAAGTAAGCACCTCGTGCACAGAGATTCCGCCTTTTGGCTAGAGTGGCTGCACGGCCAGCTCCTAGCTCAAGTAACCGTTTATCCCTACCCCTCCACGTGTATCGGGCATTGGTTTCTGGCCAACACATGAGGCCCGCTTCTGGTCCACGAGCCAGGAAGTGTGTAAACAAGTATGGCGTAGGGGTGCACCTAGCCAGGGACACGGAAACACGGATTTGTACAAGTATTTTGTAGCGTGTGCTACGATGCAACAATCAATTTGGATGACATGTAAGATGCAATGCATGGCAGTTAAAAGTACGTACAGTTAAGGAAAGTAAACGTGACAGTTTAGTATGCATGAAACAAGTTTAAAGGGTTGGATCTAGCTTCATTGTCAAGCTAGATCAATTAGGTGACGGATCTAGTTTCGTTGTCAAACTAGATCAAGTAGGCGTCTAGCCAGCTATCATTTCACTGACTAGTCTCTTTTACGCTAGGAACAAGAAAGTGGCCTAAAAACAGGGCCCTACACAAGAGTTGGCAAGTTTCACTTGCCTGCAAGTTCGACGTCTGAGCACCGTCCAATGAGTCCAAAAATCACAATTATCTACGTGCAAAGTCCACCGGCCTAAAGTCCATATTATTAATCTTGATTAGTGAATTTAAAACATTTAAAATACTTTAAAAATACTGATTTTTAGTCTTGATTAGCATGCAATTGGGTTGGGGTTCCTAGGGGTGCAAAGCGTTACCTCAACACGACGCAAAAGCTACACCGGCGTCGGGTAGCGACGCCGGGGGTTGGAATAATAGAACGCGCTCCAAGTCCTGATTCCAATATAGTTTCCTCGCTGGAAAGTTCAGAGCATCAATCCGGGCGACGATTCCAGATTCCAGAGCTAGCACGGGCGACGACGGGTTACGACGTGCGACGACGTCGTACGCGACGAATCCGTGAAGAGCAAGCACCTAGGTGGGGCCCACAGTACTCCTAGGGGCCTTTGGGGGGCCCACAATAACTCTGGAGAACTTGGGGGGCCCACGGTGGCAAGCGGTGCGACGGATGCGGGGTTGCGACGAGTGACTCTCGGTCGTACCCCTCCAATGCGGGAGAATTCCTCGGTCGCTGCGAGAGAACGGGGCTGTGCAGCAGCGGGGGTCGGTCACAGCGGCGGGTGCGGGCGTTTCCTTCGGTCAGACCGATAGGGACCGTCGGTCGTGCGCTTGGGATGCGAGGCTGCGGTGTGCAAAGCTTGGGCGCTCGGTCGCAGCGGGCGGGGCGACCGGTCAGACACGGAGCGGAGCAGGGCGACGGGGCGGGTCGATGCGGAGCGCTTGTGCGGAGCGGGGCCTCGGTCAGACCGAGGGCCTCTCTCGGCCAAGCGGGGGGAACGGGCATGGGCGGCTGCTGTAGCGTGCGGACGGCGAGGATGCGGGGGCGGCTATCGGTCGGAGCGGGCGGATGCGGGGGGTTTTCTCGGTCGTGCGGGGGGCTGAACGTCGCAACGTTGCGACGATTCGTCGCAACGTCCAATTTCAAGTTTGGAAGAGGCTAGGGCTAATTTCTTTGGAAAATAGGTCTTGCTAGGGGTTGCTTATATAGTATAGATGGGTTGACTTGGTCTAGGGCTAAATATAATAGGATTAGAAGTTTAAAAAGATTTAAAATTTGAAATTCAATTACTCCATCTCATCCAAGGGTTTGACCTGGTCCAAATGAGCTGGAAATTGGCTCAAAAATTCTTTAAAACGTTTAAAACTTAAATAAATTTTATTTGGCCGAAAATAATTTATAAATTAATTATTAAAAATAATATAAAACTTGTAAAAATTATAAAAGTGGTCAAATGAACTCCAAAAATTATAAAATAAATATCGGGGTGATCGTGATGACGAATGTGAGCTAACTAAGAAGACGGATCTCAGATTCGACGTCGGACGACGAAACTAAAAATAGAAACGTCTCCCGTCAAGAGTGAGAATCGTCACGTCTCATCGAGTAAGTTTAAATTGTGGGAAAACGACTCGAGAAACGTCGTTCCAAATTAGTGCCACCATTTAATACCCTCAGAGACGTTCACAACGACATATCACACAAAAGTGTTCACGAGCAAACAAAGTCTAAAACAAACACGTGCACGGCCAAAAGCACGTGCACGAACAACGTACCACGAGAAGTGGTCGTTACATCCTCCCCACCTTAGAATAAAGTCCGTCCTCGGACTTTCTAATATAGCTAGTCGCTCTAATAACTACCCCAGTCAAGCCACATTATAATTTAAACCAAGTATAGTCATTGCAAGTGCTTATATATGCACTAAGTAGTCAAACATTAATACCACCAACACGTATATACATTCACATACGTATACACTTATACCTATTATATTCAGTCAAATTCATACATGTATTTCAATCAGGTATATAAACATACATCCCTTATATAACTACTACTCACAAACAATAATTCAGGTACTCACATAAGAATAGTGTCACACTTAGCAAATACAACCATTGCTCTACATATAGATAGCTACCTATGCACAAACATCAAGAGTATACTTCCCTCTAATATTCATCCAATACCAACATCTCAGCACTTATAGTCACACCATACCATTACTAAATCAAATTCACTATATCTAATATACATTCACCGCTACTATAATTTCACAATATATAGTCATTCAAATACATGCAAATAGTTCACCATATATTCACATCACGTACGGTCCTATAACTGTATTTACGACACGCCACATATACCATAGTCATCAAAACCTATAACTAAGCACATACTTACCCGTGCATGGTGCACACCCATACACGCTAACATTTCATTTTCATACGCCAATCATACCATTATATAACTAGCACACCCACACACCTAGTTTTAGCTAGTACACATGCGTTCACACAACAATTCCTTAGTAATTAGCTATACCACAAGACCAACACCTATAACTATATATTGGCGTAGCGACCCACAATCATGTGCGTAGCACAACCAGGCACAAACACTCCTATCACTATACATACATCAAACATTGCTATATTCAAACTACAAACTTACATTCAATATACTTAGAGTATACCCACTCAAGCTTGAGTGAGACTCAGTACTCATATTAGAATATTCTATATACGTAACACGACATTCATACATATACCAATACTACTCCCATATATATACATCTACCAATACAACCATATACATTCCATAAATCAATCACACTTAATATTTAGTCAGGCAATACTCACATATTTAAATCATTTTATATACCATAATAATAATAATACAGACATCAGCACTCGTATAATTATAATACACTCCCTAATACATGCATACGTATTCATCGTATAGTCACACGCACATGTAACTTATATATATATATTCACACCATAGCCTACTACCTATAATTAGTATACTAACTCATCCACACATACATAATTAAGATGTGCAATAGTCGTGTATACCTCACGGTATGCACTCTTGCAACATCCCGTAAAAGGAAGCAATACCAATCAAAATTATAATCCTACTACCATATGTATATCACCTATATACTCATGCAACAAAACATAACTACTTACATATAAGCACCATATATATCTACCTACGAGCACATACTCACTCGTACTAGTATATTGGTCACACAATAGACCTACTTACTTATATATATATGTTCACCCAATATCATCACACCTAGCATATACATAGCTTTACCAATCATTTATTTCAACCATTATAAGTATTACATACACTACTTAGATATTTCAATGCTAACTCTTATATACACAGGCATCCCTAGTATAGTATAACTATCCACACAAAAATCTATAACTACTAACACACAACAACTTCATAATATCACGAATAACTCCGAGTATATATATATATATACCACACAATAGGCAAGCATCAATATACTATGGGAATTCTCATTCAAGCCCATGTACACAACTTAGGTACGTGCACCACGAGAACCTCACAAGGGCCCAAGGGTCTACTAACAACTAAGAGTTGACACAGACATTGAAGGACCCTAAGGCCTAAGCAATAAAGAGAGATCGGGAGCGTGACGAGGGAAGGATCGATAAGCACGAGTTCAGATAGGACGAATACAAGGAGACTGTTTGGTTAGGGAAAACATTGACTCGATGGTGGTGTTTAGGTTGAGGGAAAAGGGAGATGTAGTGATGCTTATATAGGAGGGGAAAAAGAAAATGTGGTAGGTAGCACAAGTTAAAATACGGGAAATCTGAAAACTACTGTTCTTCAAAAAAAGTTGAAATCCCAGTCTGACAAGAAATATTTGGAGATCGATAAAACGAGTTGTTCAAAATAAATTTGAGTCGAACATTCATAATAAGAGAGAAAATGTTCTATTGGTTTTAAAAGTCATTTTAAAATGAAGTAAAATCATTTACACAAATATTAAGGACATGATTTAGAAAATTTATACGTCAATAATTTAATATAATGTTGCCAAAAATTTTCGAAAGTCAAAGAATGGAATCAAACAACGGAAGAATTTAAAATCAGGTTAAATGCTTTCAAAACTTTAGGCTATGGAAAATTGAAGATAATCAATTTGAAACTACTTTTAGAAAACCAAGGTTTGCCAGAAATGAGAAACTGATTTACACAAGGTTCTTAATATGTGAGCACAACAAGTCTAGTACGGATATAAAAATAATTGAAAGTAGGTATGGTGCACGGAAAATAATAATATTGGCTTAGTATAAGAATTATCGAAATCGAATAGTAAGTCTTTAGGATCAAACCATGGAGGGTCTAAATCAGAAAGAGGTTATGTAAATAGTAATTTTGCAAAAATCTGAAATAGCGAGAACGACGAGCAAAAACCAACTTGCTGGAAGCTGAAATTCCATGTGTCTTGAAAGTATATTAAAGTAAACACGACGTATCATTCGTATAACACAAATAAGAAGGAAATTATAAATCGAATTGGCAAAGCAAAAATAAAATTAATATATGAAAAGACGACATGAGTACGAAAACATAGGCTGGGAAAAATATTATAAGCTAGTGTTCAAAGTTCCGACAAACGTTTTTAAAAATTTAAATCAATGAAGAAGTATGAAGTATAAATATATTAAAATTTTGAACAAATTTAGACCTATCGAAAGATACCTTTGGAAGATTCAAGATTGTAACGGAAAGATTTGAAAATTGACGACGATCGTCATGGGGCGATCTCGTGAATCGAGGCAAGGAGGTTGGTCAGGGAGCCAAACATACCTACGCCTAGGATATGGATCAGAAGAGGCTACGGAGAACTCCTACGGTCGAACAACTAAAGATTAGGAACTAAGCGCTAAGACTTCTAAAGGTTAGACGGTAAGGAAATGCGTTCAGCTTGGTCCGAAATCGTTGAACCCAAAAGCGAACGACCGAAGGAAAATCTAGAAGTCTAATATGGTCAGGGTTAGGCAAGGACCACTAAGGTAACTCCTACGGCGATCAATTGCTAGAAGGGGGTCTAACTATCAATCAGGGGCTTCTAACTAGCAAGCACAGACGTCTAACTAAGTCACTTACCACCTAGTGTCCTAAGAAATCGACTAGACTCAGGGCTTCTGACTCGGATGTTGCAATTTATTTAATGGACATTCTGTTATTATCGTTGTTCCGTTAATTCGCAATTGCAAGACTGGACCTGCATGGGCCACCAACAAAACCTGTCACGCCCCGCTTCCCAAAAATATGGAGGCGAAGCGTGAGAAGGTCCGCTCAGACTTGAAGCTACAAAGCTGCAAGTCCGATAAGCGTCGATCAAATTTAAACTGCAGGTCCTTGCAACGCGAACGAAACAAAGATAATAATATTTAAATGAGACAAAAGAGATATCTCAGAATATCCATAAAATAAGTTTCAACATCACAGAAAAAGCCACCATGCTGAGAAGAAAAGAGTTTAAAGGCCCAAACATGGCCAACAAAGTATAAAGTACAAAACAACGGTGCTACGCACCAACAACTAACAAAAGGCCTAAAGCTCAACAAAACTCAAGGCATGGTCACCGGTGTCCACCAAAATCCTCCTGGGCAATCATGGACTCAGACTCAGCGTCAGCAACTCATCACATACACAGCAACGACCTCTGGCTCAGGTCTAACATGTGACACCCAAAAGAGCAAGGGGCACATGTCAGCAAGTCTGGGAGACTTGTGCAAGGAAACTACAAGTGGGTAAAAGTAAAGCAACCTAGCAGTTCTAGTATGAATGCGATGACACGGCAGTTTAAAGTATGAGTGCAACAGGTAAAGTAAAGTAAAGTACAGTACGAGCATGGCATGGCATTCACAAGACAAGTACAAGGCAATGAAAGTAAGCACCTCGTGCACAGAGATTCCGCCTTTTGGCTAGAGTGGCTGCACGGCCAGCTCCTAGCTCAAGTAACCGTTTATCCCTACCCCTCCACGTGTATCGGGCATTGGTTTCTGGCCAACACATGAGGCCCGCTTCTGGTCCACGAGCCAGGAAGTGTGTAAACAAGTATGGCGTAGGGGTGCACCTAGCCAGGGACACGGAAACACGGATTTGTACAAGTATTTTGTAGCGTGTGCTACGATGCAACAATCAATTTGGATGACATGTAAGATGCAATGCATGGCAGTTAAAAGTACGTACAGTTAAGGAAAGTAAACGTGACAGTTTAGTATGCATGAAACAAGTTTAAAGGGTTGGATCTAGCTTCATTGTCAAGCTAGATCAATTAGGTGACGGATCTAGTTTCGTTGTCAAACTAGATCAAGTAGGCGTCTAGCCAGCTATCATTTCACTGACTAGTCTCTTTTACGCTAGGAACAAGAAAGTGGCCTAAAAACAGGGCCCTACACAAGAGTTGGCAAGTTTCACTTGCCTGTAAGTTCGACGTCTGAGCACCGTCCAATGAGTCCAAAAATCACAATTATCTACGTGCAAAGTCCACCGGCCTAAAGTCCATATTATTAATCTTGATTAGTGAATTTAAAACATTTAAAATACTTTAAAAATACTGATTTTTAGTCTTGATTAGCATGCAATTGGGTTGGGGTTCCTAGGGGTGCAAAGCGTTACCTCAACACGACGCGAAAGCTACACCGGCGTCGGGTAGCGACGCCGGGGGTTGGAATAATAGAACGCGCTCCAAGTCCTGATTCCAATATAGTTTCCTCGCTGGAAAGTTCATAGCATCAACCCGGGCGACGATTCCATATTTCAGAGCTAGCACGGGCGACGACGGGTTACGACGTGCGACGACGTCGTACGCGACGAATCCGTGAAGAGCAAGCACCTAGGTGGGGCCCACAGTACTCCTAGGGGCCTTTGGGGGACCCACAATAACTCTGGAGAACTTGGGGGCCCACGGTGGCAAGCGGTGCGACGGATGCGGGGTTGCGACGAGTGACTCTCGGTCGTACCCCTCCAATGCGGGAGAATTCCTCGGTCGCTGCGAGAGAACGGGGCTGTGCAGCAGCGGGGGTCGGTCACAGCGGCGGGTGCGGGCGTTTCCTTCGGTCAGACCGATAGGGACCGTCGGTCGTGCGCTTGGGATGCGAGGCTGCGGTGTGCAAAGCTTGGGCGCTCGGTCGCAGCGGGCGGGGCGACCGATCAGACACGGAGCGGAGCGGGGCGACGGGGCGGGTCGATGCGGAGCGCTTGTGCGGAGCGGGGCCTCGGTCAGACCGAGGGCCTCTCTCGGCCAAGCGGGGGGAACGGGCGTGGGCGGCTGCTGCATCGTGCGGACGGCGAGGATGCGGGGGCGGCTATCGGTCGGAGCGGGCGGATGCGGGGGGTTTTCTCGGTCGTGCGGGGGGCTGAACGTCGCAACGTTGCGACGATTCGTCGCAACGTCCAATTTCAAGTTTGGAAGAGGCTAGGGCTAATTTCTTTGGAAAATAGGTCTTGCTAGGGGTTGCTTATATAGTATAGATGGGTTGACTTGGTCTAGGGCTAAATATAATAGGATTAGAAGTTTAAAAAGATTTAAAATTTGAAATTCAATTACTCCATCTCATCCAAGGGTTTGACCTGGTCCAAATGAGCTGGAAATTGGCTCAAAAATTCTTTAAAACGTTTAAAACTTAAATAAATTTTATTTGGCCGAAAATAATTTATAAATTAATTATTAAAAATAATATAAAACTTGTAAAAATTATAAAAGTGGTCAAATGAACTCCAAAAATTATAAAATAAATATCGGGGTGATCGTGATGACGAATGTGAGCTAACTAAGAAGACGGATCTCAGATTCGACATCGGGCGACGAAACTAAAAATAGAAACGTCTCCCGTCAAGAGTGAGAATCACGTCTCATCGAGTAAGTTTAAATTGTGGGAAAACGACTCGAGAAACGTCGTTCCAAATTAGTGCCACCATTTAATACCCTCAGAGACGTTCACAACGACATATCACACAAAAGTGTTCACGAGCAAACAAAGTCTAAAACAAACACGTGCACGGCCAAAAGCACGTGCACGAACAACGTACCACGAGAAGTGGTCGTTACAGATATGGATCAGGAAAGTCTACGGAAACTCCTACGGTCGACCAACTAAAGATTAGGAACTAGGCGTTAAGACCTTCTAAGGGGCTGGACGGTAATGAAATGCGTTCAGCTTGGTCCGAAATCGATGAACCCAAGCGAACGACTAAAGGAAATTCTAGAAGTCTAATAAGGTCAGGGGTAGACATGAACCACTAAGGTAACTCCTACGACGATTAAATCAATTGCTATAAGGGAGTCTACTACAATCAAGGCCTCTAACTAGCAAGCACAGACGTCTAACTAAGCCTTCTTACCACCTAGTGTCGTAAGAAAACGACTAGACTCAGGGCTTATGACTCGGATGTTGCAATTTATTTAATGGACATTCCGTTATTATCGTTGTTCCGTTAATTTGCAATTGCAAGACCGGACCTGCATGGGCCACCAACAAAACCTGTCACGCCCCGCTTCCCAAAAATATGGAGGCGAAGCGTGAGAAGGTCCGCTCAGACTTGAAGCTACAAAGCTGCAAGTCCGATAAGCGTCAATCAAATTTAAAACTGCAGGTCCTTGCAACGCGAGCGAAAAAAGATAATAATAATGAAATGAGACAAAAGAATAATCTCAGAATATCCATAAATATAAATTCCAACATCGCAGAAAAGCCACCAGGCTGAAATAAAAGAGAGTCTAAAGGCCCAAACATGGCCAACAAAAGTACATCGTACAAAACAAGGTGACACGCACCGACAACTAACAACAAACCTAAAACAAAAGAAAGCTCAGCAAAGTCACCAAGAAAGATCACTGACATCCACAAAACTCCTCCTAGGCAGACATGGACTCAGGCTCAGCGTCAGCAACTCATCACGTACACAGCAACGGTCTCTGGCTCAGGTCTAACATGTGACACCCAAAAGAGCAAGGGTCACATGTCAGCAAGTCTACAAGAGACTTGTGCAAGGAAACTGAAAGTATGCAAAAGTAAAGCTGTCACGACCCGCTTCCCTGAAATGGAGGCGAGACGTGAAAAGGTCCGCACGGGAGTGGAGCTGTGAAGCCCCAACCCGATAAGCGTCCACAATACATAAGGAGGTCCCTGTAACCACAACAGAATAGCAATAATAACACAAGGCGAGACTGAAAATAAAATTCCACATCTCACAAATTGTCCAACATCAACAAAAGTCCAACATCCAGAAAAGCCACCAGGCTAAAAGAAAAGAGTCTACAGGCCCAGAACAAGGCCAACAAAGAAACGACATAACAAAATATAGGTTCTACGCACCGATAACAAAACAACTGTCGAATGAAAGTAAAACACAACGAAGACACTAGGACTGGTCCCCAGTGTCCACGTACTCCCCGTCAAACACAAGTACGGGCTCGGCGTCAGCAAACACCTCGTCCTCAACAAGTAACTCAGGCTCGGGCTCTAACATGTGTCACCCAAAAGAGAAAAGGGGCACATGTCAGCAAGTCGAAAGACTTGTGCAAGGAAACGGGAATAATGGTAAACTAGCAACCTAGCAATTAAAACATGGTGCATGGCAAGTAAAGTACGGTGGTGACAAGTAAGGTAAAGGAGAGTACAAGTGGCAAGTATCAAGTGGTAGGGGTGACATGTAATGTCAAGTAACAAGTAAAGTACAAGGGATCACTCAACGAGTGCCCTATTGCCCGCAGGCTATGTTCAAGTATCAAGTACAAGGGGTCACTCAACGAGTGCCCTATTGCCCACAGGCTGTGATGAGCTCGTCTTCTGGAACACGAGCCAGAAAGTGTATTTGATAAGTATGGCGTAGGGGTGCACCTAGCCGGAATAAGTAACACTAGTATGTAGCGATGCTACGCAATCACGATGAGTATTCAAGCATGCAATGACATGAGCAGATAATTCGCGTACCGTTAATTAAATTAAACGTGACAGGCAAAATGCAATGACATGAACATATTCGCGTACCGTTTATTTAAATTAAACATGACAGTTAAAATGCAATGGCAGTTAAGGATGCATGGATGACATGAACAGTTAATACGCGTACCGTTTAGGGAAATTAAACGTGACATACAAGCATGATGAGGGTGACGGACCAAGCTTCGTTGTCAAGCTAGGTCAATGGCGTCTAGACGGCTATCCTTTCACCGTCTAGTCTCTTTTACGCTAAAGCAAGGTAAGTGGCCTAAAACATGGCCTAAATCAAGAGATGCAAGTTTCACTTGCCTAGCACCGGGGATGACTGTTACGAAAGTTCGTTTCCGCGGATGCTAGCTTACGGGGAATCGCTGTTATGGGGAACAATCATCAAAACACAAGCATTTTATTAGGGTTTCATAAAAATTACAATAGGATATGAAAACAACGGTAGATCGATTTCTTACCGAGAGGAGGCGGAAGAAACACTCCGGGGAACCCTAGGATCAGATCTGGAAGCAAATGGAGAAGTTTGGGGAAACTAGGGTTTTGGGGGATTTGGGGATTTTGATGGGTTTGGGTGAGATTTTGGGGAAGATGAGAGGTGGATGGAGTGAATGGTTGGATTGGATGATGATTCTAGGGCTTGGAATGGAGAAATGGAGCTTGGAGGGAGATGGGGGCTGAAGAGGGAAGTTTTTAGGGTTTTGGGTCGTGTTGGAGAAGAAGAAGTCGTTTGGGAGGGGTATTTATAGGTTGAGCTGGCGGCTGCCCAGAAATTAGGGTTTTAACACTGGTTAGTCGGTCAAAGAGCAACCACTGACCGACTAGTTTGGCAACTAGTCGGTCGGTCGACCAACGTAGACCGACTAAGTGCAAACAGTAACTCCTGAACGAAAATAGGATTCTAGAGTTAGTCGGTCCATGAACAAGTACTGACCGACTAGTTTGGCATCTAGTCGGTCGATGAACGTTCTTAGACCGACTAAGAGTGAACAGTAGCTGATACAAAAATAATTTGATGAGTTAGTCGGTTCAAGAAGCATTGCTGACCGACTAGTTTGCAACCTAGTCGGTCAACAACTCTTCTTAGACCGACTAACGATAAACAGTAACTCCTGAGAAAATTTAGAAAGCTAACTAGTCGGTCCAAGAAGGATTGCCGACCGACTGGATTGTCATCTAGTCGGTCGGTGGCCCTTCTTACACCGGCTAATGAGCACAGAAAAGTACCGATACGGAGCGCGGGGCCCCGGGATCGATTCCTAAGACTCCTAGGCTTGATCTAATAGTTAGATACGACCGTTAAGAAGTCCGTCACGAGTGACATACTTCGAAATCGACAATCCTAAGGAAGAAGCGAGAAAATACGACGAATCGATCGAAAATGAAATTTACGGAGACGAAAACCACACAAGAGGAGAAAATCCACCAAAACATATATTATATTATATTAAATCCAGATACATGAAAAGCAGTCGTTACATCCTCCCCAACTTAAGAAAAATTCCGTCCTCGGAATTTCTAAAAACTCACGAGTCCGGAAACAAAAG
The DNA here is from genome assembly GCA_030789695.1 of Scilla litardierei. Classification (NCBI taxonomy): domain Eukaryota; kingdom Viridiplantae; phylum Streptophyta; class Magnoliopsida; order Asparagales; family Asparagaceae; genus Scilla; species Scilla litardierei. The sequence continues at coordinate 96,781,940 of CM061133.1, read as the reverse complement.
TGGGAAACGCTCTCGCATCTCATCCTCATTCTCCCAAGTAGACTCTCCAGGTGAACCGTGTCGCCACATCACCCTCATAAGATTGACAATCTTGTTCCGAAGCGATTTATGACGCCTGTCCAGAATCTGTACTGGATGCTGGTCATACGTCATATCGGGGCGAACGGTAAACTCCGAAAAATCCACCGCATGAGACGGATCGCTATTGTATCGACGAAGCTGCGACACATGGAAAACATTGTGAACTCCTTCCAAAGATGGCGGCAAGGCCAAGCGGTAAGCTACCTCGCCAACCCTCTCCAAAACGTCAAACGGTCCAATGTATCGCGGGCTCAACATTCCACGCTTCCCGAAACGAATCACACCACGATTCGGGGAAATCTTCAAGAACACATGGTCGCCCGGCTGAAACTCCAAAGGACGACGTTTAGCATCCGCCCAATGCTTAAAACGGTCCTGAGCAATTCTCAACCTCTCCCGAATATTCCTGACGATATCCACGGCCTCCACGATCATCTCAGGTCCCAACAACTCCCGATCACCAATGTCATCCCAACTCAATGGCGATCGACATTTCCTCCCATAAAGAGCGGCGAAAGGCGCCATGCCAATACTCGCCTGGAAGCTGTTGTTGTAGGAAAACTCTACCAGATGTAGATGGTCCTCCCACGAACCCTTGAAATCCAACATGCACGCCCTCAGCATGTCTTCCAAAATCTGAATCGTCCTCTCGGACTGGCCATCCGTCTGCGGATGGTACGCCGTGCTGAAACTCAGACGCGTACCCAAGCTCTTCTGCAAACTCTGCCAAAATTGAGATGTGAACCTCGTGTCTCTGTCAGACACGATACTCACGGGGACTCCATGAAGTCGCACAACCTCATGTACGATTCACGTTACATCACTATCCAAACTAGGAAAAGGAAATAAAAACGGAGAGTAAAAAGAATTTTACCTCCATATATCTCCTCGCTAGCGCCTCAGTGGACTGTCCCACTCGGAACGGAATAAAGTGCGCAGATTTGGTCAATCGATCTACGATCACCCAAATCGCGTCATTCTGCTTCGGACTCCGAGGTAGTCCAGTCACGAAATCCATAGTGATGTGTTGCCATTTCCACTCCGGAATCGGAAGCGGTTGTAGCAACCCGGCCGAACGCTGATGCTCCGCCTTCACTTGCTGGCAGACCAAGCACTTGGCTACACTCCGAGCCACGCTCCTCTTCATACCATGCCACCAATAATTCAGACGAAGATCCTGGTACATCTTGGTGCCACCAGGATGCACAGAATACGGCGAACTGTGTGCCTCCACCATCAATTCCTCTCTGATATCCCCAGCTGGCACACACAACCTGGCTCCGAACCTAAGCGAGCCATCCTCATGAATCAAAAAGTCAGTCCGCAGACCGGCTTCCACCATCTCCCGAATCCTCACCAGCTTCGGATCCTCGGCCTGGCCAGCCTTAATCCGATCCACGATCGTCGACTGTACCTGCATGTACATCAACGACGAAGCCTCTCCAGGAAGAACAATCTCCACACCAGACTCGTAAAAATCCTGCTGCAATCTCCACTGCGAGGTCAACAACATCACCACTGGAAGCCTACTCAAAGCATCTGGAACCACATTCATCTTACCAGGGTGAAACTGCAAATCAATATCATAATCCGCCATAAGCTCCAACCATCGACGCTGCCGCATGTTGAGCTCCTTCTGAGTGAAAATATACTTCAAGCTCTTGTGATCGGTGAAAATCTTCACTTTCTCACTCAGCAGGAAGTGCCTCCAAATCTTAAGAGCAAACACAACGGCAGCCAACTCCAAATCATGCGTCGGATAATTCTTCTCATGAACCTTAAGCTGACGAGACGCATACGCCACAACATGCCCGTGCTGATGAAACACACAACCGAGACCCTTGCCAAAAGCATCGCAAAAGATCTCAAATCCACTGCTGCGATCAGGCACGACAAGAATAGGGGCAGTCGTCAACCTCTCCTTCAGAATACCAAAAGCACTCTCACAATCACCCGACCAAGCAAAAGCAACATCCTTCCGCGTCAACCTGGTCATCGGCTCAGCAATACGAGAAAAGTCCTTAATGAATCGCCGATAGTAACCAGCAAGTCCAAGAAAACTCCGAATCTCAGATGCTGACGACGGAACAGGCCACTCCCTGATGGCCCGAATCTTCTCGGGATCCACTGAAATACCATCTCCAGTCACCACATGCCCGAGAAAAGCAACTCGATCCAGCCAAAACTCGCACTTCGAAAACTTAGCATACAACCGATGCTTCCTCAAAATCTCCAACACCGTCCTTAAGTGCGAGGCGTGCTCTTCCTCCGACTTCGAATAGATCAGAATGTCGTCAATAAAGATAACGACAAAATTATCCAAAAAGTCGTAGAAAATCAGGTTCATCAGATTCATGAAAACTGCGGGCGCGTTAGTTACGCCAAAAGGCATAACCACGAACTCATAGTGTCCATACTTCGTCCTGAACGCTGTCTTCGGAACATCATCCTTCTTCACCTTCAACTGATGGTAACCACTCCTCAAATCCAATTTAGAAAACACCCTCGAACCTCCGAGCTGATCAAAAATATCATCAATGCGAGGCAACGGGTATTTATTCTTAATGGTCACCGCATTCAACTCCCGATAGTCCACGCACATACGACACGAACCATCCTTCTTCTTAACCAGCAACACCGGTGCTCCCCACGGAGACACACTAGGATTAATATAACCCTTCTGCAAAAGCTCATCCAACTGCTTCCGCAACTCTTCCAACTCAGCAGGTGCCATACGATACGGCGCCTTCGAAATCGGTTGCGCACCTGGAACAAGATTGATAGAAAATTCCAAAGCTCGATCAGGCGGCAAACCAGACATCTCCTCGGGGAAGACGTCGCCAAAATCTCGCACCACAGCTGGCCACTCCAGCTCCATCTGCATAGCCACAGCCTCCACCGGCCTGGCCCGAAATCTGACAGGACCAAGCGAACTGCTACCACGACTGAACTCAAACACTGGATGTCCGGGAATCTCGAACACCACCTTCTTCCTCCTGCAGTCGATCGTAGCATAGAAGCTCGCAAGCCAGTCCATCCCAAGAACTGCATCACAGTTGATGATGTTGTGGACAATGAAATCAGCACAAAGCTCACGTCCACAAACCACCAACGGGCAAGAATTGCACCCACGATGCACCGAGACTACACCGTTCCCTGTGACGATATTCCAACTCTTAGGAAGAGAGGACGTCGACAAAGAATGCTTCTCCACGAAGCTCCGGGCCAAAATGCACATCGATGCACCAGAGTCAAAGAGGACTCGTGCAGGAAACGTGCAAACCAAAACCACACCTAACAAGCAATCAACAATCAAATCCTAGTCTAGCAAACAATCATGAGCAAGCAACCAATGTAATCAAAAATCAACTAACTAAGGAAGATAAATAGCTAGAATGAGCGTTACCTGCAATAACTTCATCCACGGCCATGCTCTCCTCCTCATTCATCAGAAAGGCCTGCCCTCTCGGCGGAACAGCCTGCCGAAAGGCCTGTCTCTGTGGAACAAGGGGCGCTCCACGTCCAACGGGCACAGGAGCTTGCTGCTGCAACGGCTGTGCTGCAATAGGAGCCCGCCAAGGCTGTCTCGACTTCGGACACTCCCGAATGGTGTGGGCAGGATCTCCGCAGACAATGCACTGTCCTAGAAACCTCCTACACTGATCCCTGAGGTGTCCAGTCTTGCCACAGAAATGGCAAGTCTTCAGAATAGGCCCTCCTGGCCTCTTGAACTGCACCGGGTGACTAGGCTTGAAACCAGGCCTAACCACCGCCCTGGCCTGCTCCATAGGCCTCTTCCCAGCTCCGGAAACATGTCCCTTCCTCTGATTCAAATTTAACTCTTGCCGCCTCGCAGCAATCAGAACCTTCTGATATGTCTCCAAGTCAGAAGAGGTCACAAAGCTCTGAAGATCCAAGGCAAGTCCCTGGAGAAATCGCTGAGCTTTCTCATCGGCATCCTGCACCATCTTAGGTGCAAACCGACTGAGCCTCGTGAACTCCTGGTGGTACTGATCCACCGACAAGCTCCCCTGCTTCAGATCTATAAAGCGCTGCAGCATCACCTGCCGAGCAGCCTTCGGGAAGAACTCTCCATCGAATCTGGACTTGAAGGTAGCCCAGACGATCGGCTCCACCAGCATCTTCTCTTCAGCATCCCACCAATTCCTGGCGTTATCCTTCAGCTGCCTCTTAGCCAGATCAACCCATCCAGCCGGGTTAATCTTCGCCATTGCCAAGTTATCCTCAATGTTCCTTATCCACTCGTCGGCAGCCAGAGGACCCTCAGAACCATCAAAATATGCGGGACCCAGCTCCCGAAATTGCTTCGCTCCTGGCTCAGAGCGAGGGGCATCCGGAAGAGCCCGGGCAGCTCGAGCAAGCGGAGCATTCTGGACTTGCAGAAGCACGCCCTACTGAAGTTGCATCATCTGGAGCATCATCCGCATCATCTCACCGCTGGTGGGTTCCCGCTCAGGCTCCTCATCATGAGGGATCGCGCCACTACCACCACCACGGGTGAATCGTCTTCCTGCCATCTAGTGACACAGAAAACGAATCAGATTAGACTCATAGCTTATGACTCGGACGTCGAACTTAATTTATTGGACATTCTAATATTATTATCGCTATTCCAAAAATCACAGTTACAGAGGGACCTGCATGGGCCACCACTAAAACCTGTCACGACCCGCTTCCCTGAAATGGAGGCGAGACGTGAAAAGGTCCGCACGGGAGTGGAGCTGTGAAGCCCCAACCCGATAAGCGTCCACAATACATAAGGAGGTCCCTGTAACCACAACAGAATAGCAATAATAACACAAGGCGAGACTGAAAATAAAATTCCACATCTCACAAATTGTCCAACATCAACAAAAGTCCAACATCCAGAAAAGCCACCAGGCTAAAAGAAAAGAGTCTACAGGCCCAGAACAAGGCCAACAAAGAAACGACATAACAAAATATAGGTTCTACGCACCGATAACAAAACAACTGTCGAATGAAAGTAAAACACAACGAAGACACTAGGACTGGTCCCCAGTGTCCACGTACTCCCCGTCAAACACAAGTACGGGCTCGGCGTCAGCAAACACCTCGTCCTCAACAAGTAACTCAGGCTCGGGCTCTAACATGTGTCACCCAAAAGAGAAAAGGGGCACATGTCAGCAAGTCGAAAGACTTGTGCAAGGAAACGGGAATAATGGTAAACTAGCAACCTAGCAATTAAAACATGGTGCATGGCAAGTAAAGTACGGTGGTGACAAGTAAGGTAAAGGAGAGTACAAGTGGCAAGTATCAAGTGGTAGGGGTGACATGTAATGTCAAGTAACAAGTAAAGTACAAGGGATCACTCAACGAGTGCCCTATTGCCCGCAGGCTATGTTCAAGTATCAAGTACAAGGGGTCACTCAACGAGTGCCCTATTGCCCACAGGCTGTGATGAGCTCGTCTTCTGGAACACGAGCCAGAAAGTGTATTTGATAAGTATGGCGTAGGGGTGCACCTAGCCGGAATAAGTAACACTAGTATGTAGCGATGCTACGCAATCACGATGAGTATTCAAGCATGCAATGACATGAGCAGATAATTCGCGTACCGTTAATTAAATTAAACGTGACAGGCAAAATGCAATGACATGAACATATTCGCGTACCGTTTATTTAAATTAAACATGGCAGTTAAAATGCAATGGCAGTTAAGGATGCATGGATGACATGAACAGTTAATACGCGTACCGTTTAGGGAAATTAAACGTGACATACAAGCATGATGAGGGTGACGGACCAAGCTTCGTTGTCAAGCTAGGTCAATGGCGTCTAGACGGCTATCCTTTCACCGTCTAGTCTCTTTTACGCTAAAGCAAGGTAAGTGGCCTAAAACATGGCCTAAATCAAGAGATGCAAGTTTCACTTGCCTAGCACCGGGGATGACTGTTACGAAAGTTCGTTTCCGCGGATGCTAGCTTACGGGGAATCGCTGTTATGGGGAACAATCATCAAAACACAAGCATTTTATTAGGGTTTCATAAAAATTACAATAGGATATGAAAACAACGGTAGATCGATTTCTTACCGAGAGGAGGCGGAAGAAACACTCCGGGGAACCCTAGGATCAGATCTGGAAGCAAATGGAGAAGTTTGGGGAAACTAGGGTTTTGGGGGATTTGGGGATTTTGATGGGTTTGGGTGAGATTTTGGGGAAGATGAGAGGTGGATGGAGTGAATGGTTGGATTGGATGATGATTCTAGGGCTTGGAATGGAGAAATGGAGCTTGGAGGGAGATGGGGGCTGAAGAGGGAAGTTTTTAGGGTTTTGGGTCGTGTTGGAGAAGAAGAAGTCGTTTGGGAGGGGTATTTATAGGTTGAGCTGGCGGCTGCCCAGAAATTAGGGTTTTAACACTGGTTAGTCGGTCAAAGAGCAACCACTGACCGACTAGTTTGGCAACTAGTCGGTCGGTCGACCAACGCAGACCGACTAAGTGCAAACAGTAACTCCTGAACGAAAATAGGATTCTAGAGTTAGTCGGTCCATGAACAAGTACTGACCGACTAGTTTGGCATCTAGTCGGTCGATGAACGTTCTTAGACCGACTAAGAGTGAACAGTAGCTGATACAAAAATAATTTGATGAGTTAGTCGGTTCAAGAAGCATTGCTGACCGACTAGTTTGCAACCTAGTCGGTCAACAACTCTTCTTAGACCGACTAACGATAAACAGTAACTCCTGAGAAAATTTAGAAAGCTAACTAGTCGGTCCAAGAAGGATTGCCGACCGACTGGATCGTCATCTAGTCGGTCGGTGGCCCTTCTTACACCGGCTAATGAGCACAGAAAAGTACCGATACGGAGCGCGGGGCCCCGGGATCGATTCCTAAGACTCCTAGGCTTGATCTAATAGTTAGATACGACCGTTAAGAAGTCCGTCACGAGTGACATACTTCGAAATCGACAATCCTAAGGAAGAAGCGAGAAAATACGACGAATCGATCGAAAATGAAATTTACGGAGACGAAAACCACACAAGAGGAGAAAATCCACCAAAACATATATTATATTATATTAAATCCAGATACATGAAAAGCAGTCGTTACAAAAGCAACCCAGCAGTTCTAGCATGAATGCGATGACATGGCAGTTAAAGTATGAGTGCAACAGGTAAAGTAAAGTAAAGTAAAGTACGAGCATGGCATTTAAACATGGCATGGATGACAAGTATTTAATGAATCATTCACAAGACAAGTACAAGACAAGGAAAGTAAGCACCTCGTGCACAAAGATTCCGTCTTTTGGCTAGAGTGGCTGATCGAGCCAACTCCTAAGCTCAAGTAACAGTTTATCCCTACCCCTCCACGTGTATCGAGCCAGGGCCTTACCCCCGAACGGGAATGCTCGCTTCTGGAACACGAGCCAGGAAGTGTTTTTAACAAGTATGGCATAGGGGTGCACCTAGCCGGACCAGGAAACCGGGCATTGGCTTTTGACCAACACATGAGGCCCGTTTCCCCGGAAGTAGTATTCAAGGAGTACAAGTATTGTAGCGTGTGCTACGAATGCAACAATCAACTGGGATGACATGTAAGATGCAATGCATGGCAGTTAAAAAGTGCGTACAGATAAGAAAAGTAAACGTGGCAGTTTAGTATGCATGAACAACAAGTTTAAAGAGTTGGATCTAGCTTCGTTGTCAAGCTAGATCCATTTAGGTGACGGATCCAGTTTCGCTGTCAAACTAGATCAAGTAGGCGTCTAGCCAGCTATCATTTCACTGACTAGTCTCTTTTACGCTGAAAACAAGGAAGTGGCCTAGAAACATGGCCCTACACAAGAGTTGGCAAGTTACACTTGCCTGCAAGTATCACGTCTGAGTAACACGTCCAACGAGTCCAAAGTCACAATTACCCTACGTGCACAAGTCCACCGGCCTAAATTCCATATTATTAATCTTCATTAGTGAATTTAAAACATTTAAAATACTTTAAAAATACTGATTTTAGTCTTGATTAGCAGGCAATGGGTTGGGGGTCCTAGGGGTGCAAAGTGTTACCTCAACATGACGCGAAAGCTACACCGGCGTCAGGTAGCGACGCCGGGGGTTGGAATAGGAGAACACGCTCCAAGTCTAGATTCCAAATTAGTTTCCTCGCTGGAAAGTTCAGAGCATCAACCGGAGCCACGGTTCCAGATTCCAAAGCTAGCACGTGTGACGACAGGCTACGACGTGTCGCAACGTCGTGCACGACGAATCGTCAGAGAGAAAGCACCTAGGTGGGGCCCACAGTAGTCCTAGGGACCTTTGGGGGACCCACAATACCTCTAGAGAACTTGGGGGGCCCACGGTGGCAAGCGGTGCGACAGGTGCGGGGTTTGGCTCTCGGTCGTACAGCCTCGGTGCGGGGAGCTCCGTCGGTCAGACACATGGGAACGGGGGTGCATCGCTGCGGTCGGTGCGGGCCTTGGTGCTCTCGGTCGGTGCGGAGGACAGCATCGGTCGGGCGCCTTGGATGCGGGAGTTCGGGCGCTGCAACGTTGCAGCCGTTGCAACGTTGCGGAGGGCGGGCGATGCGGGGAATCCCTTCGGTCGGGCACGGCGCTGAGCGGGGGACGAAGCGGGGTTTGGTGCGGGCGGTTGTGCGGAACGGAAAGCGGGCGAAGCTCTCGGTCTGACCGAGAGCTTCTCTCGGTCGGTGCAGTAGAACGAAGTGGGCGACAGTAGTGGGTCGGTGCGGAGCGGGGATGCTGGGGAGGCTAGCGGTCGGAGCGGGGGATTTGGGCCTGTTTCTTCGGCCGTGCGGCAGCTGTTCGTCGCAACATTGCGACGAATCGTCGCAACGTCAAATTTGAGTTTTGGAAGAGGCTAGGGTTAATTTCTTGCGAAAATAGTTCTTCCTAGGGGTTGTTTATATAGTGTAGATGGGTTGACTAAGTCTAGGGCTAAATCTAATAGGATTAGAAGTTCAAAAATATTTAAAATTTGAAATTCAACTTCTCCAACTCACCCAAGGATTTGACTTGGTCCAAATGAGCTGGAAATTGGCTCAAAAATTCTTTAATACGTTTAAAACTCAAATAAATTTTATTTGGCCGAAATTAATTTAAAAATTAATTATTAAAAATATTATAAAACTTGTTAAAAATATAAAAGTGGTCAAATAAACTCTAAAAATTATAAAATAAATATCAGGGTGATCGTGATGACGAGAGTGAGCTAACTAAGAAGACGGATCTCAATTTTGACGTCGGACGACGAAAATAAAAATAGAAACGTCTCCCGTCAAAAGTGAAAATCGCCACGTCTCATCGAATAAGTTTAAATTGTGGGAAAACGACTCGAGAAACGTCGTTCCAAAATAGTGCCACTATTTAATATTCTCAGAGACGTTCACAACGGCATATCACACGAAAGTGTTCACAAACAAACAAAGTCTAAAACAAACACGTGCACGGCCAAAACCACGTGCACGAACAACGCACAATGAAAAGTGGTCGTTACTGGGAAGGCCGTGAAGGGCCTCCGGCGGTGGAGAAAGGCCGTGGGTCGTCGAAAAACGGCAGCCGTTGCTGCTGCCGTTCACAGTAGTGACCAACATCGACGGATGAGGGCTCCGGCGGTCACAGGGGGTTCATGCGACGTCACGGTGCCGGAAGATGGGACTGCAGCGCGGCTGCGCTCGCCGCAGCCGCTGTAGTGCGAGGGGGTCTCGGCGGGGCAGCCGCAGGCTGGGGCAGTCGTGGGGAAGTGCCTGGCTGTGGAGGTCATGGTGCAGGCGAGCGGGGCGGCACCGGGCTGGGGTGATGGCCACCGACGAGGGGCAACTGCGGCTAGGGCTTTGAGATAGAGAGATGGGGGGGAGAGAGAGAGAGAGAGAGAGAGAGAGTGTGTGTGTGTGTGTGTGTGTGTGTGTGAAGAGTTAGAATCGGGGGGGTTTCTCTCTTGGTGGCGGCTGGGTAAACAAAAACCCTAGCCTAGGATACACGTGAATAGCTTGGGTTTTGATTTAATATCTAAAAAGAACTAGTGCTAGACACCTATAGGATATTGGTTAAATGTGAGAGGGAGATAGGGATATGAAGGGTGTAGATAGGGGAAAAGATAGGTGCCTATAGTGGCAGAGGATTTACCCTTGATACGTATGGGTATCATTAGGGATTTGCTAAGATTAGATTTAAAATTTGAAACTCAAGTGATTTGGCTAAAAATCAACGGTCAAGATTTATCTGGGTGATATCTCTCGCCTCGGGCGTCAGAAAAATAATCCGAAAATACCGGGGCGATCGTGGAGACGAGACACACAGATCTACGGAGCCTGATCGTGCGCTACGCCTACCAAGAATTTACGAAAAATCAGAATCTGCGTTTCGAGATAAAAGACTAAAACCCCCCTATCATTCCAAGTCGTTTTGTGAGAAAACGAGCCGTGAAATTGTTGGATATGGAAGACGTTTGTACACCCTTGTGGGGGATGTACGAGGGAATACGGACCTCAAACGTCGCGTACACGAAGTCGTGTACAAAGGGAATCTGTTCCCTTGCGGAGAGGATCTCTGGATGAGTGGGAAAGTCGCATTATATATGCATAAGTGCATGCGACATATGGCTAATAAAGGGGGAATATCTTAAGCTTATGTTGTACCATGCATATGGTACAACTTAAGCTTATAATGTGCCATGTATCATGGTACACCTTAATTAAGTTTTCCAAAGGAACAACTTACCCTAAAATAACTACCTTGGGGGCTATAAATAAGACCCAAGGGTAAGCCATTTCTTACACCTTTTGCATGAAATTCATGCATGCAACTTCATCCTAGCGAAGCTCTGCAGAAATCCTTTCTCTTCCTCTTTCCAAGTTCTTAATCTAAAATAGAGATTTAGATTGTGGATTAGTAGCCTTACTCCGTTCGTGAGAAGACTCGATCCGTCGTGGCGAATCCGAAGGCAAAGTTCCGAGACTACCGTTCCACATACGCAAGCGTAAGTCTCCACTTTAATTATCGATCCTAACTCTGTTTTGGCAGGATCCTACATTGGTATCAGAGCCATATGGGTTCGCCCCGGTCAAACCACCGCCCCGTCGAAACTATGAACGAGTCGTTGTCTTTTTCACGAATGGGTCTCCTACTATTACGGATATAGTAGGAACGCTTCGTGACGGAGAGAACGCAGTTGTTCTTTTCACGTTAGGGTCTCCTATCATTACGGATATGGTAGGAACTCTCCGTGACGGGAAGAACCGACCGTTCACGTAGTATGTTATTTTTCATTTTTGGCACACGGCCATTAGGAAATAACTAATTTCTCGACGAACGGGTGCTTCATCGACGAACGGGTGCTTCATCGAGGAAGATGATGATAGTTATTTCCATCGGGTAAGAGGAATTTGGTGCATGTGCACCATGGCCAAATGGGCTATGAAGGCTATGCACCCCCCCTTCACTTGCGGAGGGGATTGGCTACGGCCAATAACCACCGGCGACCACCCCATCAAGGGGGAGGAATGTGTGCGGTAACCCCATTCAAAGGGGGTGGCCGGCCATGGCCAAAGGGGCCATGGCCGGCCAATGCCAAATGGCCTTGGCCATGACCGGCCATGGCCAAGCCATGGCCGGCCATGGCCAGGCCGGCAGTGGCCGGCCAAGGCCAGGCCGGCAATGGCCGGCCTTGGCCAAGGCCAGGGCCGGCCTGGCAGTGGCCAGGGCCGGCCCTGGCAGTGGCCAGGGCCGGCCCTGTCAGAGGCCAGGGCCGGCACCCTGGCCTCGGCCAGGGCCTGGCCGGCCTTGGCCGGCCTCGGCCAGGGCAGAGGCCCTGGTCGAGGGGGCCAAGTCCCCTGGCCGGCCAGGGCAGAGGCCCTGGCCGGCCCTTGGCCAAGCCCCGGCCAGGGCAGAGGCCCTGGCCGGGAAGATGTTGCAATTCAAAAATTGGTCGACCAATTTAGTGTTTTTGGTCGACCAATCAGACAGATGGTCTGTGTCGATTGTAAACTTGCCAAATGACTCATACGGGGTAACAAAAGGCCTTGGTCAAACTCAAATGTGTCGTTTAGTCCATACGGGGCTAACCACAGTGCTGACTAGTTCATACGGGACTAACGTTTTAACGAAGTTTTTTAATTAGACTCTACTCTTTGAAGATTAGCCATAGTGCTCTACTTCATGCGAGATTAGCCATGTCATTGTGCTCTACTCTACGGAGATTAGCCAATGTACTTGTGACGTTGTGCTCTACTCTACGGAGATTAGCCAACGTGCTTTCAATTTTTTTTTTGAAAAAGATGTTTTTCAAATAGGTTATGTCCCGTCCTTAATCGGGATAGCGCAATTTAGAATTCCAAGTCCTACCACGATCCGGCCATGGTTATCTAACCCATGGGTGTGTAGAACAGGTCTCGTGGCTTGGCAATTGTTGCGCTAAAATTCTTTGCGCAAATTCTCACCTATTCCATTTTGAAAGATATGTTTTTCAAAGTATTTTTCCGCTGCTAATACCATACGGGTATTATTTCTGATTTCTTTTTACTTGAGATAAGTAAGAGGGATACTTTGAAAGTTACTTCTAGATGGTAGTTGTGAACGTAGTGAACTTCTCGATTCTAGAGTAACATTTCAACGCATCCAAGGAACTTATCAAGTGTTTAAAGAATCGAAACTTTATGCATAGAATTTTGATCGCGTTTTTCATTTTCTTTGCAGTTTTTTGAATCGAATATGTCAACCGCTTCTAAGAACATTGTCGCAGAGCTTAACAAAGGTGAAAAGCTCAACGGCGACAATTATAAACTTTGGTCAATAAAAATCCAATATGTTTTGGAGGAGCAAGATGTGCTCGAAACACTCCAAAACATAATGGAAGAACCTGAGTTGGGCAATACGGCCCAACACAAGAGGGACCGGGAAGCTTATGATACTTGGACTCGAAAGAACAAAATAGCACGTATTACGTTACTGTCCGCAATGGACAATGACATAATGCGTCTATTTCGGGAATTCGACCTAGCCAAAGACATATGGTCTGAGCTAGAAGTAAAGTTTGGTGGAACTTCGGTTACCAAACTCCGCTCCTTAAATATTCAATTTGATTCGTACAAGATGCGGCGAGATCATTCTATGAAAAAGCATCTCCGCCACATGGCGAATCTCATATCTGAATTAAAGGATGCGGGTGTTACGCTGTCTGACGAACAGCAGATCCAAGCAGTCATTCGTTCACTCCCAGATAGCTGGGATAACATGAAAATGCATCTCACTCATAATGAGTGCATTAAAACATTAAGCGATGTATCGAAACACCTCGAACTCGAGGAAGAGCGGATTCAAGCCGCAAAACCAAGTGCAGAAGTGCACGTGGCCGCTAGTTCCTCACATGGAGGAAATAAGCGGAAGAATAAACGCTTAAGGTTTGTGAACGAACGAAAGCAAGAACCGGAAACCTCAAAGAAGACTAAGAACAAAAAGTGGCAAAAGAATGTGCACTCAAAGAAGAAAAACTTGAAGAAGATCAAGTGCTTTAAGTGCAACAAGTACGGTCACTTCGCCCGTACATGTACGGATGGAAGAGATAAGGTAACTTGTAGGACTAGTTACATATGTGTTTCTAGTTCCATGTTTCTTGCTGAATCTAACTATTTTTGGTTGATTGATTCAGGGGCCACAGACCACGTAGCGAAGGACAGAAGGTTCTTCGTAGAGTATCGGAGGATAACTCAAAGAACAAAGTGGATATACGTCGGCAACAACACTCGTGTTGAAGTCAAAGGCGTCGGAACATGCAAGCTAGTTCTCGACAACGGCCGGACTTTATTATTGCATGACGTCCTCTTTGCTCCAGATATTAGAAGAAATATCGTATCCGTGGTCATGTTAATGTCTTTAGATTATGAGTGGAGGTTCTATAAACAATATGTTGACCTTGTTTGTAATAATTCTTTGATTGGTTCTGGTAATGTTTGTAATGGATTAATTGTTTTAAATACAATGTATGATGATTCTTCTTCCATTAATGAAAGTTTCCATTTAACAAATGCTTCTAACTCTGAATCTGAGATCATTTGTTGGCATGCAAGACTTGGTCATATTGGACCAACTAGAATGGATAGACTTGCCAAAAGTGGCTTGCTATCTAATGTTTCAAAAGTTGAAATGTCAACTTGCGAACATTGTCTTGTAGGGAAAACTTGTCGCAAGCCGTTTGGAACTGGCACAAGGGCCGAAGTTCCATTACAGCTTATCCATTCGGACATTTGCGGTCCAATGAATGTTAAGACAAGACGCGGGAAGTCCTATTTCATCACTTTCATTGATGACTTCACCCGTTTCGGTCATATTTATTTGATTTCTCACAAACATGAAGCTTTAACTTGCTTCAAAAACTATATGAGTTTAGTGGAAAATCAACTAGATCGCAAGATAAAGGTCTTGCGAACCGATCGGGGTGGGGAATATCAATCAACGAGTTTTAAGGAACTCTGTGATGAAAAAGGCATAGTTCATCAAATAACTATGCCTTATACTCCACAACAAAACGGTGTTGCGGAAAGAAGAAATAGGACATTGATGGAAATGGTCCGTTCAATGATGTCTCAGGCAAATTTGCCTATCACCTTTTGGGGTGACGCATTATTGACGGCAGCATTCATCTTAAACCGTGTACCCTCGAAGTCGGTAAGTTCTACTCCTTATGAGTTGTGGAACAATAGAACTCCAGACTTAAGCATTCTAAAACCTTGGGGTTGTGCATCTTACGCACATTTATCCTCTCACAAATATGGCAAACTTGGGCCACGTGGGAGGAAGTGTATCTTCATCCGATACGCTGAAAAATCCAAAGGATATGCTTTCGTCGGTCAAGAGGACAATGGAGGTCTAATAGAATTCGAATCGAGGGATGTTGTCTTCTTGGAAAACGAGTTTCCAAGACAGGGTGAGATAAGTCAAGACTTATCCTTGTTTGAGACTTGGGATCAAGAAGGATCGGAACGTTCGAGTGGGAGAATTCTTGGTGAAGAAGAAAATACGTTTCAAACTTCACCAATGGATGATACGAACGATACCAATCCTATTCCGAGTGGGAGTGATGTTATTCCAAGTGGGAGTGATGTCATTCCAAGTGGGAGTGATCAAACTCAAACAAGACGTAGTAATCGAACGAGGCTAACACCTCTGAGATTTGAGGATGAATTTCCTCAAACATTCATGACATTACTACAAGATGATGACGAACCTGCAAATTTCAAACAGGCCGTCACATGCCCTGCTAAAGATAAATGAATAGCGGCAATGGAAGAAGAACTTCAATCCATGAAAACAAACCAAGTCTGGGACTTGGTTGATTTACCTAAGGGACGTAGAGCCATTGGGAACAAGTGGGTTCTCAAAATCAAGCATAAGGCTGATGGCTCCATCGAGAAATATAAAGCTCTCCTTGTTGCGAAAGGTTTCACGCAACAGGAAGGAATAGACTACGAAGAGACTTTCTCTCCTGTCGTGCGTTTTACCTCCATTCGCTTAATTCTGGCAATGGTGGCTTGTTTGGACCTCGAGTTACATCAGATGGATGTAAAGACTGCTTTTCTTAACGGAGAACTGGATGATGAGATCTACATGGAACAACCAAACGGGTTTGTACAAGAAGAAAACAAACATAAGGTTTGTAAACTTCGTAAATCCATATATGGTCTTAAACAATCCTCAAGGCAGTGGTATATGCGCTTTCAAGAAGTCGTTTTGTCGTATGGTTTCTCCATGCTCGACGAAGACAACTGCGTATATATTAAGAGGATTAAAAACAAGTATGTAATTATGTCTCTTTATGTAGATGACATACTTATAGCCGGAAATGAAAAGCGTCTTATATTGGATATCAAAGATTGGCTTTCATCCGTCTTTGAGATGAAAGACATGGGTGAAGCTGCATATATCCTTGGGGTTAAGATCTCAAGGAACCGTTCCAAGAAACTTCTTTCTCTCTCTCAAGAGACATATATAAAGAAAGTTTTAGAACGATTTAATATGCAGGACTGCAAGCCAATTGATACTCCAATAAGCAAAGGCGAGGGTCTATGTTTGGAAATGTGTCCCAACGATCCAAAAGAAAAGAAAGCTATGGAAAAGGTTCCATACTCCAGTGCTGTCGGGAGTCTGATGTACGCTATGATGTGTACCAGACCGGACATTTGCTATGGTGTTGGTATGGTAAGCCATTACCAATCCAACCCAGGACAAGCACACTGGAAAGCGGTGAAGAGGATATTAAGGTACCTCAAAGGGACTGCGGACTATGCGTTATGCTATCAAGGCAATACCTTGAGACTCGAAGGCTATACCGATGCTGATTGGGCAGGTGATCTCGACGAGCGAAGATCTACCTCAGGCTTTGTTTTCTTGCTCGGGAATGGTGCAATATCCTGGAGCAGCAAGAAACAAACCTGCATCGCTCTATCAACCATGGAAGCCGAATTCGTAGCATTCAGCATGGCGGTCCAAGAAGCTGTTTGGCTTAGGAAATTCTTAGACAGGCTGACGAATGCCACTGACACAAGCACTGTTCCTATATACAGTGATAGTCAAGCTTCGATTGCCTACGTCAAAGATCCTAAATTTCATTGTAAGACCAAACACATTGACATTTGATTCAAGTTTGCGAAGGACTATGACAAACGGAAGGAAGTAGACATAGGATACATATCCACGCATGAGATGATAGCAGATCCCCTTACCTAGGCGATCCCCAGAGATGTGTTCTACAAACACTTATCATCTATGGGAATGCGTAGGTGCTGAGCTGTATCTTGTAATATTTCCCATGTCTATAGAAGATCAAAGTTTAATAAAAGAAAGAAGTTCTTTTATATATTGCATACAAGTTTCTTACAAATAATTTTAAACATTTGTGTTTGAGTCTCAGCTATTTTATTGTGTGTATGTCGGACAGATTAAGGTTGGCTCTCTCACATGAGCAACCGCCTTATCTTATCAGATGGATAAGATAGAGATGAGACTAGTTTAAAGTCAAAATCATTAGACAAATGATTTAGAGTCGTGACTTAAACAAGATAGTCGAATAAAAGATCTGCATCATACGGATGCTTACAAAAGATCTGAGATCTGTATCACAAGGATATAAAGATCTCATTGGATTTTTTAATCCTATTTGTCTTATGCAGGATGAGAGTCCGTGAATATTTCACGAGTAGTAAGGGGACTCAAAAAGATAGGCACTGTGGTGTCTGATCTTTCATCCGTACAACATCATTAAGACATACTCTCCCTGGGAAAGGAGTGATGTTGTAGTACGTGTTCATACCACGTATGCATTTCGACCACTGAGTTAGTAGCAATATTGTTTGCTATTATGTGAGACTCAAAGGCCATACGGGTCTTAACTCTTACCCTCAAGGACTCCAATTGGTTCCTTTAGATTTGATGAGATGATCGCTATCTTAGCGTGTTACTAATGGGCTATGATAATTCGGCTCGGCGGGGCACGTTAGAAAAGCGAATCAAGTCAAGATCAGAAGGTTCGCAAGAAGAGGAAGATTGATTTCATATTCGCATTTGGACTTTAATGATTCAAAGCTGGCCAGCCAATTGTAATCCAGATGGGATTCAATTGTTGAATATAAAGTATAAGAAATGTGAAGAAATAATCTAGGGTAAAGCATGCGTTGAACTACTCAACTTTGCACCATCGAGGTCGTTGTGTATCTCTAACAAGTGCACAACAACAGACTCTACGTGCATGACGGTCGCACGGTCTATTTCTCGGTATGATAGATGAAAGAACTAAGGGAAAGACGTTCTCTTACAATCCCCTCAAGTGTGAGTGGGAGATGTTGGATATGGAAGACGTTTGTACACCCTTGTGGGGGATGTACGAGGGAATACGGACCTCGAACGTCGCGTACACGAAGTCGTGTACAAAGGGAATCTGTTCCCTTGCGGAGAGGATCTCTGGATGAGTGGGAAAGTCGCATTATATATGCATAAGTGCATGCGACATATGGCTAATAAAGGGGGAATATCTTAAGCTTATGTTGTACCATGCATATGGTACAACTTAAGCTTATAATGTGCCATGTATCATGGTACACCTTAATTAAGTTGTTCCAAAGGAACAACTTACCCTAAAATAACTACCTTGGGGGCTATAAATAAGACCCAAGGGTAAGCCATTTCTTACACCTTTTGCATGAAATTCATGCATGCAACTTCATCCTAGCGAAGCTCTGCAGAAATCCTTTCTCTTCCTCTTTCCAAGTTCTTAATCTAAAATAGAGATTTAGATTGTGGATTAGTAGCCTTACTCCGTTCGTGAGAAGACTCGATCCGTCGTGGCGAATCCGAAGGCAAAGTTCCGAGACTACCGTTCCACATACGCAAGCGTAAGTCTCCACTTTAATTATCGATCCTAACTCTGTTTTGGCAGGATCCTACAGAAATGACGTTCCTAAAAATTACTATAAAATTCTACACTCCCATACGATCACAACGACATATCACATCGCATATATCGGAATCCAGAAATAGCCAAATAAAATATGTGCACGATAAAGCACGTGCACGCAGCAAATCCATAAGGTCGGAAAGCGACCGTTACATCGTGGGAGGACCATCTGCATTTAGTTGAATTTGCATACAATAATAGTTATCAAGCAAGTATTGGCATGGCTCCCTTCGCAGCTCTGTATGGAAGGCAGTGTATGTCTCCTTTAATTGGGATGACGTTGGAGACAGAGAGTTTTTAGGACCAGACTTGGTGGTGGCAACAACAGATGTGGTGCGAACAGTCAGAGGGAATCTGCGCATCGCGCAGGACCGTTATAAGCACTGGGCTGATACAAAACAGAGACCCTTGGAATTTCAGCCAGGAGATTACGTGTTCCTAAGGATTTCACTGGTTTGTGGGACCATCCGATTTGGTAAGCGTGGGAAGCTGAGTTCTAGGTATATTGGTCCGTTCGAGATTTCTGCTAAGGTCAGTGAAGTTGCGTATCGGCTAGCATTGCCACCGGCACTCGAAGGTGTGCATAATGTCTTCCATGTGTCTCAACTCAGAAGATTTGTGTGAGATCCCAAACACGTTGTAGATTTCTCAGATATAGAAGTACGGTTGGATCTCACTTATGAGCAGCAACCAGTGGCTATCTTGGACTGGAGGCAGAAGACGTTGAAGAAGAAGAACATTGATTTGGTGCGGGTAATGTGGCAGCAAGAGTCTCCAGGAGAGTCAACTTGGGAGCGAGAAGATGAGATACGAGAGAAATACTAGTACCTGTTTGAGCAATGACTGTTGTATCTTATATTTTCTGCAGTTGTTGGGTGTTGTATGTAAATAACTTCTCTCCTAAATTTGCTAAATTTTCGAGGACGGAAATTTTTCTAAGGAGGGAAGGGTGTAACAACCCTAGTGTGCAAATACTAAGTAACCATTAAATTGACCCAAGTTTCTCGTACATGTGCACACCAATCCCGGGAAATCGAGAGATTTGCAAATTGCCCCTCGATTTTTCATTTATGCCCAAATGAGGGTATCATTGCAAGATTGTGCTTAAGGCAAATTTCATTAAGTCAAGGGGTTATTGTGCAAAAAGGGAAGTGAGATATTTGCAATGGCAAACTTGTAATAAAATCAAACAATTTGGAGGGTATTTTAAAAAAGAGAGAGAGAGGAAAAGAAGGGAAAAAAGAAAATGAAAAGAAAATGAGTATGGCACCAAACATGGCTTAGTACACCAAACCCTTCCACCCCTCTCCACCTAACCCCACACCATCCCCCCCACTTCTCTCCCTCTCTCCCCATTTCTTGTACCTGGCTGAAATTTCAAGGAGGAAAAAAAGAGAGAGAAAGGAGAGAAGAAGGAAGAAAGAAGAGAGGAAGGAGAAGAAGAGGAGGAGGAGGAGGAAATCCAAGATGAGAGGAGGTTTCTTGCAAACCCAAGGCATCACTTGAAGCTCCAAAGAGGTAGGAACTCTTCACCCTCCTTCTCTAATTATAGATGATGGAAAGTATCTTATATGTATGAGTTTTCTCTGAAATTTGGGGAGAGTGTTGTAGAACTAGGATACTTGTTGCATGCATGATGATTTGCTGAAACTTTAGCTAAGTGCTGGGATCAAATGGCTATTAGGAATGCTTCAAAAATTTTATATTTATTAAATTCATAGTTATGAACAACTTTCATGTTCACAACTTTTTCCAATTCAAACTGGAAGTTAGTGTAAAAATTCATTCTTTACAACATGCCCGAAATTCTGTCAACTTGTGCACAGTTTAGCAAAACGAAGCTCACGACCTATATACACAATGGAAATTTATGATCTTAGTCTCGTTGAAAAGGTAATAAGTTTCTCTAAAACTCCACCAGAGGGCTTACCTTCTGAAATTCTGAATGAAAAAGGCCCAAATTTGGCTACAAAGACAGACCCTGGAATCTGTCAAGTAAACAGAACTTGCAGTCTTTACGAAATAATTCACCATAAATCGTACAGTCTCTACAACTTTTGTTCAGGAAGTTTTATCAAATTCGCACTAGAAATGACTGATAACTATTGATGTTTGTGATTGTTGATGAAAGTTTAGCAAATTTGAATGATTTGCTAATGATTAGACTTTTGTTTGGGTTTATTCTTCGTTCAATTGTTAATGCTCGATACCGCTATTGTGATGCAGCAGTATTAAAGTGTTTGACTATGAATATGCTACTTTATGTTACACGTTTGGAAATGGGTGTTTATGTGCATGAAATAGGCAAGGTTTGTTGTGAACCTTCCGATGAGAAAGAATGCACTCTGACCTCATTTTACATGCTTAATACACTAGGATTAATGATTAGCTAAAAAACCTAGGGATGTCTCATTCCACTCGAAGTGGGTGAGTGCCCTAGGAGGGGCTGGGGGAGACCTCGGTGACGAGCAGACATGCAGGGATGGACTGCTGAGTTGTGGGCCACTCCTGACGAGCCCTCAGGGGCGGGGAGCTGGTGCGGTTGTGGTTGAGTTGGTTGTGTTGGAGAACGACTTCTTTTGTAAGAGCTTGTCTCGGAAAGTCGTAGCATTCCACCAATCTTACTGGGTGAGGTCAGCCCCTGATGTCTGACCCGTTACTTAGGTTTCAAAATTCATGCATGAAAACTAACCTATAAAGGAAAAGAAAGACAACAAACAGTAACTCTGGAATGTGATGCCTTTCCCTTTGTTGTGCTTCCTTATTGTGCACTATGATTAGAGTAGTAGAGTTGTGGAGTTCCTACTGGGCACGCTGTGACATGTTCTTTCCTCCCTACAGGTCCAGGTACTAGTTCTCAAGCGACGGGTCCGGGAGTGGAGACCCCGGAGGGCAGCTCGTCTCAGCAGGGTCCATAGTGTTTGTGGTTAGTGTGGGTCGCGTGGTGTAGTTTTGGGTTGTGTGTGATGATCTTAGTGTTGTACCCATGTTCCCTTTGTACCCCGTAGGGTTGAGTTGTACTTTTGTGGGAGCTTTTGCTATTGGGGGTTGTACAATGGACTTGTATGGTACTGACCAAGTAGTAGCAGTGCTCTGTGACTCTTGGATGTTTTATTCGTCGTATTTTACCTTGCTGCCTATGTTGTAGTGTCTTGTACTTTCTTTTTGTGTTGGAGCTGTACTGTACTGTTCTGTTTTTCTTTCAGTCTGTACTTTATTGCATGTGTTTCCTCAGTAGTTGTAGTGGCTTGCAAGACTTTTGGTGGACACATCAGCGCTTTGTATTCTAATACCGCGGCTTGTCACACCGACCCTCCTTATTTTGGGTAGCGGGGTGTGACACCCACGCTCAAATCTCTCGGACTTTTGAGGGGCGTCAACAAACTTTTTGACTGCATTGGGTGTGATTTCCTGCTGCGTGCTTATGCCCCCCACATCGGAATCTCACACTCGAGTTCCTTTCTTCACTCGAAGTGTACGATTGGGGATTCGTTTTTCGCGCTTTTAATGCAGACTTTACAATGACTTTTGCTGAGCTAAACAATTCATTGAATTTCCCTCACCCCGATCATTATGTTGAATGTTCAACTCATGATCGGTCTGATATCTATTCTTACTTCCGGGACGTTGGCGTTTGGCAACGATTCACCCGGTATCCATCCTTTCCATCGGAGGCACTTGCCTCCTACATTATACACCCATGTTACCGCTTTGCCCACTGCCTCTTTGCCAACACCATCTTTTCCCGTGTGGATATTTTCACGGTGTCTAGGGACGAGCTTTTCTTTCTTTATGCCATGTCTCATGACATGATACGTGGACATAACCCATTACCCATCAACACCGCCCTTTGGATCATCCACACTTTTATCTGTTAGCCGTGCAACCTCCGGACCTATTTGATATGGTGGGATTATCACTCTAATTGTCAGTCATGTTTTGAGGCTACCATCCGACCTCCAAATTTTATCGAGACGGACCCACATCGATCGCGACTACTTGATCGATATTGGTGTGATCACTTATTTTGGTCACGAACATGCAGCCTACCTTTATGGTCCTGACAATACTCCTTTTGTCGTCCTCCCACCATCATCTCTTGAGTGAATCCCCATTCGCACTTCACATTTACAGTGGGAATTCTATCCCGATCCTTGGTATACTACACTAGTACATCTTCCACCCTTCGATCATCCCGATTGGCACCCA
The DNA here is from genome assembly GCA_030789695.1 of Scilla litardierei. Lineage (NCBI taxonomy): Eukaryota > Viridiplantae > Streptophyta > Magnoliopsida > Asparagales > Asparagaceae > Scilla > Scilla litardierei. The sequence continues at coordinate 96,759,215 of CM061133.1, read as the reverse complement.
TATACCGGGTCACCTGGTACCATCCTTATCCACCATGATCCACCGATCAATTTCGATCCGCCTGTGATCCAGCCCATTGCCCATCCTTCTCCTGTCGGCACACCTTCACCATCGTCCTCACCATCATCTTTCGTCCACTATTCACCACCCACTTCACCATCTCTCTACAATTATTTCGATAGCAGCTCGGACTTATTTTCCCCTAGCCATTTTTCTGATTCACCATGATCACATCTTTTTTCTGGCATTATTGAGATCAGCTTGGGGGAAATCAATATTTTGTGATTATCGTTGTGTCACTTGTTTGAGGTGTGTTTGTTTTGTGTGTTTGTGTGTATGTCTTTTATACAGTTCGTTTCGATATTTATTTTATTTATTCTTCTATGTCTCTTTTTGTGTGTTTTTCATGTTTTTCCCGTTTCTTTGTCGGCGCGTACTTCTCTCCCATCTTTCATTGCCCTCCCGTATTTACTCCTATTGCATTGAGGGCAATGCAATGTTCAGCTTGGGAGAGTCGCACTATGTGCGTCAAGTCGTGTCTTTTTCACCTTTTTGAGTCGTTTTGGTCGTGTTTTTCTTTTTCTTTCCATCCTTTTACTCTCCCTCTCATAGAGATGACCCCGTATGATGAAACTGCCACTGAACCACACACACTTAGCTGAGCTACGATAACCATTCTCACTAACCCTAAGAAGCCGAGTTCTATTGCATTTTATGCTCCGTGGGTTCACTTTGCTTTTTGTGTTGAGTTGTGTGTTGTGACTAGCTAGTTGGTGTGCTTCTACGTTGTGATTTTGTTTTATATGCATGTCCTTGGATGACCCCTAGACTATCATGCCTCAATTTTGAATATGCGGTATATTTCATCCATTGTCTGCTTCTTTATGCATGAATCATCTATATATTTACGCTTCAATTTGCATGTGTCAGGACTCTACTAATAGGACTAGGATAACCCATGTTGCTTACGCTCTGATCTGTGAAATTTTTTCCTTTTGCCAAGTGTTTAGAATTTGAATTCTTTTTTGTTTTACTTGGTGCAGATCCCCTCGTCCTGTACTTTAGTTCCACTTGGGAGAGTACACAATTTTACCGCTTACCAGCGCATCGTTCTCCCACTATTGGAGAATGCGTAATATCCCACTTCCAAAAAAAGATAAAAAAGAAAATTCAAAAAGAAAAAAAGAGAGAAAAGAAAGAATATGTATAGCCAAAATCCAAAAATATACAAATATTCAAAACCCCAAAAATCTTCTGTTGTGAATATTACTCCTACCGCCATGAATAAAGGAAAGTCGAGAATTTGCACCAAGTGGTCTCCTCCACACCTACTCAAACCCTTTGGTTTTCGAACACACTTGGTATAGGAGCTTTCTAGTGATCATCTAGGCAATCGTGCAGTGATTTCCTAGTTTCTAGCATTACAGTCCCTGACATATGATCTGTTTCTATTCTTACTCTATTCTCATGCATGCTTGAACTATTATTCACCGCTAACTCGAATTTCTTCGATATTTGGATCATTCCATGGATATGTGTATATGGAGCTTGATTGCACGATTTAGATAGCAACACCGTTGGCTAGCTTACAACCACATTCACTTGTGCTTCACCGTGTGGACCCACGACACTAGTAGGGACTCGTATTCCTGGGCTTAGTACTATGCTTCTCGCGTGCTTGCATAGTGTGTCGTGTTATTTTCTGTTGTCTCTGACGGGTAATCTAGGATTTCTTTTTCTTTTTCTGTTTCTTTCTTTCTATTTTCCCCTCCGAGCTTCTATTCTCACTCGTATTCCTCGAGGACGAGGAAGGGTTCAGCTTGGGGGATTTTGACGTGTGTTTATATTTTATATATTCACGCACGTCTTCTCCGTAATTTCCCGTCGTTTTTTATTGTTTCGAATCCATTCCCTTGTGTTTTTAGTTCCTTTTTACTTTCTTTGTGTTTGTGTGCTTTTGCAGGATATTACTAATGTGGGGGACATACAATGCCAACATCATGAGTCCCCAGAGCAACGAGAGGTGTCGCACGAGATCCTGATAGCAAATCATCAAGAGAAACCACGTATCAGCTCTCAATCGATTGGGTGGACAGACCCACCCGATCGGTTCATACGGCCGTATCAGACCCGAGGAAGAAGCAACTCCACCCGATCGGTTCAGTGATTGGGTGGATGTGACGTAGTTCTTTGTTTTTGAGAGCCAAACTTCACCCGATCGGTTGACAAGTTAACCGATCGGGTCACCTGTGGCAGCTGCTTCCCTGAGCTCGAGAATTCAAAGACTCACCCGATCGGTTCAGCGATCGAGTGAGGTTTATCAGAGCCGAAGACCAAGTCCAACGATCGTCTCACCCGATCGGTTGGAGTTTCAACCGATCGGGTGAACATTTATTTTTGTCTTTTAGTAGGAATACTCCCTGGCAACTTCCAAAATGTATAAATGGAGCTAGGTTTCCCTGAAAACGAAATCCACATTTTCTTAAACTGCTTTTAGGGATTTTGGCTGCTCTGAATTTATTTTTATTTGTAAGTTCTTTGAACGTCTTTATATTTGAATATTGTGTTTATAATACCATTTGCTACATTAATCTATTGATTGATTTTCATTTTGATGGCTATCATCTGTTTTATTGGATCTCATGCCATGATTAGTGAGTAGTTCTTAAATTCGGGACATTGGTGGAAGCCCCTTCGTGGGTTCTCCCTAGAACGACCATAGGATTAGGGATTCGATAGGATATATGGACTTAGATGGTTACGCGAGGGCGTTTTATTGTCACTGGCGGGAGAAAGACCGCCTTTGACCGTCGGGCCAAGGGAAAATAAAACGGGAGTTTGATTCCCTAGCCACAGCTCACCTCCCTAGCGTAGACATTGATTCCTCGCGCGTGGAAACGGCTTGGATGAAATTCGGGTGCAATCGTTGCCAGCTTAGTGCTCCCGAAGTCGGGCGGTGTTGGACATGGGAATGCCCACCGTTGAAACCTGGGTAGACCTAGTGTGTCATCATGTGCATCAACTGAAATATCGGGTCCATGGGACGCGAGGTACCACTATTAGAGGCAACGTCTCTCCGCTAAACCCTAGAATCCGATCACATTCCTATCCTTTGGTCATAATAGTGCAAATTCATGATAGGGCGAAAGCCAAGGTCCCAGGTTGCCTTTTGTTATCTCTTACACCTCTTTCATTAGTTTACTATCGTGACATCTAACAAGCGATTAAGCTAGTTCACCCACAGGGTGATCAGGATCCCGATTGTTCACATGCACAACACACGCCTCCCTGTGTTCGACCCCCAAGCCACACTTTGACACCGTGCGCTTGGGGTTTACAAATTTTAATCCTAGTATCCCCGTCCCGATTTGAGCGCCAAACAGACGGGCAGTCAATCACCCCACACGACCGTGTTGGACCAAGCCATTTAAAGGGGTTTGAAGGCCATATTTTGGAGCCGATTCGACACGACCGTGTCGATTGTCCGATAAGGCCGTGTCGGGTCAGGTTTCCATCTTAACCCACTAGGGTTTTGGGTTCCTATATAATCTTTGGCATGCTATTTTGAAGGGGAGCCATGGTATTCTCCAGTTTTTCATCATCTTCTACCTCTATAATCAATTTTGGAGTAGGAGTAGGTTAGATTAGGATTTTATTTGAATATTCCATTTGGAGAAGATTGTATCTTTGAAGATTTTGGAACTTCTATGCTATGAGATAAGTTTCTCTTCTCTTTTATGTGTTTTCAACTGTTTCCAATTGATTCTCTTGTTATCTATATGATTCATTTGATGTGCATTAAGTAATATTTTATCTAGGGCATGGTAGATTTCTATTGGGGGGTGAACATGAATTGAGCTAATTGTTTAAGCTATTGAATCACCAAATAGTGTTTGGATGTTTATTATCAACATAAATTGACTTCCTCAAATTAGTTGCTAATAATAAGTTGGGTTAATCCAGGGTTTTCAATCCATATGTTGTCCATACTATTTACATCGCCAATGATAGTTGAGCATAATTATAGCCCTCCTAGCAATGACCGGAGTTCTATCCACGATGGTTGGAGAATATTGTCGAGTGTCTTGCACCTGTCATCTGATGATTACCAATGATAGTTGGCTTGGTCACACGAGTGGCAGTCCTATCATAGCATCATAAGAGTGGGGGTAGGTGACAATATTAGGTGTAGCAACCTAACCCTAGGATCGATTCGATAGTTACACAATGAGTTTATTTCCATGTTCAACCCACATTAGAGAGATACCTAGCCCTAGAGTCATTTATTCAATTTTTATTCTCACTCTTCTATTAAAATCACCCACGTAGCTAACCATAACCTAGGATTGACTAGTACTTAATTAGACCACCTCCCTATGGATCGACCCGTAAGTACATGACGATGTCGTGCACTTGTGATTACAAATATCGAAACTTAAATAACACATCCAATTGTATTGTCAAACAAAATTAATGCACTATTAAAAATTAAATCCATCTTAAGTCTTCGAAGAGTGTTACCTCATTAAGTACTTAGTCAGTAATCTCAATTCACTTGCAACCAAAGTAACTATGCTTACTGAAAATGAAACTACAATGCAAGTAAAAGAGATAAGAGATGAGAGACAATGAGCACATGAAAACATGAGAGATTTACACTGGTTAGGCCTACACTTGGTCTACATCCAACATCCACTAAACCACTCTCACCAAGAGACCAAAGTGCCTCATACTAGAGGGCTTCTACAACCAAACGGAGGTCGGATGTGTCCTAGGGAATTTCTGCAAGTTGGCGAATCTGTTCTGGAAATTGTGCTCGGGCTGGCTATAAAGTGTGCTTGGCCGAACGCCCCTACATAGCTTGGCCGAGCTAAATGGGCGGCAAGAACGGGCCCAGGTCGACTTAGGGTTGTTTTAAAGGTTTTCTTGGGGATATATATATGTATTGGGCAGCCATCATGTAGGGGCTCATCTTTTTTGGGGATTTTGTTTTTAGGGTTTGGAGACTATTTTTGGAGGCTAGGCTATGCCATCGATCCCATCTTTGCTAATTATGTATCGGATCTATATTGAAGCTAAGTATTTCTCTCATTAAATCTTCTTTATTTATTTTCTTATTTGCTTTTGACGTTGATTTCTATTGTTTATATATCTTTTGCCATGATTGAGTAGATCTATTGCTAGGGTTAGGGATGAACCCTAGGATTATAGGGATTAGATGTTAGGTTAACTTTAGTTGAATGAATCTAGGGTTGCTTTATGGTAGTTTGAGTAAGGGTTTTGGGGGATTAGCCTGAGAATTGAAGGATTGTGAAAGTAGATCCATATTCTAGGAAAAATCCCCATGAATCTGATTTGGGCTTAGCTGTCATCTTCTAGGGCTCGTGATCATGAAAGTGACTTGTGTGCTAGGGACGATTACTAACCACCAATTCGCTAGTCAGTGACTACGAGAGTAGCCCGATTGCTAGAACCAACTATAGCGTAGTACCCAGTCCATAGATCATGAAAGTGGATACGGATCTATGATATGTGAACCAGTGTCAGGCGTAATGCACGTATCCATATGTGAAGCACATTGCAAAAGTGGCTGAGCATAGGGATACATTAGATGAGTATGACAACGAACGTTAATTACCCATTTCCATCTCTGGATGTGACACTCCTACCCTCATTTATAGTTCGACAAAGGGGTCCTTAACCTGATATCCAAGCCTGAAGGTCCTAGCAGGGATCTCGACACCCTATTGATATTTCTCTCATTCGTTTTCTCTTTGTTTTAATTGTTTTCTTTGTGTGGAGTTCTTGGTTGCAACCTTGAGTGACACGAACTACGCATACATCACCATTACGACACTCCATAATCCACATCCACCAATAAAACCCGAAGCCTAACCTAACCTAGGATCGATAGGTAGTGTGATGCCACCTCCCCATGATTGATACATGCTCACTGCTGTATCGTATGCTTGCGGTAAAACAACATCGCTCCCGACGTAAGTCTGGGGCCGATCAGCAATCAAAGAATTTTTATCACTAAAATCATTAAGATCATAAGTAGATTGAGTTTGTGATACTCATTATCGCTTGACTCAATCTTATCACCTCCGGTTACTTGGCCTCAAGGTAACTCCACATTTCAGGCGCCATCTCCAAACCTCCAATTTCATCATTTCATGATCCCAAGTGGATATGAACAAAGACCTTTTGGCATGGACGTCCATCAAGAAATTTGAATTTGAGACATCCAAAGTCACCGCATCCAAGCGATTGTTCTTCTTGAGGTGTTTGATCATCTTGCTCCTCCTTGTATAGTTCTTCGGATAGAAGTTGGGAGGATATTGAGGCAAATATGATATGCTTGCAAAAGCCACCAAACCAAGGCTCTGATACTAATTGGTATGACCTAGCGGGGCTACACAATACACTACAGGGAGGGTGAATAGTGTAAAGGCAAGCAAAGTGTGTAATTAAACGTTACTGAAATTAAGGCACAATAAGCAGCGAAAATTAAAGAGTATGCTTAACCACAACAATCGTAAACACAAAGGATTTTATACTAGTTCCCTAAATTTGGGTACATCTAGCCACACCAATATTCAATATAATCCTATACAAGGTAGTGAATAAAAACCCTACACAAGGGTAACCCTACACAAGGATAACCCTACACAAGGATAACCCTCCACTAGGATTTGTCCTACACAATAACACACCAAACCTTACACAAGGGTTATTCCTACACAAGGATGAAAAACTCCCACAAAAGGAGAAACTAACTCTCACAAAGAGGGTTAGGGTTTCACACAAAAGATGAAACAAAATAACACTTACCTATGCCTTGCGATGATCTTACCAATGTGAAGAAGAAGGCATGCAATTGTGGAAACCAAGTGCTTGAGATGAGGCTTTGATTGCACTTGATGATCGTTCCCTCTTCTTGGAATGAACCCTAACACTTTACCAAATGAGTTTAAGAATGAAGAGAAGAAATATGTTCTCCAAGATAGGAACGAGATTGAGATCCCTTGGAGAAATCCCTTTGAGCTTTGATTTCACTTCATGAAAGAATAGAAAGCTCAAGGGAGAGAAAGAGACAAAATGATGGGAATGAAGCTCTCTCTTGAGATTTTTGACACTCCAAAATGATCTCTATGAGTAGGAGTTAGTGTCAAAAAATCACACTCAAACTAGCTTAAACAAGCCCTCAAATAGCCTAAAACAGTCCAAGAAAACTGGCAGAATTTTGAGTCTAACGGTTAGAACAAGCGACTGACGGTAAAGAGACAGGCGCCTGAAGTAACAACTCTACAATCCCAATGGCTATAATCTAAGCCAGGACATGCGACTATAGAAGACTACACATGCGCTTGTACCACTGTGCAGGCGCCTGTAAAGGCTTTAGCAGACGACTGCCTCAAGTGATTGATTTGAGCCAGAAAAAATACAACTTATGATCTTGTGTACCCGTCGACTAAAGAACTATGCTTAGGTGCCTGATGGTTTACATGCAGCTGAAAACTCTACATCAGTCGACTGTCCCACAAGATGGATTGGAGCACAAATTACCATGTTATGCACTTTGGTTCAACAAGAGACTGTTGAACAATGTTCAGGCGCCTGATGGTTGACAGGAGATTACCAAATGTACTTTAGACGCATGTACCAAATGCTCAAGTAAAGAGTCAAGAAATTTGACTTGAGCTTTTGTAGAACAGCCGTCTGCAGAAGGATGGCCAGGCACCTGGTGAACCACCAGTCGTCTGGCATGCCTTCAACAGGTGCCTATTGGAAGTCCAATAACTCCAATTGAGTACTTGGCATAGGGAACCTATTGGATTGGTTTCTATGATGATCCTAAGATTCACTAAAATGGTAAATACATGTGCATGAATGAAAGACCATCTAATCAAGGCAGTACAAAGTTCTAGACTCAAAAAGAGAAAAGCAAGTAATAAAGTATTACATGGATTACAATTTTCTTCTCCTAGAGTCTAAGACCTCGAGCTCTTGATGCCTTTATTCTCCCCATCATCTTCCAAGCATTGGCACCTTTTGATGAGCTTCCTTTCATCAAGCTCCAAGCTATGACAATGCTCCTCTTAATGTCCATCCTCGCGCTCCAAGCTTTGGCTTCATTAGACGATCTTCATGACTTCATCCAAGTTTGAGCAATCCATCACTCTTCGAGGTCTTTAAGATAACCATTACATCATCCTCCAAGCTTTATGTTTTGTCTCATCAATATATAATCATTAAGATAAACTGAGACAAAAACATGAGATTGATTAGCACCCCAACATAATGTGTTGATCATCATCAAAACAATATTAGTCTTGACCTTCAAGAAGTAACACCCTTCCCCCTAAAGCACAATCGGTTGCTCCTACCACCATTCCTCCTTACACCTTTTACTTCTCCTCCTTGTCGAAGGGGTTTTTAGATAGTTTATTTTTTTGGTTGAAGAGGATGAAGATTATGAAGATTGTGAAGAAAGATGAAGATGAAGAATAAGCTGACGCTTAAGAGATAAATAAGAAGATGAGATGATTAGGAGGCTGGTTCATCTCAAAATATGTGAGTGCTACTCCCAAGTATAGGAGATCGAATAAGTCCTAAAGTCCTGTGAGTCCAGATATCGTATCCATGTGACAACTGACCTGCAAAACAACACATTTCAGTTTTTAAAGAATACTAATTCCATAAGAAATCACCATCTTTTGAAGATGAACTAATGGTGTCAAGAGTTTTAAATAATAAAAATTGATCCTAAAATATAACTACGGGGAAGTCGATACTGGGGTACAAATATGGAGAGTATGTGTTGGTCATGATTTCGTTAGGGTGTTTGCAATCAATGATTATTAATATGTTTTATATAACTCAATGTTTCATCTAGCTAGGGAATGAGAACGAAAGAAAATATGGCGATAAAGTGCATAAAATAATGCCAAAGAGTAATCTCGTAAGTTATCGATTTCATAAAGAAAATACGCACAAGTACCCTCTTAGGTCACGATACGTCTGCTGGGATTGCATCACGGCTAATCCTTACTTAGGTCAGATTCGATTAAAGCATGTTCACCTCGACAATGATCATACTCAAATATATAGGACAAGTCGAAATCAATAAAACACTCGATATGTCATGAAAGTAGGGGAAAAAGACATTAACATCAAAGATCACATAACCCTAATGACATCACAACCAACTCATATAACGATTAACCAAGCATTGAGAGAAAAATTCAATCTTTATTAATAAAAACATCATCTTTGATCTCTAATACAAGAATCTAATCCAATACATTAAGAAAGTTGAGATTTTTATCACCAAAGCCTTCAATTGAACCCTAAAATCTCCTTCCAAAGGTATTTTTGCTGCAACGTCCTCCCTGACATGCTCCTTGAAAATACGAAAATTTCGAGTATTTTTGCAAATTTTTTCAACATATTTTGATGCCCTAAAAGCCCCTAAAACAATGTATATATAAGCGAAGAATTCCTACTGGGTTTAGGACTCGAAACGGGTCAAAACCCACAACCCACGCTATAGTATCCACGCTACATTACTACAACCCGCAAGTACGGTAGAAAATTCTTTTTTTCTTTTCTTTTTTGGGTCTTTTCTTCTTCAAAAATTCGCTAAAAATTGTAGATAATTCCAAAAAATCTCCAAAAATAGCTGTTGGAACCGGAAAACTATAATCTTCAACATGAAAGAGAAAAATCATACTTTTGCTTCAAAAATCAATATTTTACTCGATAAACAGTAAAACCCAATATTAGAAGATATTTATGAATCAAAAAAGTAATAGAAGATATTTCAAATAAATCAAATAATTGGTCAAAAATACCAGAAAATTATGGACAAATGACTAGCAATATAGGGTAAAAATATGCAATATTTGACCTTAATTTGATGCTGCACCACCGATGGTGGGATCAGGAGGAGGATGGCAGTTTGGGTAATGTTTTGTGAAATTGATAAAAATAATTAAAATGATAGATTTGATGAAATGTGAAGAAGAGGAACAAACGAAGAAAAGGATGATAAAAGAGAGGTAGTATCAACAGGAGGCGGCACGTTAAAGGAGATGGTGATTTTTTTTAAAGATGTATGAATGGTAAAAAATAAATTTCAAATAAAAATAAAAGTTTGATTTGAATGGCTAACTTGTAAGTAAATGGTATGTGTGTGATGTGGAACATGGTGTACTTATAGAATTTCCCATTTGCTCTCATTACTAGTTTTGGGAATGAGGCGCAGCCTGACCCTACTCAAATTTAGCACAGACCAATTAGAGCGGCATTAGGTCTAGGTATTAGGTATTAGGTCCAAACTATAAACATGCCGATTAAAGTCTTATGATACTTAGCTTGACAGGCTCAAAGAATGAACAAGCACATCAACATATTTTTATTTTAAAATTTTATATGTTGTTATGAATGGGGGAGACCTTTGGTCTCCACCCACTAACATACATCATTACACCCACTATTAGTGGGTGTCCCTTGGATTCCATTAATTTGTAACACATTTATGAATAATATATATATGGCTACGGTGGATACCATGAGCCATCACTTCTTCCAATTCTAACATGTTAACAGCACGATCATCAGCTGAGCCGAATCCCTACTGACAGACGAATCGTGAGGACGTGGATTGGGCTTCCTTCTCCAAACTTCGCTAGATCCGACGGGTAGGATCTAGAGGTAAAATCTTAGAAACCCCTATATCAACATTTTACATGTGCATGTTGATAAATCTATGATATTTTTTCTAATAGATCTATAGCATAATCTATAACAAGATCGACAAGAAAATCAATGTTCAAACACACAGATTTACTATTAAAAACTACTTTTACTTCTGTTTTTAATAGATTAATTTTTAAAAAACAAACAATTTTTTCGGAGCACCCCCCCCCCCCCCCCTGTCAGGGGGCCTCTCTTCTCCCGGAGCGCTGATTTGCCGCCCCTACCACTCACGGGGGGATCCAAAGCCCTGCCCCACGGAGCGTCGATTCACCCCCCCAATCGGGGGCCCTCCCGAAGCAATTCCCCTGGCAGTGGCCCCTCCCCACCCCCTCCGTCCTTAAAACCCTAACCCCCAGGGAGAGGGGGAGAAGAGGTATGGGCCTCCCCAGATGGGCCATGAGCCCAGTAAAGGACAAAAATAAAAAAAATAAAAATAAAAATATGGATATTTTTGGCTGACGGGCCTGAAGCCCGCAGCCAGCCCGCAGGCCTCTAGCATGCAGGCCAATTTTTCTTTCCAATTCTGAAATTATAAAATATTTTAGAAAATACCCTATAAATCCTTGAAAATTCCAAAAAATTCTGGAAAATTTCGAAAAAAATCCTTAAAAATCTGGAAAAATCCAGAAAAATCGGGAAAAATAATGGGAGGATATTGAGTATGACTAACCACTCTCGGGGTATTTGGGGCAAGTTATAAATCTTTTTCTAAATTCTATATATAATTCATAATCAATCGCCTAATTTTTAATTGGATTAAAATTATTATTATTTCACGATTTAATAATTACAAGGATCCTGAGACCGCTCTGTCGTTAGTTTCCTAACCTAACTGGTAATGACGTTTCCCTGTGGTCCAAGTAATTATTAAACTACATTTAATGTATTTTTCTAATCAAATTGCTTGCGATGTTGAATAAATTAAATTGTTTATGCTTGTGATGTTGTATAATTATTTTATATAAATTGCATGGAATGTTAGTAAGACTGTGTTGTGGTTTTTGGATCGGTCGTAGTTGAGTCATTGGGCCGACAATCGAGGAAACTAAGTCGACAAATGGCCGAGGCCCACCAGGCCCAACATAGCAACCTGGTACCGACTCGGTCAAAGACCAAATGGCCAGTCGACCGTTAGGTCTGCTTCACATGAATGTGAGATTGAAGGCGGCTCGGGAATCTCGGGAACGTGGGTAACGTTTACTCCCATTTATGGTGGAAGATCTGGCCTCATTATGGGATACTGTTATCCCCTAACGTCTCTAAAGGGAATCCAAACCTCAATAAATAGAGAGGGAAGGCTCCATCTGGAAGGTACGAGATCTGATACATAGAACTCTGTCTTCTTACTTTCACCATTCCATAATCTAGCTTGCGTCATCAGTCTAGAGACGAACCTCTGTAGTCGATCTCAGCTACACCAAGCTCCCTCTCTCCCTTAAGTTCACTACTAACTTAAGCATCAGAGGGGATTTGGGTCGGAACCCAGATCCGCCCCCCAAACGACTCCATGTGGTGCAGATCGACGATCACCATCCATCGCCAAGGTCGGTATCGAGCTCTTCAACCTCGAACGACCGATTCGACGGTCGTTCTTAGGTCGATTGACGGTCGTACCATTATCCACAACCAACTATCGACCCCCGGTTGTTCCAACCGAGGGTCCCACTCCAGAGGCTGACTAGGCTCCAGCTTAGTGCTTCGAGTCTCCGTCAGCTTGACAACTGTCTTGGTCATTTTTGGCCTTAACAGTTTGGTGCCATTTGTGGAAAATGTTAACCAGCTTGACATCCCAAAGTAATCCAAAAGCTATGGCAGCTGGACCCAGCAATGCCGTGAAGGGTTTTAGCGGACCCTCAGGGCTAAAATCCGTGCCAGTCCTAAGTCGGATGAAACACGGAAGCAAAAATATGCAGCAGAAAAATTATGTTAATCTAATTAACTTGCAGCGCTAAGGAACCAGACCCTCTTAACCAGGATCTCTGCCAACTTGGGGTGGATCTGACCACCCCAAGAGGGATATAAACTACTACGAATAATTAAAACGAAAGCTTCTAAAAACATACCTGGAATCTCAACCCTGGGGCAGGCAAGATGTACCGCACCATCTTTCGAGCCGCTTCCCGTCTCACTCTGAGCCGCTCCTCGAACCGCTCCTCGAACTGATCTGCATCCCGAGGCGAGCAATCCTCGTGGCGTCGAGCTAACCACGTGCCGAAGAAAGTTTCACTCGAGTGAAAGTCATCGCCAAGATTTCGGATCCGAATCCGAACTTCTTCGTGGCTTTACTAGAGCTCTTCAGGAGTAAGGCAGAAATATAGGGAGAAGAAGAATTAATTTAAGCTTCGATCCGAGCAAGCTCCAACATTTACGGGAGCTGCTCAGATTAGAGCTTGGGACGAGTTTTGAGGAGGGAGCAGACCCCAATTTATATAGGAGGCTGACTGCTCTCCTTTACTCAAAATCCGATGTGCGACTAAATTTGAAGTTTAATAAATTCAATTTAGTTTGTCTTTCACAAAGGGCAAACTTCCATTAATTTTAACTCCCTCACCATTGAGCCTCATGATTGATACAACCTATCAATTCGAAGGGCGTTCAATGGTGAACGCATAGGAAAAAATGGTTCTTCAATCCGAGTCCATTTGACCCTCCAAACATTGCGTCAAATTATGCCAAACCCCCCACCCAAATGCACAACCCCCGCCGCCGCAAAAAGCACGCAGCCCTAGGGCTGCGTGCGGGCCCCACTGCGACAGGCGCGTGCAGCGCACGTGCCTCTGCACGCGCGGGGTGCCCGTGCATTGCATGGGCACACATGTGCCCTAGCCCGGGCAAAGCCCGGGCCAGCGTGTTTCCTGGTGCCCGTTTGGGCGCCTGGCTTTGCCCAATCAGGGGGCGCCCCGTGGTGCCCCCCTTTTTCTTTATTTGCGGCAGATGCTTGGCCTTTGGGCCGGGCCCAAGGCTGCCACCCACACATAAAGTAAATTCTGCATCAAGTTCAGTTTAAAGTTGTGGGTTTTATTCTTTGGGTCTGTTTTGGGCTCTCTATTTAAACACTTTTAAATAGACTTATTGGGCTCATTTGAACTCCGTTTCTGACGCGGTTTGAACCTGTGTTTAGAGCGGGACATTCCTGTTTTACAGGTAACCTTTCCAACACATTAATTTTATTAAATATAGTCTTAAACAATTTAAGACACATTTATTCTCTTTTTGCATCATATGCAAATTAGTCACATATCTTAGCTTAGATTATCATTTACATCAAAATGCAAATTCCTCTTCATTTGCATCAAATGGAAATTATTCTCCATAACTAATTTTTACCTATTACAGGACGAAGGTCGCACTCTGTGTGAGACCCTACAGACCCTTACAACAGGTTGGGCTCGAAGCCCTTTACGGCAGTGACCACGAGCAGTGGTTGCCGTCTCTGCTTCAGAATCATAATTATGTGGTTGACTCATCGAAAGAGTATTGTCGGGACCACCCTGACTGTGTCCGTGATGAATTCTGCAGTTTTAGTCTCTTCGTCTAAACTATGTCGTGTAGATCACATCAAGGATACGGTCAAACTGTCAACCCCAATAACTTGACACCGGTTAGTTTCCATCGATCTTTAGTCAACTAATGTTAGACTTCTTCCAACATACTCTGATCAGAGATTTTACTAAAGACTTTACTAACTCTACAACACTAACTCCTATTGACCGGGAGAGACGAATCCTCTCTTGGTCATTACTCTCCTCGTACGCTTCAAATGACATCATATCAAAGACCTTTCGACAGGCCTAGCCTCGAAGTTAGGTCAGTGATCTAAGTGGCACCGTTCACGCACAGGTTTGTCAAATGACCTCAATTCAAAAGACCAACTTGCCTATCATCACTAAGAGTTATCATTGACAGATTGGTTAATGTAACCATATGATAACTCTTATTGTTCGTTCAGTGAACTCATTCTCTAATGAGCACCTGTGTCTCGTCTTCGACTTCCCCAAGTCAAATGATCATGAGATCATCGCCACCGCTAAATTGTGAAGACTAAGACACAATGGTCTATCCGATGTTTCGATACCTTGTCTCGAAACATCTTCGACCACGAACCCTTAGATACTTATTCTACAGACGGTCAAACATTTCTCCATGATCGAGATACTCATCTCGATACCTGTTTGACCTTGCATAAAGTCTCGGGACTTTATCTAAGTTAATATCTTATGTTAACTACATTATAATATAACTTAGATAAATTATTACCAAACAGCTTACAGTTATTTCGAACGAGATGTTTGTGATATTCACACAGAGATAAATTACCTCGAGGGCATCATCTCTCTACATCTCCTACTTGCACTCAGGCACATTTATCTCGGTATCTTATGCCTTTTTTACACATAAGTTTTTTCGACTTCATGTGGCAGAGCCTTTGTTAGTGGATCTGCTAAAACCGTCTACAGTATAGACTTAAAGGGTTTCTATGTTCATTTTAGACCAACAATTTGAATCTCATTCAAATAATTCACTTGGTCTTTCGGAATCCATAATATTTTATTTCTATGGATCTTATCCAGTTCATCGTACCTTACGTAATAATTAGTTATTGGTCATTTCAAATGGCTCATATCTATTTCTGATAAAGTGTCAATCTTTTGATTACTTTGTCAAAATAAATATTCCATCACTTTGATGCCTCGCATGTAATTTATACGCTCCCACTAACCTTGAAAAATTTCTGCTAATTCATATAAGTTGGTTCGTCTAAATCAAATTTAGAAAAACAAACTTATAAGTGAATACTCCAATTTTCATGGTCAACATGAGCGTTTACATCACTATTTTACTTCACTATTTTCTTTCTGCACCAATCTTTTAACTTAAAGATTTACTTGCAGAAAATGAGGAAACATTTTCCTTGGGCACATAAACTAAATTCCAAAATTTATTTACGCACACAGACCTATTCTGATTGCATCTTGTTATAAATCGGAGTTACTACTTTGAATTTCATCCTAAAAGTTGACTAAGTCATCATCAATTATGATGTCTAACTCGACCCTTCGTCTCACGAGATTCGAGTAATTATACAACTTTCTAATGATCGATTTAATGAATATCTTATTGATAATGTCCTCATAAAACATTATCAAAACCTAGGCATTACTATCTGGGACTTAACCCAGAGGGAGGACATAACTCAGAGTCACTAGTTATGGATCACACCAAGTCTAACTAAGTGTGATTCTTTCCGTTTAACACACCGATGTGTTAACATGCTTGACCTGAGAGAAAATCATATTTTCTTTTAATTACGCAAGATTTTATGTAGCTAAGTATTTGACCATTCGATCTAATCGAATCAGTTTAAATACTTTTATAATTTCGTTCTTTATTTTATCAGACTTGTGTTTCATCAAGAACATGTGTCTTAATAGAATATAAGAATAAATTATTTTGGTTAATCTAGACTCAGGTACATCAGTATGTACGAGACTAAGTTCGACAACTCATTCTCTCACTGTCTTACAGATGGTTTCGGCCATTATATCTAAGAGGATAAGATTCACAAGTGTCCGTAGACTTCATAATACGAGAGGTCAGACCACTCTTTATGTGACTTGTGAAGCTTAGTCTCTTGATACGGCCTAGTCTATTTTGCCATATAAGTTTGCTACTATATTGTGTATTTATATATTAACATTTAATATATATATTATCGTTATACATATTACTCATTGCTTCAGAAGCAATGTGAGGACATTCGTCAAAATGTGTTAACCTTTTGTATAACAATAATTTTGAAATCGTGTCATCAAAATATATCACATTTTCATTCCCTCTTACTTATGCCTTTACTAATGATAAATTAAACTATTTAACTCGATTGACTTTCCGAGTGCCTTCTTCCTTTTCTAAATCACATTTAGATATTAAATAGCCCAACATAAATGAATAGATATGCAAGCATCTCATGTATCCAAACGTCTGAGCTTTGCAACCTTAAGTGTAGCTCAACAAGTTGCCTGTCTCAAGATCCGGTTGGGATACATAGTCTTGCACCGTTCATGCACTCGTATTCGACTCAAACAGTTTGATCAAATTCTCGAACTTTGCGGGTCAAAATTGTTTTTTCATACAACCTTGAGTGTAGCTCAACAAGTTGTAGGGAGAAACATACTTCGAATATCCTATATGTTTAAGCTGCCCCATATAGAGGCAAGTGACATGTAGCATGAATTTATTTGTTGGACCCAGAACTTAATGAAATCATATTTCTTAAGTCTTTTCTTTAGAAGGTCATTTTAATGTCAACAAGAATATAGTTTAATTCTATCAATTAGAATTTAACTTGATATTGAATTAATCAACCTATTTGACCAGTTAATTAATTCATTAAAATATTATATTTTGATTCCATTTGTAAACTTAGAACTTACCCTTGTTTTGCATATGTTCAATATTAAATATAGGTAGATTGGCTTTTATCTATCTATATCCTCCCACTATTTATACGATCATTTTAAGTCTTAACATTGAACGATTTAATCGAATTAAATAAATGGGTAAAAGATCCAATCACCATGAGCCTAACAACCTTGAGTGTAGCTCAACAAGTTGCTTGACTCTGTAATCGGAAGATGACTCTTCATCGATCATATCAGATATGACCCTCTTATCGGTTTTTACCCCTAGCCATTTGTGATCATGATTGAGCTCATCCAAATCCCAATGTCTAGTCTAGTCGGACCCTTGTTTTCATTTCTAGCCTGACTTGCCCCAGCGCTCGGTGTATTCACGACACATCGATTTGGATCAAGTCTTAGACTGCATCTAGCCAGACTACATCATTGACTTAACTTACGCCGGCGCTTGGTGTATTCACGACACGACGGTTTGGGTCAAGTCAAGATTTCATCTTATGTATTCAGAGAGTTGGTTTCTACAAGGTTGCCATGTCACAACTTGAGTGTAGCTCAACAACTAGCACGGGTCCTATAGTTACCAAACCCTAAAATAAGGAGGGCTACAGCTAATCTTGAAGAAGATTATTAACGTATAGTCCAGGGTGTCATATAATCATGATTCGCGTCATTGCGGTCCAGCGGAACATAGCCAGGGAATTGACTAAGCCAGGATCACTTATCCCTTAGACTAGCTAGGGTGATCCAACAAACTTAGCCAAGCACATTGACTGGATAATGGTCCATTGAATAAAGCTTGTCATTTTTTATGCGTGCCATAGACTAAAAGACTTTTATTAACAACTAATTAATCCTATCAACTAGTTGAATCCTTAAATTCAAAATTTTAGGATTTGTTTAATAACTTTTATTAAATCCTTATCAACTATAAGGTTCACGTGCTATCCTAATCGTTATTAGGATTTTAATAAATTTATTAACAACGCTAAAAGCGAAGTCCATTAATGAGAATTAATTACATAACAATTAGAATTAAAATTTTCATTAAAGGGACTACACTAACCGGGAATTAAGTCTTAAAGTGTTGTTAATGTTTTATAAAAACATAGCATGTCATTAGAATTTAACTCATAAATTTTAATGGTTTCTTAATTGCTAACCTAAGAGGTATGTCTTGTGTTATCAAATAAGTGACAACATTTACATTGCCATTAACATAAAGTTACACTAATTTTAACACATTAAAAGGGTGTACAACTATTTACCAATTAAACAGAATAATGTTAATCACATAAACAATTTTTGCATGCATACTTAAATTTAACATTTAAATTTAAAAATATGATTTTCAAAATATTTTATTTTATCGCATAAAAATAAAAAACTTTTTTTGAACGATCACAAAATTTGCATGCTTATCGCATAAAAATTTTAAACTTTTAAAATCAGTTTTTAAAATATCACTTAAATTTAAAACATCATTTTAAAATTTTTCATGCTTAAAATTTTATCTTATAAAATTTTATAACATCTAAAATCATTTTAAACTTATCGCATAAATTTAATGTTTTAAAATAAGTTTTAAAAATATCATATAAATTTAAAACGTTATTTTTAAATAACATCATGCTTAAAAAATTTATCATATAAAATTTTTAAATATCTAAAATTATTTAAAACTTATAGCATAAATTTAAAGAAAACATTTTTCTGTATTTAAAAGCATTCAATTAAATAATCGCAGTCCTAGATCAGCATACAGACATAGCTCTGATACCACTGAAGGCTTTTAGCAGACCCTCAGGGCTAAAACCCGTGCACGTCCTAAGTCGGACGAAACATGGAAGCAAAAATATGCAGCGGAAAAATTATGTTAATCTAATTAACATGCAGCCCTAAGGAACCAGACCCTCTTAGCCAGTATCTCTGCCAACTTGGGGTGGATCTGACAACCCCAAGAGGGATCTAAATGAAGAGGGATATAAAACGAAAGCTTCTTAAAACATACCCGGAATCTTAACCTTGGGGCGGGCAAGATGTACCGTACCCTCTTCCGAGCCGCTCCCCATCCCACACCGAGCCTCTCCTCGAACCGCTCCGTATCCCGAGGCGAGCAACCCTCGTGTGGCCGAGCCAACCACGTGCTGAAGAAAGTTTCACCCGAGTGAAAGCATTCGCCAAGATTTCGGATCTGAATCCGAACACCTTCGTGGATTTGCTAGATCCATTCAGGAGTAAGGCAGAAATATAGGGAGAAGAAGAATTAATTTATGCTTCGATCTGTAACGACTGGTTTCCTTGTATCTGGATTTATTAATATAATATATGTTTTGGTGGATTTTCTCCTCGTGTGTGGTTTTCGTCTCCGTAGCTTTCATTTTCGATCGATTCGTCGTATTTTCTCGTTTCTTCCTTAGGATTGTCGATTTCGAAGTATGTCATTCGTGACGGACTTCATAACGGTCGTGTCTTACTATTAGATCAAGCCTAGGAGTCTTAGGAATCGATCCCGGAGCTCTGCGCTCCGTATCAGAACTTTTGGTTCTTATTAGCCGGTGTAAGAAGGGGCACCGACCGACTAGATGACGATCCAGTCGGTCGGCAATCCTTCTTGGATCGACTAGTTGGCTTTCTAAATTTCTCAGGAGTTACTGTTTATCGTTAGTCGGTCTAAGAACGTTGGTTGACCGACTAGGTTGCAAACTAGTCGGTCGGCAATGCGTCTTTAACCGACTAACACATCATCTAAATTTTAGTATCAGTACTGTTCATTCTTAGTCGGTCTAAGTTCATCTTTCGACCGACTAGTTGTTAAACTAGTCGGTTAATCTTTGTACTCAGACCGACTAATTCTTGGTTCTTCTGTACAGTCGAGTTACTGTTTACTCTTAGTCGGTCTAAGAACGTTCATCGACCGACTAGATGTTAAACTAGTCGGTCAGTATTTGTTCATGGACCGACTAATTCTAAATCCTATTTTTGTTCAGAAGTTACTGTTTACACTTAGTCGGTCTGCGTTGGTCGACCGACCGACTAGTTGCCAAACTAGTCGGTCAGTGGTTGCTCTTTGACCGACTAATCTGTGTTAAACCCCTAATTTTTGGGCAGCCGCCAGCCCAACCTATTTATACCCCTCCCAAACGTTTTCTTCTTCCTCCACTCGACCTAAAACCCTAAAATCTCCCCCATTGAGCCCACATCTTCCTCCAAGCCTTATTCTTTCATTCCAAGCCCTAGATCCATCATCTAAACCCTCCATCAACTCTTTCTACCTCTCATTTTCCCCAAATCTCCATCAAATCCCCAAAATCCCCCAAAAACCCTAATTCTCCAAACTTCTCCATTTGTTTCCAGATCTGGTCCTAGGGTTCTCCGGAGTGTTTCTTCCGTTTCCTCTCGGTAAGAAATCGATCTCTTGACGTTTTTATAACCTATTTGTATTTTTAGGAAACCCTAATGAAATTTCATGTTTTTTGATGATTGTTTCCCCATAACAGCGTTTTCCCCGTAGATTAGCATCCGCGAGACGAACCTTCGTGATCGTCATCCCCGGTGCTAGGCAAGTGAAACTTGCCACTTAGGGTTTAGGCCATGTTTTAGGCCATTTGCTTGTTGTAGGCGTAAAAGAGGCAAGGCGACGAAATGATACTCATCTAAGCGCAAACTTAGGAACTAGCTTGACAACGAAGCTAGATCCGACATTTAGCATGTTGCACAATTACCATGTCATGTTTAAATTTCATTAACGGTACGCAATTAAATTGTCATCTCATTGCATTCTTTAAGTGATCCCGTGATTGCGTAGCATCGCAACAATACTTGTGTTTCCTGGCTCGTGATCAGAAGCGAGCATAATGAGTTGCTAACCCCAACGCTCGATATTGAATTGTGAACTAAGAAACAAGCTCCCGTGCGGGGCAACCCTGGCTCACTTGATGGGCTCATGTGCAGGGACCCTGGCTTGTTTACGTGTGGGATGGGGTAAGGGTTAAGCGGCCATTCAACTGGGAGTCTGCCCGATCAGCAACTGCAGTTGTAAGGCGTAAACTCTGGGTTTTGTGGTAGTGTTAAGCGGCCAATCAGTGTGAATGTGAAACCATTCAGCTGTAAGGCGTAAACATCTACAAACAACATGAATAGTGAATTGATTGAGATTGATAGTAGCTTGGCTACTCTTGTCTCGTCCCGATAATTGTTCCCTTGTACAAATTGTCTTGCCATGTCTTAATTGTGCACTCATGTTATAACTGCCATGTCATGCATACTAAACTGCTAGGTTGCTAGTTGCCTTACTTTCAGTTTCCTTGCCCAAGTCTTTTAGACTTGCTGACATGTGCCCCTTTACTCTTTTGGGTGACACATGTTAGATCCCGAGCCTGAGTACCTTGTTGAGGACGAGGTGTTTGCTGACGCCGAGCCCGAGCTTGTGTTTGACGGGGAGTACGTGGACACTGGGGACCAGTCCTAGTGTCTTCGTTGTGTTTTCCTTTTGTTTAGACTGTTGTTTTGTTGTCGGTGCGTAGCACCTATACTTTGTTATGTTGTTGCTTTTGTTGGCCTTGTTCTGGGCCTTTAGACTCTTTCTTTTAGCCTGGTGGCTTTTCTGGATGTTGAACTTATTTTCTTGTTGGACAATTTATGAGATATGAGAATTTTATTTCTGTCTCTCCTTTTATTATTATTGTTGCTCCGTTTGTGGTTACAGGGACCTGCTCATGTTTTATTGACACTTATCGGGTTTGGGGCTTCACAGCTCCACTCTCGTGCGGACCTTTTCACGTCTCGCCTCCATTTTAGGGAAGCGGGTCGTGACAGGTTTTATTGGTGGCCCATGCAGGTCCTTCTGTAACTGCGATTATCGGAATGGCGATAATAATATTAGAATGTCTAATAAACTAAGTTCGACGTCCGATGTCATAAGCTATGAGTCTAATCTGATTCATTTTCTGTGTCATTAGATGGCAGGAAGACGATTCACCCGTGGTGGGGGTAGTGGTGCGCTCCCTCCTGATGAGGAGCCTGAGCGGGAACCCACCAACGGTGAGATGATGCGGATGATGCTCCAGATGATGCAAGTGCAGCAGGGCGTGCTCCTGCAAGTCCAGAATGCTCCACTTGCTCGAGCTGCCCGGGCTCTTCCGGATGCCCCTCGCTCTGAGCCAGGAGCGAAGCAATTTCGGGAGCTGGGTCCCGCATATTTTGATGGGTCTGAGGGTCCTCTGGCTACTGATGAGTGGATTCGTAACATCGAGGACAATCTGAAGATGGCCAAGATCACCCCGGCTGGATGGGTTGATTTGGCGAAGAGGCAACTCAAGGATAATGCTCAGAATTGGTGGGATGCTGAAGAGAAGATGTTGGTGGAGCCGATAGCTTGGGCTACCTTCAAGGCCAGATTTGATGGTGAGTTCTTCCCGAAAGCTGCCAGGGAAGAGATGCTGCAGCGTTTTATCGATTTGAAGCAAGGGAGCTCGTCGGTGGACCTATATCACCAAGAGTTCATGAGGCTGAGTCGGTTCGCACCGAAGATGGTGCAGGACGCTGAGGAGAGAGTTCAGAGGTTCCTGCAGGGACTTGGTTTGGAGCTCCAGAGTTTTGTGACCTCTTCTGACCGGGAGTCTTATCAGAAGGTTCTAGTAGCAGCTAAGAGGCAGGAGCTGCTCGTGAACTAGAGGAGGGGGTCTATTGTTGGTGCTGGGAAGAGGCCTGTGGAACAGGCGAGAGCTGTGGTTAGACCTGGATTCAGGCCTAATCAGTCTGCTCAATTTAAGAGGCCAGGAGGGCCTATTCTGAGGACTTGCCATTTCTGCGGCAAGCCTGGCCACATCAAGGATCAGTGTCGGAAGTTTTTGGGCCAGTGTCTGGTTTGTGGTGATGCTTCCCATGTCACGAAGGATTGTCGGCATGCGGGCCCGCTGCGGATGGCGCCTGTTGCAGCACAGCCGTTGCAGCAGCGAGCGCCTGTTCCTGCTGGACGTGGAGCAGCTCTTGTTCCGCAGAGGCAGGCTTTTCAGCAGGCCGTTTCACCGCGGAGGCAGGCTTTTCTGATGACCGCTGTGGAGAGCGAGGCTGTGGATGAGGTTATCGCAGGTAATCCTCAATCAAGCTGTTACTTTTCTAGCTGGTTTTGATTGTTAGATTGTGTTGTTTGCTTGAACATGGTTATTTGCTAGACTAGGGTTTGATTGTTAATTGATTGTTAGGTGTGGTTTTGGTTTGCACATTTCCTGCACGAGTCCTCTTTGACTCTGGTGCATCGATGTGCATTATTTCTCGGAGCTTCGTGGAGAGGCATTCCTTGTCGACGTCCCCTCTTTCCAAGAGTTGGAATATCGTTACAGGGAATGGCGTGGTCTCGGTGCATCGTGGTTGCAATTCTTACTCGTTGGTGGTCTGTGGACATGAGCTTTTCGCTGATTTCATTGTCCACGACATCATCAACTATGATGCAGTTCTTGGGATGGACTGTCTTGCGAGCTTCTATGCTACGATCGACTGTCGAAGGAAGAAGGTGGTGTTCGAGATTCCGGACATCCAGTATTTGAGTTCAGTCGTGGTAGCAGTTCGCTTGGTCCTGTCAGATTTCAGGCCAGGCCGGTGGAGGCTATGGCTATGCAGATGGAGCTGGAGTGGCCAGCCGTGGTGCGAGATTTTGGCGACGTCTTCACTGAGGAGATGTCTGGTTTGCCACCTGATCGAGCTCTAGAATTTTCTATTGATCTTATTCCAGGTGCGTAGTTGATTTCGAAGGCGCCGTATCGTATGACACCTGCAGAATTGGAAGAATTGAGGAAGCAGCTGGATGAGATTTTGCAGAAGGGTTATATTAATCCTAGTGTGTCTCCGTGGGGAGCACCGGTGCTGCTGGTGAAGAAGAAGGATGGTTCGCGTCGCATGTGCGTGGACTATCGGGAGTTGAATGCGGTGACCATTAAGAATAAATACACGTTGCCTCGCATCGATGATATTTTTGATCAGCTTGGAGGTTCGAGGGTGTTTTCTAAATTGGATTTGAGGAATGGTTACCATCAGTTGAAGGTAAAGAAGGATGATGTCCCGAAGACAGCGTTCAGGACGAAGTATGGACACTATAAGTGTGTGGTTATACCTTTCGGCGTAACTAACGCGCCCGCAGTTTTCATGAATCTGATGAACCTGATTTTCTACGACTTTTTGGATAAGTTTGTCGTTATCTTCATTGACGACATTCTGATCTATTCGAAGTCGGAGGAAGAGCATGCCTCGCACTTAAGGACGGTGTTGGAGATTTTGAGGAAGCATCGTTTGTATGCTAAGTCTTCGAAGTGCGAGTTTTGGCGGGATCGAGTTGCTTTTCTCGGGCATGTGGTGACTGGAGATGGTATTTCTGTGGATCCCGAGAAGATTGGGGCCATCAGAGAGTGGCCTGTCCCGTCGTCAGCTTCCGAGATTCGGAGTTTCCTTGGACTTGCTGGTTATTATCGGCGATTCATTAAGGACTTTTCCCGTATTGCTGAGCCGATGACCAGGTTGACGCGGAAGGATGTTGCTTTTGTTTGGTCGGGTGATTGTGAGAGTGCTTTTGGTATTCTGAAGGAGAGGTTGACGACTGCCCCTATTCTTGTTGTGCCTGATCGCAGCGGTGGATTTGAGATCTTTTGCGATGCTTCTGGCAAGGGTCTCGGTCGTGTGTTGCATCAGCATGGGCATGTTGTGGCGTATGCGTCTCGTCAGCTTAAGGTTCATGAGAAGAATTACCCGACGCATGATTTGGAGTTGGCTGCCGTTGTGTTTGCTCTTAAGATTTGGAGGCACTTCCTGCTGAGTGAGAAAGTGAAGATTTTCACCGATCACAAAAGCTTGAAGTATATTTTCACTCAGAAGGAGCTCAACATGCGACAGCGTCGATGGTTGGAGCTTATGGCGGATTATGATATTGATTTGCAGTTTCACCATGGCAAGGTGAATGTGGTTCCGGATGCTTTGAGTAGGCTTCTAGCGGTGATGATTTTGACCTCGCAGTGGAGATTGCAGCAGGATTTTTGCGAGTCTGGCGTGGAGATTGTTCTTCTTGGGAAGGCTTCGTCGTTGATGTACATGCAGGTACAGTCGACGATCGTGGATCGGATTAAGGCTGGCCAAGCTGAGGATCCGAAGCTGGTGAGGATTCGGGAGCAGGTGGAAGCCGGTCTGCGGACTGACTTTTTGATTCATGAGGATGGCTCGCTGAGCTTTGGAGCCAGGTTGTGTGTGCCAGCTGGGGATATCAGAGAGGAATTGATGGTGGAGGCACACAGTTCGCCGTATTCTGTGCATCCTGGTGGCACCAAGATGTACCAGGATCTTCGTCTGAATTATTGGTGGCATGGTATGAAGAGGAGTGTGGCTCGGAGTGTAGCCAAGTGCTTGGTTTGCCAGCAAGTGAAGGCGGAGCATCAGCGTACGGCCGGGTTGCTACAACCGCTTCCGATTCCAGAGTGGAAATGGCAACACATCACTATGGATTTCATGACTGGACTACCTCGGAGTCCGAAGCAGAATGACGCGATTTGGGTGATCGTAGATCGATTGACCAAATCCGCGCACTTTATTCCGTTCCGAGTGGGACAGTCCACTGAGGCGCTAGCGAGGAGATATATGGAGGTAAAATTCTTTTACTCTCCGTTTTTATTTCCTTTTTCCTAGTTTGGATAGTGATGTAACGTGAATCGTGCAGGAGGTCGTGCGACTTCATGGAGTCCCCGTGAGTATCATGTCGGACAGAGACACGAGGTTCACATCTCAGTTCTGGCAGAGTTTGCAGAAGAGCTTGGGTACGCGTCTGAGTTTCAGCACGGCGTACCATCCGCAGACGGATGGCCAATCCAAGAGGACGATTCAGATTTTGGAGGACATGCTGAGGGCGTGCATGTTGGATTTCAAGGGTTCGTGGGAGGACCATCTGCATTTGGTGGAGTTCTCTTACAACAACAGCTTCCAGGCGAGTATTGGCATGGCGCCTTTCGCCGCTCTTTATGGGAGGAAATGTCGATCGCCATTAAGTTGGGATGACGTTGGTGATCGGGAGCTGTTGGGACCTGAGATGATTATGGAGGCTGTGGAGGTCGTCAGGAATATTCGGGAGGGGTTGAGAATTGCTCAGGACCGTTTTAAGCATTGGGAGGATGCTAAACATCGTCCTTTGGAGTTTCAGCCGGGCGACCATGTGTTCTTGAAGATTTCCCCGAATCGTGGTGTGATTCGTTTTGGGAAGCGAGGGAAGTTGAGCCCGCGATATATTGGACCGTTTGACATTCTGGAGAGAGTTGGCGAGGTAGCATATCGCTTGGCCTTGCCGCCATCTTTGGAAGGAGTTCACAATGTTTTCCATGTGTCGCAGCTTCGTCGATACATTAGCGATCCATCTCATGCTGTGGATTTTTCGGAGATTACCGTTCGCCCTGATATGACGTATGACCAGCATCCAGTGCAGATTCTGGACAGGCGTCAGAAATCGCTTCGGAACAAGATTGTCAATCTTGTGAGGGTGATGTGGCGACACGGCTCACCTGGAGAGTCTACTTGTGAGACTGAGGATGAGATGCGAGAGCGTTTCCCACTTTTGTTTCCGGACTCGTGAGTGTTTGGAAATTCCGAGGACGGAATTTTTCTTAAGTTGGGGAGGATGTAACGACTGGTTTCCTTGTATCTGGATTTATTAATATAATATATGTTTTGGTGGATTTTCTCCTCGTGTGTGGTTTTCGTCTCCGTAGCTTTCATTTTCGATCGATTCGTCGTATTTTCTCGTTTCTTCCTTAGGATTGTCGATTTCGAAGTATGTCATTTGTGACGGACTTCATAACGGTCGTGTCTTACTATTAGATCAAGCCTAGGAGTCTTAAGAATCAATCCCGGAGCACCGCGCTCCGTATCAGAACTTTTGGTGCTTATTAGCCGGTGTAAGAAGGGGCACCGACCGACTAGATGACGATCCAGTCGGTCGGCAATCCTTCTTGGATCGACTAGTTGGCTTTCTAAATTTCTCAGGAGTTACTGTTTATCGTTAGTCGGTCTAAGAACATTGGTTGACCGACTAGGTTGCAAACTAGTCGGTCGGCAATGCGTCTTTAACCGACTAACACATCATCTAAATTTTAGTATCAGTACTGTTCATTCTTAGTCGGTCTAAGTTCATCTTTCGACCGACTAGTTGTTAAACTAGTCGGTTAATCTTTGTACTCAGACCGACTAATTCTTGGTTCTTCTGTACAGTCGAGTTACTGTTTACTCTTAGTCGGTCTAAGAACGTTCATCGACCGACTAGATGTTAAACTAGTCGGTCAGTATTTGTTCATGGACCGACTAATTCTAAATCCTATTTTTGTTCAGAAGTTACTGTTTACACTTAGTCGGTCTGCGTTGGTCGACCGACCAACTAGTTGCCAAACTAGTCGGTCAGTGGTTGCTCTTTGACCGACTAATCTGTGTTAAACCCCTAATTTTTGGGCAGCCGCCAGCCCAACCTATTTATACCCCTCCCAAACGTTTTCTTCTTCCTCCACTCGACCTAAAACCCTAAAATCTCCCCCATTGAGCCCACATCTTCCTCCAAGCCTTATTCTTTCATTCCAAGCCCTAGATCCATCATCTAAACCCTCCATCAACTCTTTCTACCTCTCATTTTCCCCAAATCTCCATCAAATCCCCAAAATCCCCCAAAAACCCTAATTCTCCAAACTTCTCCATTTGTTTCCAGATCTGGTCCTAGGGTTCTCCGGAGTGTTTCTTCCGTTTCCTCTCGGTAAGAAATCGATCTCTTGACGTTTTTATAACCTATTTGTATTTTTATGAAACCCTAATGAAATTTCATGTTTTTTGATGATTGTTTCCCCATAACAGCGTTTTCCCCGTAGATTAGCATCCGCGAGACGAACCTTCGTGATCGTCATCCCCGGTGCTAGGCAAGTGAAACTTGCCACTTAGGGTTTAGGCCATGTTTTAGGCCATTTGCTTGTTGTAGGCGTAAAAGAGGCAAGGCGACGAAATGATACTCGCCTAGGCGCAAACTTAGGAACTAGCTTGACAACGAAGCTAGATCCGACATTTAGCATGTTGCACAATTACCATGTCATGTTTAAATTTCATTAACGGTACGCAATTAAATTGTCATGTCATTGCATTCTTTAAGTGACCCCGTGATTGCGTAGCATCGCTACAATACTTGTGTTTCCTGGCTCGTGACCAGAAGCGAGCATAATGAGTTGCTAACCCCAACGCTCGATATTGAATTGTGAACTAAGAAACAAGCTCCCGTGCGGGGCAACCCTGGCTCACTTGATGGGCTCATGTGCAGGGACCCTGGCTTGTTTACGTGTAGGATGGGGTAAGGGTTAAGCGGCCATTCAACTGGGAGTCTGCCCGATCAGCAACTGCAGTTGTAAGGCGTAAACTCTGGGTTTTGGGGTAGTGTTAAGCGGCCAATCAGCGTGAATGTGAAACCATTCAGCTGTAAGGCGTAAACATCTACAAACAACGTGAATAGTGAATTGATTGAGATTGATAGTAGCTTGGCTACTCTTGTCTCGTCCCGATAATTGTTCCCTTGTACAAATTGTCTTGCCATGTCTTAATTGTGCACTCATGTTATAACTGCCATGTCATGCATACTAAACTGCTAGGTTGCTAGTTGCCTTACTTTCAGTTTCCTTGCCCAAGTCTTTTAGACTTGCTGACATGTGCCCCTTTACTCTTTTGGATGACACATGTTAGATCCCGAGCCTGAGTACCTTGTTGAGGACGAGGTGTTTGCTGACGCCGAGCCCGAGCTTGTGTTTGACGGGGAGTACGTGGACACTGGGGACCAGTCCTAGTGT
The DNA here is from genome assembly GCA_030789695.1 of Scilla litardierei. Lineage (NCBI taxonomy): Eukaryota > Viridiplantae > Streptophyta > Magnoliopsida > Asparagales > Asparagaceae > Scilla > Scilla litardierei. The sequence goes on along the minus strand of CM061133.1, from coordinate 96,730,198 downwards.
CTTCGTTGTGTTTTCCTTTTGTTTAGACTGTTGTTTTGTTGTCGGTGCGTAGCACCTATACTTTGTTATGTTGTTGCTTTTGTTGGCCTTGTTCTGGGCCTTTAGACTCTTTCTTTTAGCCTGGTGGCTTTTCTGGATGTTGAACTTATTTTCATGTTGGACAATTTATGAGATATGAGAATTTTATTTCTGTCTCTCCTTTTATTATTATTGTTGCTCCGTTTGTGGTTACAGGGACCTGCTTATGTTTTATTGACGCTTATCGGGTTTGGGGCTTCACAGCTCCACTCTCGTACGGACCTTTTCACGTCTCGCCTCCATTTTAGGGAAGCGGGTCGTGACACGATCCGAGCATGCTCCAACATTTACGGGAGCCGCTCGGATCTGGAGCATTGGACGAGTTTTCAGGAGGGGAGCAGACCCATATTTATATAGGCAGCAACTGACTGCTTCCCATTACTCAAAATCCGATGTGGGACTAAATTTGGAGTTTAATAAATTCAATTTAGTTTGTCTTGCACAAAGGGCAAGCTTTTGTGAATTTTAACTCCCTCACTGTTGAGCTTCATGATTGATACAACCTATCAATTCGAAGGGCATTCAACGGTGAACGTATAGGAAAAAATAGTTCGTCAATCCCAGTCCGTTTGATCCTCCAAACATCACGTCAAAGTATGCCAAAACCCCACCCAAATTCACAACCCAGCCGCCGCAAAAGCACGCAGCCCAAGGGCTGCGTGCGGGTCCCACTGCGCCAGGCACGTGCAGCGCACGTGCCCCGAGGCACGTGCACAGCACGTGACTTCGTGCGCATGCAGTATGCCCGTGCATTGCACGGGCACGCACATGCCCCGGCCCGGGTAAAGCCTGGGCCCCGTTTTGCCTAGCCCCCGTTTGGGCGCCTGGCTTTGCCCAATCGGGGGGTGCCACGTGGCGCCCCCTTTTTCTTCATTTGCGGCATATGCCTGGCCTTTGGGCTGGGCCCAATGCTGCCACCCACACACAAAGTAAATTCTGCATCAAATGCAGTTTAAAGTTGTGGGCTTTACTCTTTGGGTCTGTTTTGGGCTCTCTATTTAAACACTTTTAAATAGACTTATTGGGCTCATTTGAACTCCGTTTCTGACGCGGTTTGAACCTATGTTTAAAGCGGGACATGCCCATCTTACAGGTAACCTTTCCAACATGTTAATTTTATTAAATATAGTCTTAAACAATTTAAAATAGATTTATTCTCTTTTTGCATCATATGCAAATTAGTCCCATATCTTAACTTGAATTGTCATTTGCATCAAAATGCAATTTTCTCTTCCTTTGCATCAAATGAAAATTATTCTTCCTAACTAATTTCTACATATTACGGGATGAAGGTCGCACTCTGTGTGAGACCCTACAGCCTGACCCTTACAACAGGTTGGGCTTGAAGCCCTATACGGCAGTGACCACGAGCAGTGGTTACCGTCCCTGCTTCAGAATCATAATTATGTGGTTGGCTCATCGACATGAGTATTGTCGGGACCACCCTGACTGTGTCCCTGATGAACTCTGCAGTTTTAGTCTCTTTGTCTAAATTATGTCATGTAGATCAAGTCTAGGGAACGGTCAAATTGTCAACCCCAATAACTTGACTCCGGTTAGATTCCATCGATCTTTAGTCAACTAATCTTAGACTTCTTCCAACATACTCTGATCAGAAATTTTACTAAAGACCAAACTAACTCTACGACATTAACTCCCATTGACCGGGAGAGACGAATCCTCTCTTGGTCATTACTCTCCTCGTACGCTTCAAGTGACACCCAATCAAAGACCTTTCGACATGCCTAGCCTCGAAGTTAGGTCAGTGATCTAAGTGGCACCATTCATGCACAGGTTTCTCAAATGACATCAAGTCAAAAGACCAACTTGCCTATCATCACTAAGAGTTATCATTGACAGATTAGTCAATGTAACCATATAATAACTCTTGAGGATCGTTCAGCGAACTCATTCTCTAATGAGCACCTGTGTCTCGTCTTTGACTTCGCCAAGTCAAACGATCATGAGATCATCGCCACCGCTAAACGATGAAGACTAAGATACAATGGTCTATCCTATGTTTCGATATCCTTGTCTCGAAACATCTACGACCACGAACCCTTTTTTACACATAAGTTTTCCCGACTTCATGTGGTAGAGCCTTTGCGAGTGGATCTGCTAAAACCGTCTTCAGTATAGACTTAAGGGGATTCTACGTTAATGTTAGACCAACCATTTGAATCTCATTCAAATAATTCACTTGGTCTTTCGGAATCCATAATATTTTATTTTCTTGGATCTTATCCAGTTCATCGTACCTTACGATAATAATTAGTTACTGGTCATTTCAAATGGCTTATATCTATTTCTTATAAAGTGTCAAACTTTTGATTACTTTGTCAAAATAAATGTTCCATCCCTTTGATGCATCGCATGTAATTTATACGCTCCCACTGATCTTGAAAACTTTTTGGCTAATTCATATAAGTTGGTTCTTCTAAATCATATTTAGAAAAACTAACTTATAAGTGAATGCTCCAATTTTCATGGTCAACATGAGCGTTTACATCGAGTTTGGTCCCAGTAGATCTGTACACATATGTTGGCGAAAACGGTTTCATAATAATCTGTTTTATAGGAATTAGGATGAAAACCGTTCTCGACCAACATGATTGTACTTCACTATTTTCTTTTTGCACCAATCTTTTAACTTAAAGATTTACTTGCAGAAAATGAGGAAACGTTTTCCTTGGGCACGTAAACTAAATTCCAAAATTTATTTACGCACACGGACCTATTCTGATTGCATGATGTTATAAATCGGAGTTACTACTCCGAATTTCATCCTAGAAGTTGACTAAGTCATCATCAATTATGATGTCTAACTCGACCCTTCGTTTCACGAGATTCAAGTAATTATACAACTTCCTAATGATCGATTTAATAAATATCTTATTGATAATGTCCTCATAGAACATTATCAAAACCTAGGCATTACTATTTGGGACTTAACCCAGATTGAGGACTTAACTCAGACTCACTAGTTAATGATCGCAAAGTCTAACAAAGTGTGATTCTTACCTTTTAACACACAGATGTGTTAACAGGCTTGACTTGAGAGAAAATCATATTTTCTTTTAATTACGCAAGATTTTATATAGCTAAGTATTTGACCATTCGATCTAATCGAATCAGTTTAAATACTTTTGTCATTTCGTTCTTTATTTTATCAGACTTGTGTTTCATCAAGAACACGTGTCTTAATAGAATATAAGAATAACTTATTTTGGTCAATCTAAACTCGGGTACATCAGTATGTACGAGACTGAGTTCGACAACTCGTTCTCCCACTGTCTTACAGATGGTTTTGGCCATTATATCTAAAAGGATAAGATTCACAAGTGTCCGTAGACTTCATAATACGAGAGGTCAGACCCCTCTTTATGTGACTTGTAAAGCGTAGTCTCTCGATACGGCCTAGTCTATTTTCCCATATAAGTTTGATACTATCTTGTGTATTTATTTATTAACATTTAATATATATATATTATCGTTATACATATTACTCATTGCTTCAGAAGCAATGTGACGACATTCGTCAAAATGTGTTAACCTTTTGTATAACAATAATATTGAAATCGTGACATCAAAGTATATCACATTTTCATTCCCTCCTACTTATGCCTTTACTAAAAATAAATTGAACTATTTAACTCGATTGACTTTCCAGAGTGCATTCTTCCTTTTCTAAACCACATTTAGATATTAAATAGCCCAACATAAATGAATAGTTATGCAAGCTTCTCATGTATCCAAACGCCTGAGCTTTGCAACCTTGAGTGTAGCTCAACAAGTTGCATATCTCAAGATCCGGTTGGGATACATAGTCTTGCACCGTTCATGCACTCGTATTCGACTCTAACAGTTTGATCAAATTCTCGAACTTTGCGGATCAAAATTGTTTTTCCATACAACCTTGAGTGTAGATCAACAAGTTGTAGGGAGAAACACACTTCGAATATCCTATATGTTCAAGCTGCCCCATATAGAGGCGAGTGACATGTAGCATGAATTTATTTGTTGGACCCAGAACTTAATGAAATCATATTTCTTAAGTCCGTTCTTTAGAAGGTCATTTTAATGTCAACAAGAATATAGTTTAATTCTATCAATTAGAATTTAACTTGATATTCAATTAATCAACATATTTGACCAGTTAACTAATTCATTAAAATATTATATTTTGATTCCATTTGTAAACTTAGAACTTACCCTAGTTTAGCATATGTTCAATATTAAATATAGGTAGATTGACTTTTATCTATCTATATCCTCCTACTATTTATACGATCATTTTAATTCTTAACAATGGACGATTTAATCGAATTAATTAAATGGGTAAGAGATCCAATCACCCTGAGCCTAACAACCTTGAGTGTAGCTCAACAAGTTGCTTGACTCTGTAATCAAAAGATGACTCTTCATCGATCATATCAGATATGACTCTATTATCGGTTTTTACCCCTATCCATTTGTGATCATGAGTGTGCTCATCCAAATCACAATGTCTAGTCTAGTCGGACCCTTGTTTTCGTTTCTAGCCTGACTTGCCCCAGCGCTCGGTGTATTCACGACACGTCAGTTTGGATCAGGTCTTAAACTACATCTAGCCAGGCTACATTATTGACTTAACTTACACCGGCGCTCGGTGTATTCACGACACGACGGTTTGGGTCAAGTCAAGATTTCATCTTATGTATTCAAGGAGTTGGTTTCTACAAGGTTGACATGTCACATCTTGATTGTAGCTTAACAACTGGAACACGGGTCCTATAGTTACCAACCCCTAAAACAAGGAGGGCTACGGCTAATCTTGAAGAAGATTATTAACGTATTTGACTTAGATATAGTCCAGGGTGTCATATAATCATGATCCGCGTCATTACGGTCCAGCGGAACACAGCCAGGGAATTGACTAAGCCATGATCGCTTATCCCTTTGACTAGCTAGGGTGATCCAACAAACTTAGCCAAGCACATTGACTGGATCATGGTCCATTGAATAAAGCTTGTCATTTTTATATGTGTGCCATAGACTAAAAGACTATTATTAACAACTAATTAATTCTATCAACTAGTTGAATCCTTAAATTCAAAATTTTAGGGTTTGTTTAATAACTTTTATTAAATCGTTATCAACTTTAAGGTTCACTGCGATCCAAATCGTTATTAGGATTTTTATAAATTTATTAACAACGCTAAAAGCGGAGTCCTTTAATGAAAATTAATTACATAACAATTAGAATTAAAATTTTCATTAAAGGGACTACACTAATCAGGAATTAGGTCTTAAAGTGTTGTTAATGTTTTATTAAAACATAGCATGTCATTAGAATTTATCTCATAAATTTTAATGGTTTCTTAATTGCTAACCTAAGAGGTATGTCTTGTGTTATCAAATAAATGACAACATTTGCATAGCCATTAACATAAAGTTACACTAATTTTAACGCATAAAAAGAGTGTACAACTATTTACCATTTAAACAGAATAATGTTTATCACATAAACAATTTTAGCATGCATACTTAAATTTTACATTTAAATTTAAAAATATGATTTTTAAAATATTTTATTTTATCGCATAAAAATAAAAAAAATTTTAAACGATCACAAAATTTGCATGCTACTTAAACTATTTATCGCATAAAAATTTTAAACTTTTAAAATCAGTTTTTAAAATATCACTTAAATTTAAAACATCATTTTAAAAAATTTCATGCTTAAAAATTTATCATATAAAATTTAAAACATCTAAAATCATTTTAAACTTATCGCATAAATTTAATGTTTTAAAATCAGTTTTAAAAATATCACATAAATTTAAAATGTTATTTTTAAAAAAATTCATGCTTGAAAAAATTATCATATAAAATTTTTAAACATCTAAAATTATTTAAAACTTATCGCATAAATTTAAAGAAAACATTTTTCTGTATTTAAAAGCGTTCAATTAAATAATCGTAGTCCTAAATCAGCATACAGACATAGCTCTGATACCACTGAAGGGTTTTAGCGGACCCTCAGGGCTAAAATCCGTGTCCGTCCTAATTCGGACGGAACACGGAAGCAAAATTATGGAGCGGAAAAATTATGTTAATCTAATTAGCATGCAGTCCAAAGGAACCAGACCCTCTTAGCCAGGATCTCGGCCAACTTGGGGTGGATCTGACCACCCCAAGAGGGATTTAAACTACTGCGAATAATTAAAACGAAAGCTTCTAAAAACATACCCGGAATCTCAACCCTGGGGCAGGCAAGATGTACCACACCGTCTTCCAAGCCACTCCCCGTCCCACGCCGAGCCACTCCTCGAACCGCTCCTCAAACCGATCCGTATCCCGAGGCGAGCAATCCTCGTGTCACCTAGCAACCACGCGCTGAAGAAAGTTTCACATGAGTGAAAGCCTACGCCAAGATTTCGGATCCAAATCCGAACTCCTTCATGACTTTGCTAGAGCCATTCAAGAGTAAGGCAGAAATATAGGGAGTAGAAGAATTAATTTATCCTTCGATCCGAGTGTGCTCCAATATTTACAAGAGTTGCTCAGATCTAGAGCTTGGGACGAGTTTTAATAACGGGAGCAGACCCCGATTTATATAAGCGACTGACTGCTCCCCTTTACTTAAATCCAATGTGGGACTAAATTTGGAGTTTAATAAATTCAATTTAGTTTGTCTTTCACAAAGGGCAAATTTTCGTGAATTTTAACTCCCTCACCGTTGAGCTTCATGATTGAAACAACATATGAATTCGAATGCATTCAATGGTGAACACATAAGAAAAAAATGGTTCGTCAATCCGAGTCCGTTTGCCCTCCAAACACCGCGTCAAAGTATGCCAAAACCCCCACCCAAATGCACAACCCCCCGCCGCAAAAAGCACGCAGCCCTAGGGCTGCGTGCAAGCCCCACTGCGCCATACGAGCACGCGCCTCAGTGCACGTGCACTGCACACGCCTCTGCGCGCACGCAGCATGCCCGTGCATTGCACGGGCATGCATGTGCCTGGGCCCGCGTTTTGCCTGGCGCCCGTTTAGGCGCCTGGCTTTGCCCAATTATGGGGCGCCCCGTGGCACCCCCCTTTTTCTTTATTTGTGGCAGATGCCTGGCCTTTGGGCCGGGCCCAAGACTGCCACCCACACACAAAGTAAATTCTGCATCAAATGCAGTTTAAAGTTGTGGGCTTTATTCTTTGGGTCTGTTTTGGGCTCTCTATTTAAACACTTTTAAATAGACTTTTTGGGCTCATTTGAACTCCGTTTCTGACGCGGTTTGAACCTGTGTTTAGAGCGGGACATTCCCGTCTTACAGGTAACCTTTCCAACGCGTTAATTTTATTAAATATAGTTTTAAACAATTTAAGACACATTTATTCTCTTTTAGCATCATATGCAAATTAGTCCCATATCTTAGCTTAAATTGTCATTTGCATCCAAATGCAATTTCCTCTTCCTTTGCATCAAATGCAAATTATTCTCCCTAACTAATTTCTACATATTACTAGACGAAGATCGTACTCTGTGTGAGACCATATAGCTTGACCCTTACAACAGGTTGGGATCGAAGCCCAATACGGCAGTGACCACGAGCAGTGTTTGCCATCCCTACTTCAGAATCATACTTATGTGGTTGACGCATCGACATGAGTATTGTCGGGACCACCCTGACTATGTCTGTGATAAATTCTGCAGTTTTATTCTTTTTGTCTAAATTATGTCGTGTAGATCAAGTCTAGGGTATGGTCAAACTGTCAACCCCAATAACTACTCTGGTTAGTTTCCATCGATCTTTAGTCAACTAATGTTGGACTTCTTCTAACACACTCTGATCAGAAATTTTACTAAAGACCAAACTAACGATACGACACTAACTCCCATTGAGCGGGAGAGTCGAATCCTCTCTTGGTCATTACTCTCCTCATACGCTTCTAGTGACATCCAATCAAATACCTTTCGACATGCCTAGCCTCGAAGTTAGGTCAGTGATCGAAGTTGCACCGTTCACGCACAGGTTTGTCAAATGACCTCAAGTCAAAAGACCAACTTGCCTATCATCACTAAGAGTTATCATTGACAGATTGGTCAATTTAACCATATGTTAACTCTTGTGGATCGTTCAGTGAACTCATTCTCTAATGAGCACATGTGTCTCGTCTTCAACTTCGCCAAGTCAAACGATCATGAGATCATTACCACCGCTAAACGGTGAAGACTAAGACACAATGGTCTATCCGATGTTTCGATATCCTCTTCTTGAAACATCTACGACCACAAACCCTTTTAGAATTATGCTATATACGGTCAAACATTTATTCATGATTGAGATACTCATCTCGATACTTGTTTGACCTTGCATAAAGTCTCAGGACTTTACCTAAGTTAATATCTAATGTTAACTACATTATAATATAACTTAGATAAATTATTACCAAACAGCTTACTGTTATTTCGAACAAGATGTTTGTGCTATTCACACAAAGATAAATAGCCTCGAGGGCATCATCTCTCCACATCTCCCACTTGCACTCAGGCCCATTTATCTCGGTATCTTATACTGTTTTTTACAAATAAGTTTTTTCGACTTCATGTGGTAGAGCATTTATTAGTGGATCTGCTAAAACCGTCTACAGTATAGGCTTAAGGGGTTTCTATGTTCATGTTAGACCAACCATTTGAATCTCATTCAAATAATTCACTTGGTCTTTTGGAATCCATAATATTTTATTTCCTTGGATCTTATCCAGTTCATCGTACCTTACGATAATAATTAGTTACTGGTCATTTCAAATGGCGCATAACTATTTCTGATAAAGTGTTAAACTTTTGATTACTTTGCCAAAATAAATGTTCCATCCCTTTGATGCCTCGCATGTAATTTATATGCTTCCACTGACCTTGAAAACTTCCTGGCTAATTCATATAAGTTGGTTCGTCTAAATCATATTTAGAAAAACGAACTTATAAGTGAATGCTCTTATTTTCATGGTCAACATGAGCATTTACATCGAGTTTGGTCCGAGTAGATCTGTACACATCTGTTGGCGAAAACAGTTTCATCTAATCTGCTTTATAGGAATTAGGATGAAAACCGTTCTCGACCAACATGATTGTACTTCACTATTTTCTTTTTGCACCAATCTTTTAACTTAAAGATTTACTGAGGAAACATTTTCCTTGGGCACGTAAACTAAAGTCCAAAATTTATTTACGCACACGGACATATTCTGATTGCTTGATGCTATAAATCGGAGTTACTAGTCCGAATTTCATCCTAGAAGTTGACTAAGTCATCATCAATTATGATGTCTAACTCGACCCTTCGTCTCACGAGATTCGAGTAATTATACAACTTCCTAATGATCGATTTAATGAATATCTTATTGATAATGTCCTCATAGAACATTATCAAAACCTAGGCTTTACTATCTGGGACTTAACCCAGAGGGAGGACTTAACTCAGAATCACTAGTTATGGATCGCACCAAGTCTAACTAAGTGTGATTCTTACCTTTTAACACACTGATGTGTTAACATGCTTGACCTGAGAGAAAATCATACTTTATTTTAATTACGCAAGATTTTATATAGCTAAGTATTTGACCATTCGATCTAATCGAATCAGTTTAAATACTTTTGTCATTTCGTTCTTTATTTTATCATACTTGTATTTCATCAAGAACACGTGTCTTAATAAAATATAAGAATAACTTATTTTGGTTAATCTAGACTCGGGTACATCAGTTTGTACGAGACTGAGTTCGACAACTCATTCTCCCACTGTCTTACATAAGGATTCGGCTATTATATCTAAGAGGATAAGATTCACAAGTATCCGTAGACTTCAAAATACGAGAGGTCAGACCCCTCTTTATGTGACTTGTGAAGCTTAGTCTCTCAATACGGCCTAGTCTATTTTGCCATATCAGTTTGCTACTATCTTGTGTATTTATATATTAACATTTAATATATATATATATTATCGTTATACGTATTACTCATTGCTTCAGAAGAAATACGACGACATTCGTCAAAATGTGTTAACATTTTTTATAACAATTATTTTGAAATCGTGACATTAAAATATATCACATTTGATTCCCTCCTACTTATGCATTTACTAATGATAAATTAAACTATTTAACTCGATTGACTTTCCAGAGTGCCTTCTTTGTTTTCTAAATCACATTTAGATATTAAATAGCCCAACATAAATGAATAGCTATGCAAGCATCTCATGTATCCAAACACCTGAGCTTTACAACCTTGAGTGTAGCTCAACAAGTTGCACGTCTAAAGATCCGGTTGGGATACATAGTCTTGCACCATTCATGCACTCGTATTCGACTCAAACAGTTTGATCAAATTCTCGAATTTTACGGATCAAAATTATTTTCCCATACAACCTTGAGTGTATCTCAATAAGTTGTAGGGAGAAACACACTTCGAATGTCCTATATGTTCAAGCTGCCCCATATAGAGGTGAGTGACATGTAGTGTGAATTTATTTGTTGGACCCAGAACTTAATGAAATCATATTTCTTAAGTCTATTCTTTAGAAGGTCATTTTAATGTCAACGAGAATATAGTTAATTCTATCAATTAGAATTTAACTTGATATTCAATTAATCAACCTATTTGACCAGTTAACTAATTCATTAAAATATTATATTTTGATTCCATTTGTAAACTTAGAACTTACCCTAGTTTAGCATATGTTGAATATTAAACATAGGTAGATTGGCTTTTATCTATCTATATCCTCCCACTATTTATACGATCATTTTAAGTCTTAACAATGAAAGATTTAATCGAATTAATTAAATGGGTAAGAGATCCAATCACCCTGAGCCTAACAACCTTGAGTGTAGCTCAACAAGTTGCTTGACTCTGTAATCGAAAGATGACTCTTCATCGAGCATATCAGATATGACCCTCTTATCGGGTTTTACCCCTAGCAATTTGTGATCATGTGTGTGCTCATCCAAATCACAATGTCTAGTCTAGTCGAACCCTTGTTTTCGTTTCTAGCCTAACTTGCCCCAGCGCTTGGTGTATTCACGACACGTCGGTTTGGATCAGGTCTTAGACTACATGTAGCCAGACTACATCATTGACTTAACTTACGCTGGCGATCGGTGTATTCACGACACGACGGTTTGGGTCAAGTCAAGATTTCATCTTATTTATTCAAGGAGTTGGTTTCTACAAGGTTGCATGTCACAGCTTGAGTGTAGCTCAACAACTGGAACACTGGCCCTATAGTTACCAACCCCTAAAACAAGGAGGGCTACGGCTAATCTTGAAGAAAATTATTAACGTATTTGATTTAGATATAGTCTAGGGTGTCATATAATCATGATTCGCGTCATTACGGTCCAACAAACTAGGGTGATCCAACAAACTAAGCCAAGCACATTGATTGGATCATGGTCCATTGAATGAAGCTTGTCATTTTTATATGTGTTCCATAGACTAAAAGACTTTTATTAACAATTAAGTAATCCTATCAACAGTTGAATCCTTAAATTCAAAATTTTAGGATTTATTTAATAACTTTTATTAAATCCTTATAGATTATAAGGTTCACATGCTATCCTAATCGTCATTAGGATTTTAATAAATTTATTAGCAACGCTAAAAGCGAAGTCCTTTAATGAGAATTAATTCATAATAATTAGAATTAAAATTTTCATTAAAGAGACTACACTAACCAGGAATTAGGTCTTAAAATGTTGTTAATGTTTTATTAAAACATAGCATGTCATTAGAATTTAACTCATAAATTTTAATGGTTTCTTAATTGCTAACCTAAGAGGTATGTCTTGTGTTATCAAATAAGTGACAACATTTGCATAGCCATTAACATAAAGTTACACTAATTTTAACGCATAAAAAGAGTGTACAACTATTTACCAATTAAAAAGAATAATGTTTATCACATAAACAATTTTAACATGCATACTTAAATTTAACATTTAAATTTAAAAATATGATTTTTAAAACATTTTATTTTATCTCATAAAAATAAAAAACTTGTTTTAAACGATCACAAAATTTGTATGCCACTTAAAATATTTATCGCATAAAAATTTTAAACTTTTAAAATCAGTTTTAAAAATATCACATAAATTTAAAACATCATTTTAAAAAATTTCATGCTTAAAAATTTATCATTTAAACTTTTTAAACATCTAAAATCATTTTAAACTTATCTCTTAAATTTAAGGTTTTAAAATCAGTTAAAAATATCACATAAATTTAAAACGTTATTTTTAAAAAATTTCATGATTAAAAAATTTATCAAATAAAATTTTTTAACATCTAAAATTATTTAAAACTTATCCCATAAATTTAAAGAAAACATTTTTCTGTATTTGAAAGCGTTCAATTAATTAATCGCAGTCCTATATCAGCATGCAGACATAGCTCTGATACAACTAAAGGGTTTTAGTGGACCCTCAGGGCTAAAATCCGTGCACGTCCTAAGTCAGACGGAACACGGAAGAAAAAATATGCATAGGAAAAATTATTTTAATCAAATTAACATGCAGCTCTAGAGAACTAGACCCTCTTAGCCAGGATCTCTGCCAACTTGGGGTGGATCTGACCACCCTAAGAGGGATCTAAACTACTGCGAATAATTAAACGAAAGCTTCTAAAAACATATCTGTAATCTCAACCTTGGGGCGAGCAAGATGTACCGCACCGTCTTCCGAGCCGCTCCATGTCCCACGCCGAGCAGCTCCTCGAACCGCTCCGCATCCCGAGGCGAGCAATCCTCGTGTCATCTAGCCAACCACGTGTCGAAGAAAGTTTCATGCAAGTGAAAGCCTTCGCCAAGATTTCTGATCCGAATCCGAACTCCTTCGTGGCTTTGCTAGAGCCCTTTAGGAGTAAGGCAGAAATATAGGGAGAAGAAGAATTAATTTAAGGTTCGATCCGAGCGTGCTACAACATTTACGGAAGCCGCTCAGATCTGGAGCTTGGGACGAGTTTTGAGAAGGGGAGCACACCCCTATTTATATAGGCGGCTGACTACTCCCCATTATTCAAAATCCGCTGTGGGATTAAATTTGGAGTTTAATAAATTCAATTTAGTTTGTATTTCACAAAGGGCAAACTTTTGTGAATGTTAACTCCCTCACTGTTGAGCTTCATGATTGATACAACCTATCAATTCGAAGGTCGTTCCACGGTTAACGCATAGGAAAAAATGGTTCGTCAATACGAGTCTGTTTGACCCTCCAAACGTCGTGTCAAAGTATGCCAAATCCCCCACCAAATCTCAACCCAGCCGCCGCAAAAAGCACGCAGCCCTAGGGCTGCATGCGTACCCCACTGCACCAGGCACGTGTAGTACACGTGCCCCAAGGCACGTGCACTGCACGCGCCTCCGCGCGCACGCGGCGTGCCCCTGCATTGGCGCCCGTTTGGGCGCCTGCCTTTGCCCAATCGGGGGGCGCCACGTGGCGCCCCCCTTTTTCTTCATTTGCGGCAGATGCCTGGCCTTTGGGCCTGGCCCAAGGCTGCCACCCACACACAGTAAATTCTACATCAAATGCAGTTTAAAGTTGTGGGCTTTATTCTTTGGGTCTGTTTTGGGCTCTTTATTTAAACACTTTTAAATAGACTTATTGGGCTCATTTGAACTCCGTTTCTGACGCGGTTTGAACCTGTGTTTAGAGCGGGACATTCACGTCTTACAGGTAACCTTTCCAATGCGTTAATTTTATTAAATATAGTCTTAAATAATTTAAGACACATTTAATCTCTTTTTGCATCATATGCAAATTAGTCCCATATCTTAGCTTAAATTGTCATTTGCATCAAAATGCAATTTCCTCTTCCTTTGCATCAAATGCAAATTACTCTCCCTAACTAATTTCTACCAATTACTAGACGAAGGTCGCACTCTGTGTGAGACCCTACAGCCTGACCCTTACAACAGGTTGGGCTTGAAACCATATACGGCAGTGACCACGAGCAGTGGTTGTCGTCCCTGCTTCAGAATCATAATTATGTGGTTGACTCATCGACATGAGTATTGTCGGGACCACCCTGACTGTGTCCGTGATGAATTCTGCAGTTTTTGTCTCTTCATCTAAACTATGTAGTGTAGATCAAGTCTAGGGTACGGTCAAACTGTCAACCCCAATAACTTGACTCCGGTTAGTTTCCATCGATCTTTAGTCAACTAATGTTGTACTTCTTCCAACATACTCTGATCAGATATTTTACTAAAGAACGAACTAACTCTACGACACTAACTCCCATTGAGCGGGAGAGACGAATCCTCTCTTGGTCATTACTCTCCCCGTACGCTTCAAGTGACACCCAATCAAAGACATTTCGACAGGCCTAGCCTCGAAGTTAGGTCAGTGATCTATGTGACACCGTTCACGCACGGGTTTGTCAAATGACCTCAAGTCAAAAGACCAACTTGCCTATCATGACTAAGAGTTATCATTGACAGATTGGTCAATGTAACCATATGATAACTCTTGAGGATCGTTCAGTGAACTCATTCTCTAATGAGCACCTGTGTCTCGTCTTCGACTTCGCCAAGTCAAACGATCATGAGATCATCGCCACCGCTAAATGGCGAAGACTAAGACATAATGGTCTATCCGATGTTTCGATATCCTTGTCTCGAAACATCTACGACCACGAACCCTTTTAGACTTATGCTACAGACGGTCAAACATTTCTCCATGATCAAGATACTCATCTCGATACCTGTTTGACCTTGCATAAATTCTCAGGACTTTACCTAAGTTATTATCTAATGTTAACTACATTATAATATAACTTAGATAAATTATTACCAAACAGCTTACTGTTATTTCAAACAAGATGTTTGTGCTATTCACACAGAGATAAATAGCATCGAGGGCATCATCTCTCTACATGCCTGACCAATCGAAGGTCCGAAGGAGAAGCCAAGAGCAAACATCGTCTTGTTGGAGGACGCCACGGACTCTACCACGCCCCTGCCTCGACCAACGGAGGAGGCAAACCAGCCCGTGGTAACTTAGAGAGAATTCAACCAATTCACTGCATAGGTTGATGAGAGCTTAGGCGCTTTGGCAGCTTTGGTACGCCAGAACCTGGGGAGCCCATCCCCTGTGAATGCACCGCCTCCTCCCCCTAATCTGTACCTGACATCAACAAGGGGCTCGGTATACCTCTGGGATCTAGGGGACCCAAGGATGGATATCAACCTCGATGGTTCGACCCCCCGTCCCACCAATACAACAGAGCAGGGGTCGATAATTGAGTTTTCGTACCTCAGCGGGAACCCACCCACTCCAATTATAGGGCGGACACCCGCAACATCCTGGATCAGGTAATATAAAGAGCTCCTTCGGGTTATAACCCGCTAAACCCTGCAGGTGGAGCCGCAATGGGGGAGGAGATTCTGAATCGATCCCCGGAGCCAACTTCTCGCAAGCCGGAGTGGGAGGATCCATGCTGGTGCAATCCACCATTCGGAAGACTCCTCTGAAGAAGAATATCCTTTTCGCACCTTTCTCCCCAAATTCAAGCTCCCAGCTCTACCAGCATATGATGGCAGAGGCAACCCATGGTCGCACATTCAAAAGTATTTGAATGTCATGCTAGTCCACGGGGCCGACGAGCCATACCTTTGTAGAGGTTTCAATGCCACCCTGACCAAGAGGGCAGAAAGCTAGTACGAAGGGCTGCCCCACTGCTGCATTGACTCATTCGATGAGTTAGATGAGATATTCTGCAAATAATTCACCGTTGAACGACGACCCAAGAAGAGGTCGTCCCACCTTTTCTCGATCAAATAGAATGAGAATGAGTCAATCCGAGATTTCATCTTTAGATTCAACGACGAGAGGCTCAATGTGGAAGGGACACCGGACGTGACCATCATAGCGAGGCTCACCCAAGCAGTCATGAACACGCATTTATGGAGGGCCCTTCACCATTTCCCCCTAATACAGTCGCATAAATGCTCAACATAAGAGATCGGTTCACTTCCTCCGAGGAAGCAAAAGAACCGACCAGAGCCAATGCCAAGAACACCCCTCCCGACGCGGACATATGAGGCAGGAAAAATCAAGCTCGGGTACCCCCCGCCAGGAGTCCCGAAACAAGTGGTCCAGGGAGAGAAGCCCTCAAAGCAAAGAGCGTATCACCTATGCTAAGCCAGTCGTCCCTAAGACAGAAGTCATCACCTATATCCCACGAGAGGAGCTGATACAAGAGGCTGTGAAAAAGGGGAAGTACGAAAAAAGGGACGACCTTAAATTCTGTAAATATCTTAATGACTATGGGCACGACACAAATGACTGTTGGACGCTCAAGAAGGAGATCGACGCCCTAGTCAAATGGGGACACGCCAAAGGCTCGGCCAGTGATCCCTCTAGCAAGGAAGGATCCTCGAAGCAGAAGGGCAAGATGACGGGGTCGCTCATTACCAAGGTTGTCGACTAACGAACCACCAGAAACCCCTGGTGAATAACGCGACAATGAACAGAAGTAACTCCGACGTCGATCGAAAAATGCATGTACGCCTTTTTCGTCTTTTATCTTCTAATAAAGCATGTTTTTCATTAAACAAAGCTTCGCTTCTTTGAGCTTTCGAAAATTTTGTAGAGCTAAACCCATCAAAAACTCCCCTCAAAAAGGACCCGATCCTCAAGAGGTGTTGGAAAAGCCAAACTTACAAATAACTCGAACGAGCGTCCGCCGTAAGATGAAGGGGCCACTCCTTTGCTAATGAACGACTCTCTCAAGCGTCAGCCGTAAGTCGAAGGGACCACCCCTTTGTAACTGAATGACTCTCCTAAACGAGCGTCAGCCATAAGTCGAAGAGGCCACCCCTTCACAACTGAACGACTCTCCTAAATAGGCGGCAGTCATAAGTCGAAGGGGCCACCCCTTAACAACTGAATGACTCTTCCCGAACGAGCGTCAGCCATAAGACGAAGGGGCCACCCCTTTGCTACTGAACGACTCTCTCTAGCGTCAGCCATAAGTTGAGGGACCACCCCTTCGGAACTGAACGACTCTCCTAAACGAGCGTAAGCCGTAAGTCGAAGGGGCCACCCCTTCGCAACTGAATGACTCTCCTAAACGAGCGTAAGTCATAAGTCGATGGGGCCGCCCCTTCGCAACTGAACGATGCTCCTAAACGAGTGTCAGTCGTAAGTCAAAGGGGCCACCCCTTCGCAACTGAACGACGCTACTAAACGAGCGTCAGCCGTAAGTCGAAGGGGCCATCCCTTTGCAACTGAACGACTCTCCTAAACGAGCGTCAGCCGTAAGACAGAGGGGCCACCCCTTCGCTACTGAATGACTCTCTCAAGCATCAGCCGTAAGTCAAAGGGACCACCGCCTCACAACTGAACAAATCTTCTAAACGAGCGTCATCCATAAGTCGAAGGAGCCACCCCTTCGCAACTGAACGACTCTTCCCGAACAGGCATCAGCCGTAAGATGAAGGGCCCACCCCTTTGCTACTGAACGACTCTCTCGAGCGTCAGCTGTAAGAGGAAGGGGCCACCCCTTCGCTACTGAATGACTCTCCTAAACGAGCGACAGCCATAAATCGAAGGGGCCACCCCTTCGCTACTGAACGACTCTCCTAAACGAGCGACAGCCATAAATCGAAGGGGCCACCCCTTCGCAACTGAACGACTCTTTCCGAATGAGCGTCATCCGTAAGAAGAATGTACCACCCCTTTGCAACTGATCGACTCTTCCTGAACGAGCGCCATCCATAAGACGAAGGGGCCACCCCTTCGCTACTGAACGACTCTCTCGAGCATCAGATGTAAGAAGAAGGGACCACCCCTTCGCTACTGAACGACTCTCTCGAGCATCAGCCGTAAGACGTAGGGGCCACCCCTTCGCTACTGAATGACTCTCCTAAATGAGCATCAGTCGTAAGTCAAAGGTGCCACCCCTTTCCAACTGACCGACTCTCCCCGAACGAGTGTTAGCCGTAAGATGAAGGGGCCACCCTTCGCTACTGAACGACTCTCTCGAGCGTCAGCCATAAGTAGAAGGGACCACCCCTTCGCAACTGAACGACTCTTCTAAACGAACGTTAGTCGTAAGTCAAAAGGACCACCCCCTTGCAACTGAATTACTCTCTCTAAAACGAGCGCCCGCCGTAAGTAAAAGGGGCCACCCCTTTGCAACTGAACGACTCTACCCAAACAGTCAGCAGCCGTAATTCGAAGAAGCCACCCCTTTGCAACTGAACTATTCTCCCAATGGGGTAGATCTCACCCTTCACGGAACATGGTGGTGAAATTCTAAATATATTTCATTGGTCTATCCTCGAAACAAAGCCTAACCCATCGAAAGGGGCCAACAGGCATTCAGACCACCATGGGGTATGAGCAACAACAAACAAAGAGAATCAATGTCATTCGATGTCAAACTTCACGGTAAAATGATGTTCTTATTTACATTACCCTCCCATACATTAAAAATGTTGCTCTCCTAACCCGACACGACCGTGGGATTCGGCTCCCCCGTAAAAACCGCTCTTACCTCGTCGCCAGCCGTGGTTGTAGTCTCGTCCGTGAGAGCTGCCACATCCACACCTTGGCTGGACCCATCTTCACTGTGGCTCGACTCATCCTCTCCATGGTCCGAAAAAGACCATCGGGATCTCGTCGATCTTCATGGAGAGGTTATGAAATCGGATCTTCATCTGCAACCGACATCGCTTGTAGCCCTGCTTATATAGCTCATCGAAATCGGGAAACGTATCCGTGAAATCATGGATCGCCTTCTCTACTATGACTTCGGCCTCAACTCTATCCTCCAGAAGAGCGTTTTTCGCTCGCTCCCTCAGGGCGATCTGCACAGCTTCCCTCTTGCGAGAGTCGCTTAGCTCGTGCTCGAGCTTTTGGACAACTAGGGACCTTGTCTCAGAGATCTAGCCAAGCTTTTCGATCTCGGCCTGGGACTGCTTCATCCTTGACATAACAACCTCCAGGATGACACCATGATTGGCCACCACCGAAGCTCGGTGATGCAACGCCACAGTCATCATAAGAGCCTGTATACAACGATCGATAATCAACTTGTGTGTAGATGTTAACTTTGGCAGAGGCCCAAGTGATCATTACCTGGATGCTGGCATGGACAGCTAGTGACGCAAGCCACTTGTAGTCGACCCTTTACATGACTGCCCTGTCCCAAGGAAGGGTCGCATTCTCGATAATACGGGAAGCGGCCCCGCAATCGAGAAGAGCAGAATCCCCAAGCCTCAATGAGAATCTCGTCCTAACAAGATCCTCCTCGGAGCAGTCGAGAGGGGCCTGAGGAGATTGGCCCTCCAACAACATCAATCGGTACTCCTCGGGATGTCTTCGGGCAACCATACAGAAGGAAATAGACCCCACAAGGCCAAGAGTCCTGATGCGCGCGAAGATCCGGTGGATCATGGTTGAGAGGCCTGCTCTGCGGTTGCATTCGAACTAGACGACTCAGAGTGGCTGCGAATAAGCCTCCGCCTTTTCGTGGCCCCCTCCAATGCAACCACTTCAAACTCGGAGGAGGACCCTTTTTTCTTCGGTCGAGGACGAGCCACTAGGGTAGTCCCCTTGTAACGGCCGCTTTCCAACAGTTCGTATTTTTGCGCGAACTTTCCTCTTTCGTACGCATATTTTTTTCTTTGCCCTTTCTTCTATCCAAAATACGCAATGTTATATGTCGTTGTGACTGTATGGAAGAGTAGTTATTTGTGGGATTTTTAGTGAACGTCATTTCACTGGTCGTTCTACCAAAAATCAGCTTTGATTGGAGAGACGTCGTGACTTTAGACTACGATGCCGGACCTTTCTATTTTTAGTTCGTTTTCTTTGAACCTAACGTGCGATCGACCACCGTACCCCCGAGCCTCTCGTCATCACAGTCGTCCCGATATTTTTTTCATAATTTTCGGACACCGTTTGCTTGGCCTAACCCATTAATCAAATTCAAAGTCCGCTTAGCCTTAATCCAAATTTGAAATTCAAACTCAAATCAAATCTCATGAGATTGTAACGTATCATGAGAGGATTTCATGTACCTACCCTCACCCTGGTTTTCGTCACTTTGCACACGCCCTCTCTCACACCCTCTCTCCTAGTCACCCAAAGTGTACCCTCTTTATACCATGTTATAGCACTTTCTCATCTTTAAAACACAAACTCACCCGAAACCCCTAGGTCACGCACTACACCCACCAGCCGCCATTTTCCCCCTTCCTTGAACGTTTCACCTCGCTGCTGACAAGCCACCGACCGCCCCCTAAGTCCGGCCACATCTTCTCCTCTTTCCTCTCTCCTATCTCCTCTATCTCTCTCCACCCTAGAAACTCATCAAAACAACCCCCAGGCCACCAGTTTTAACAGCAGCCCACGCCCAGCTTCAAGCCGCCAGCCAGCCCTTTTTCAGCCGCCCATGGCCACCGCTAGCCGCCCATCCCCTCTTTCCCGACAACAACTTCCCCCTCTCCCTACACTCTCTCCCCCTCAAAACACCTCTCAAACCCATCAAAACCCAGTTTTTAACAGATCTGCCCGACACCGGAAAACGCCTACGGCCGTCGCTGTCTGGCCACCACCGGTGACCACCCTACCCCCATCGGACTCCCCTCGACCCCCTCTACCAACTACAAGTGGCTGTTGTCCCATCAAGCCGTGATAATCTTTACGACGATCCAAAACAGCGACCCGTTTCCTCAAAACTGTCCATTTCTCCTTCTCACAACCGACCGCCGCCACGCGCAGCCGCAGTCAGCCACCCACCAGGCCGAGCAACCCCCCTTCGATCTCCTTCAATCCTCGGCAGCCCCCCTTGCTCCTAGGAGTTCACGCAAGTCACCGATCTCGTGTGTTTTCCGCCGTCGTAGCCGCCACCGGGTAGATTCGTTGCGCTACCCGCAACCGGAGAGATTCGATGCGGTATTCGCTGTTCTCGCCTTCTGCTCGATGTCCGTACATGTCTCCTATGCTACCCATGGCTGAAACATTGTTGACGACACAGATCTATCGCCATTCAGACCCGACGTCTGATCTACGATCAAATACCGAAAAGGTTAGCCCCCTAACGCGTAGTAAGAACCCACATCGTAGCGAATCTAAAACCTAATCCAAAATTCATCAACGATAACTAAGTTTACATTTCTTCTCATTTAAAATATTGTTCGACCTTAGACATCGACGAACGGACTTGAACATCTGTGCACATAGGGTAGAACGTCGATTAGGCTAAAATGAATCAAAAAGATGTGACGTTTGACTGTTAGGGTAGTCCCGCTGAATTTAGAGACAACCCCTAAGAGGATTGATGAAAAACACGATCTGACATCGCCGTTGTCCCGTTTCAGACAGACCCTCGCCGATGCACCGCTTCGACGGGACGCTCCAGATCGACGACTCACTCGCCTCCGCGGGCAAGTGTTTCTACTTGCGTACTTTCGGCCACGTTTAGGCCATCACCCTTAAAATGTAAAAGTACGACTAAAGAGAACTGGTCGTGAAATGATAGCATCCGGGACCCCCCTTGACAGCTTAGACTTGACGACGAAGTCTAAGCACAAACAACGACAACTGACACCCTAGGTTCTATCTGTGTGTGCGTACGTGTGGACACCCTAAAACAACTTTGCTCTCGCCATGTCATGAACATCTTGCACGTCATGTCTTACACAGCCTGCGGGCAATGAGACGCTCACCTAGCAGAGTGGGTGATCTTTTTTACAGAACACCTACGAGAAGCTCGGAACTTACCTAGCAGAGTGAGTGACCCTGCACACCGTGGAGATAGAGGCACTCACCTAGCAGAGTGAGTGGTCTTATATTGTCTTGTCTTGAGCACACGGGTTTGGGGTAAGGTTGAGCGGTCGCACGGGGAGAGGGTCTGGCCGCACTCAAATCGTAAGGCGTGAACCCTTTGTGACACACACGGTACTTCTTGTCTTGTCCAGTCCCGCCTATGGCACATGCTACAGCTGTTGCCTGTCACATTTACTTTCATGTTCAGTGTTTACGTTCCTTGTATAACTGTATAACTGCCATATCATCGCAACTGCATGTGATCAACCAGGAAAATGTTGTGTAGCATATTGTTTCACACTTGCTGTAGAGTCTCACCTTCCTTTCATAGACATTACCTGATGTACAGCTCCTTTTCTCTTGGGTGTTGTATGTCAGGTACTGAGCCAGAGTATGTGGACGAGCCAGAGCTACCTGAGGACTTGGAGCTGGAGGACGTTGACCCGGAGTACCTTCCTGACGAGGACCAATCCTAGAGCTACTTTCTTGTTGCTGATCCTCAAAGGTTTTTTTATCGCTTACTAGTTCGGGTGCGTAGCACCGTTTTACTTTCTGCCTAGGTTGGGTGCTTGCATCATTAGTTCCCTTTCGGTAGTTGTTGCCATGCTGGGCATTTCTCCCTACTTAGACTCTTGTACTTCTGGATATCTTGATGGAACAAAATGAATGCATCTTTCTTACAGTACTTTCTGTTGTTACGAATTTTATATATGCAAGAACATGTTTGTCTTTGGTGTTCCTCACAGACGCTTAATGGGCCCAAGCCTCACAGCTCTGGCCCATGCGGACCTTAGTCATGTCTCGCTTCCGTCATTTTGGGAAGCGGGGCGTGATAGGTTTTAGTGGTGGCCCATGCAGGTCTTGCAAAAGTTCGGAACAATAAGAGTACCGCATTCATTTAATATCCAGTTTAACATGTACAAGTCTAAATTAGGTTTTTCTTGTCTTAGATGGTAGGAAGACTTAGATAGACATCCAGGTTTGATAGGCAGACGCCTTGGTTAAGATTTAGTCATACTCGTCTTAGGATACCCTAGTAGTCTCTCAACCGGCTCTGACCATGTTAGATTTCTAGAGTCTTTTTAGTCGTTCGCTTGGGTCCACCAACTACGGGCCCAGCAGAACGTAATCTTGACTCGCTTAGGACTCTTTCCTGAGATCTCTACTACATTCTAGTTCATTTGGAAGTCTAGTGCTGAGTTCTGCTAATCTTTAGACGCCCCGATGATTAGAACCCATGATTTCTAGCATATTCCTAATCGTTATCTTTCTGTGTTATCGACCGTAGAATTCCATCATAGCTCTTCATGAATCACATCCAAGGCGTATTCATCATGCGACCATATTCTTTGCCCCCGATTCCCGTGATTGCTTTATAACGATTATCGTTAATTCTTTGAATCTTCCCCATTGCAAATTCTGTTTCCTTTAAAAGTATTTTCGAAATTCCTTATTAAATTCTTCGCTCAGTTTAACTTCTTTGAAAACCCCTTATTATATATTTAAATTTCTTGCTTTTCGGTTGAGTTACAGTTCTTTCTTGGATTTTAAAACCTTTTTGGTCGTAATTTTTATTTACTATCGCGTAATCATTTTCTAGCCGGCATTTTTCGTATTTCGGTTTTTAAAACCTTGTTACCATTTTTGATAATTCAATATACCATCTTTTTCTAAACTACGAAATTTATTTTAACCACTTACCGTACATACTTTTAGAATATTTTTCTAAGCTAAATAGAACTTCAATTTTTTTATCAGTTCTATGTTCATCATGCTCATACTTCAAAAAAATCTTTGTATAAATCTATTTTCATTTGCGAAACAAATCACTACCTCACTCTACTCTTTATTCCTTCGTCTAACTCTTTTTTCCGAGTTGTATCATTCTACCATCTGCTCGCTATCTCTACATATTTTTACACGTATAAATATATATGATACCTTATTTTACACGTAATCCTTCTTCCATCTATTTAATTATTTTGAGCACTATTTTTTGTCCCACCTAACCAGCTACCTCCTTATCTCGCCTTATATGAACTCGTTCCTTCCGATCTTATTTCGTTACACTTTTGGTTTCGGTTTCCTTTCTTTTGTGTAAACACTAGTGCTTGTAGTTGCATGTGTCAACTCTAGTTTAGTAGTGGGTCCATTGGTTTTTGAGATGTCGTCGTGGTGCATGTATATAGGTAGAGTGTGTGGACATGTATGAGTGTGCTACCTTTAGGATATTAATGATTTTCTCTTGTGTCATGTATGTATACTCAGTGTTACTCATGATATATGCATGAAGTTGTATGAATGATGGTATTTATATATGTGTAGATAGTGTCATTGCAGATAATCCCTTAGACTTAGTCTTTCATATTATAGTATAGCTTTTTTTGGGTGCATGTGATTGTATCAAAACTTTTGTTTTCTTTTAAACCAAATCTTTAAATTTTTGAAACTAGCCCACAAAGATCACAACCCCTTATCCTCCCTCATCCAATACCATAACTCCACACATTCTTTTCCACATGTTTTTAAAATATGTCTTTGGCCTTAAACATTCTTTTCTTTTCTTTCCCTCTTTGGAGTGTTATCTCATTGTTGTTATATTATTAGAACTACTTATTATTGCCATAAGATTATGGTTGCGGGTAGGCATAGTGTGAGGTGAGATATGAGGTAGCGATGATTAATTGATTTTGGAACACAAGGATATTAGATTAGATTTCTTTTGGATGAAAAGAATGAGGTATCCAAGACTTATTTATTTATTTTTAAGTAATACCAATGTATAACGGACCCAATGGAGAATTCTGGTTGAATGAAATTGTACGCAAGAGATGAGTACTTATTAGATCTGAGAATTTAGACGAGTGGTAGATAGGAGTAGCTATGAGGGTATAGTATTGATTTAGAGTGATCATGAAATGAGTAGAGCATTTAAAGCATCAAGACTTGATTATTAAGTTGTGGTGAGAAGACATTGGAAATAACACGACGTGTTGGGATGAATGGATAGTTATGATTACAGATTTAATATGATT
The DNA here is from genome assembly GCA_030789695.1 of Scilla litardierei. Classification (NCBI taxonomy): domain Eukaryota; kingdom Viridiplantae; phylum Streptophyta; class Magnoliopsida; order Asparagales; family Asparagaceae; genus Scilla; species Scilla litardierei. The sequence goes on along the minus strand of CM061133.1, from coordinate 96,705,273 downwards.
AGGAGATTAGATAATAGGGGTAAGGATAGAGGTGGCTTGATGGTTCATTGATTATGGAGAATAGATTTATGAGTCAATATGATGGAGAATATATTGGGGATGAGATGATTGTTGATTTGTAGACGGTAATGTGGATTTATAATTAAGTGCTAGGATGTGATTCTAGGTGTAGCGTTATCTAGTGGAGGACGAGTAATGATGAATTATTTAAGGAACACTGATTAGAGTTGTGGGATTAACGATCTTTATGTGGTATATGGGAGTTGTAGGCATATGTGCTTATAGACGTTATTATTATTAGTATAAGTGATTCCGAGGGTGGAATCATTTCTAAGGTGGGTAGAATGTAACGACCTCTTTCCGATCGTTCGTAATTTTGTGTGTACTTTCCTCTTTCGTACACGTATTTTTTTCTTTGCCCTTTCTTCTATCCAGAATACGCGATGTTATATGTCGTTGTGACCGTATGGAAGAGTAGTTATTTGTGGGATTTTTAGTGAACGACATTTCAAGGGTCATTCTCCCAGATATCAGCTTTGATCGGAGAGACTTCGTGACTTTAGACTACGACGCCGGATCTTTTTATTTTTAGTTCATTTTCTGTGAACCTAACGCACGATCGACCACCGTACCCCCGAGCCTCTCGTCGTCACGGTTGTCCTGATATTTTTTCATGATTTTCAGACACCGTTTGCTTGGCCTAAACCACTAATCAAATTCAAAGCCCGCTTAGCCTTAACCCAAATTTGAAATTCAAACTCTAATGAGTGCAACAGGGTCTAACATGTGACACCCAAAAGAGCAAGGGGCACATGTCAGCAAGTCTACAAGAGACTTGTGCAAGGAAACTGAAAGTATGCAAAAGTAAAGCAACCCAGCAGTTCTAGCATGAATGCGATGACATGGCAGTTAAAGTATGAGTGCAACAGGTAAAGTAAAGTAAAGTAAAGTACGAGCATGGCATTTAAACATGGCATGGATGACAAGTATTTCATGAATCATTCACAAGACAAGTACAAGACAAGGAAAGTAAGCACCTCGTGCACAGAGATTCCGTCTTTTGGCTAGAGTGGCTGATCGGGCCAACTCCTAAGCTAAAGTAACCGTTTATCCCTACCCCTCCACGTGTATCGAGCCAGGGCCTTACCCCCGAACGGGAATGCTCGCTTCTGGAACACGAGCCATGAAGTGTTTTTAACAAGTATGGCATAGGGGTGCACCTAGCCGGACCAGGAAACCGGGCATTGGCTTTTGACCAACACATGAGGCCCGTTTCCCCGGAAGTAGTATTCAAGGAGTACAAGTATTGTAGCGTGTGCTACGAATGCAACAATCAACTGGGATGACATGTAAGATGTAATGCATGGCAGTTAAAAGTGCGTACAGATAAGAAAAGTAAACATGGCAGTTTAGTATGCATGAACAACAAGTTTAAAGAGTTGGATCTAGCTTCGTTGTCAAGCTAGATCCATTTAGGTGACGGATCCAGTTTCGTTGTCAAACTAGATCAAGTAGGCGTCTAGCCAGCAATCATTTCACTGACTAGTCTCTTTTACGCTGAAAACAAGGAAGTGGCCTAGAAACATGGCCCTACACAAGAGTTGGCAAGTTTCACTTTCCTGCAAGTATCACGTCTGAGCAACACGTCCAACGAGTCCAAAGTCACAATTACCCTACGTGCACAAGTCCACCGGCCTAAAGTCCATATTATTAATCTTCATTAGTGAATTTAAAACATTTAAAATACTTTAAAAATACTGATTTTAGTCTTGATTAGCAGGCAATGGGTTGGGGGTCCTAGGGGTGCAAAGCGTTACCTCAACACGACGCGAAAGCTACACCGGCGTCGGGTAGCGACGCCGGGGGTTGGAATAGGAGAACGCGCTCCAAGTCCAGATTCCAAATTAGTTTCCTTGCTGGAAAGTTCAGAGCATCAACCGGAGCCACGGTTCCAGATTCCAAAGCTAGCACGTGCGACGACGGGCAACGACGTGTCGCAACGTCGTGCACGGCGAATCGTCGGAGAGAAAGCACCTAGGTGGGGCCCACAGTAGTCCTAGGGACCTTTGGGGGCCCACAATACCTCTGGAGAACTTGGGGGGCCCACGGTGGCAAGCGGTACGACGGGTGCGGGGTTGCGACGTTTGGCTCTCGGTCGTACAGCCTCGGTGCGGGGAGCTCCGTCGGTCAGACACATGGGAACGGGGTTGCATCGCTGCGGTCGGTGCGGGCCTTGGTGCTCTCGGTCGGTGCGGAGGACAGCACCGGTCGGGCACCTTGGATGCGGGAGTTCGGGCGCTGCAACATTGCAGCCGTTGCAACGTTGCGGAGGGCGGGCGATGCGGGGAATCCCTTCGATCGGGCACGGCGCTGAGCGGGGGACGAAGCGGGGTTTGGTGCGGGCGGCTGTGCGGAACGAAAAGCGGGCGAAGCTCTCGGTCTGACCGAGAGTTTCTCTCGGTCGGTGTGATCGAACGAAGTGGGCGGCAGCAGCGGGTCGGTGGAGCGGGGATGCGGGGGCGGCTAGCGGTCGGAGCGGGGGATTTGGGCCTGTTTCTTCGGCCGTGCGGCAGCTGTTCGTCGCAACGTTGCGACGAATCGTCGCAACGTCAAATTTGAGTTTTGGAAGAGGCTAGGGTTAATTTCTTGCGAAAATAGGTCTTCCTAGGGGTTGTTTATATAGTGTAGATGGGTTGACTAAGTCTAGGGCTAAATCTAATATGATTAGAAGTTCAAAAATATTAAAATTTGAAATTCAACTTCTCCAACTCACCCAAGGATTTGACTTGGTCCAAATGAGCTGGAAATTGGCTCAAAAATTCTTTAATACGTTTAAAACTCAAATAAATTTTATTTGGCCGAAATTAATTTAAAAATTAATTATTAAAAATATTATAAAACTTGTTAAAAATATAAAAGTGGTCAAATAAACTCTAAAAATTATAAAATAAATATCGGGGTGATCGTGATGACGAGAGTGAGCTAACTAAGAATACGGATCTCAATTTTGACGTCGGACGACGAAACTAAAAATAGAAACGTCTCCCGTCAAAAGTGAAAATCGCCACGTCTCATCGAATAAGTTTAAATTGTGGGAAAACGACTCGAGAAACATCGTTCCGAAATAGTGCCACTATTTAATATTCTCAGAGACGTTCACAACGGCATATAACACGAAAGTGTTCACAAACAAAGTCTAAAACAAACACGTGCACGGCCAAAAGCACGTGCACGAACAACGCACAACGAAAAGTGGTCGTTACAGGGAAGGCCGTGAAGGGCCTCCGGCGGTGGAGAAAGGCCGTGGGGCGTCGAAAAACGACAGCCGTTGCTGCTGACGTTTGCAGTAGTGACCAACGTCGACGGATGAGGGCTCCGGCGGTCACAGGGGGTTCGTGCGACGTCACGGTGCCGGAAGACGGGACTGCAGCGCGGCTGCGCTCGCCGCAGCCGCTGCAGTGCGAGGGGGTCTCGGCGGGGCAGCCGCAGGCTGGGGCAGTCGTGGGGAAGTGCCTGGCGGTGGAGGTCATGGTGCAGGCGAGCGGGGCGGCGCCGGGCTGGGGTGATGGCCACCGACGAGGGGCAACTGCGGCTAGGGCTTTGAGATAGAGAGAGAAGGGTGGAGAGAGAGAGAGTGTGTGTGTGTGTGTGTGAAGAGTTAGAATTGGGGGGGTTTCTCTCTTGGTGGCGGCTGAGTAAACAAAAACCCTAGCCTAGGATACACGTGAATAGCTTGGGTTTTGATTTAATATATAAAAAGAACTAGTGCTAGACACCTATAGGATATTGGTTAAATGTGAGAGGGAGATAGGGATATGAAGGGTGGAGATATGGGAAAAGATAGGTGCCTATAGTGGCAGAGGATTTACCCTTGATACGTATGGGTATCATTAGGGATTTGCTAAGATTAGATTTAAAATTTGAAACTCAAGTGATTTGGCTAAAAATCAACGGTCAAGATTTATCTGGGTGATATCTCTCGCCTCGGGCGTCAGAAAAATAATCCGAAAATACCGGGGCGATCGTGGAGACGAGACACACAGATCTACGGAGCCTGATCGTGCGCTACGCCTACCAAGAATTTACGAAAAATCGGAATCTGCGTTTCTAGATAAAAGACTAAAACCCCCCTATCATTCCAAGTCGTTTTGTGAGAAAACGAGCCATGAAATGACTTTCCTAAAAATTACTATAAAATTCTACACTCCCATACGATCACAACGGCATATCACATCGCATATATCAGAATCCAGAAATAGCCAAATAAAATATGTGCACGATAAAGCACGTGCACGCAGCAAATCCATAAGGTCGGAAAGCGACCGTTACATCGTGGGAGGACCATCTGCATTTAGTTGAATTTGCATACAATAATAGTTATCAAGCAAGTATTGGCATGGCTCCCTTCGCAGCTCTGTATGGAAGGCAGTGTATGTCTCCTTTAATTGGGATGACGTTGGAGACAGAGAGTTTTTAGGACCAGACTTGGTGGCGGCAACAACAGATGTGGTGCGGACAGTCAGAGGGAATCTGCGCATCGCGCAGGACCGTTATAAGCACTGGGCTGATACAAAACAGAGACCCTTGGAATTTCAGCCAGGAGATTACGTGTTCCTAAGGATTTCACCGGTTCGTGGGACCATCCGATTTGGTAAGCGTGGGAAGCTGAGTTCTAGGTACATTGGTCCGTTCGAGATTTTCGTTAAGGTCGGTGAAGTTGCGTATCGACTAGCATTGCCAACGGCACTCGAAGGTGTGCATAATGTCTTCCATGTGTCTCAACTCAAAAGATTTGTGTGAGATCCCAAACACGTTGTAGATTTCTCAGATATAGAAGTACGGTTGGATCTCACATATGAGCAGCAACCAGTGGCTATCTTGGACTGGAGGCAGAAGACGTTGAAGAAGAAGAACATTGATTTGGTGCGGGTAATGTGGCAGCAAGAGTCTCCGGGAGAGTCAACTTAGGAGCGAGAAGATGAGATACGAGAGAAATACCCGTACCTGTTTGAGCAATGACTGTTGTATCTTATATTTTCTGCAGTTGTTGGGTGTTGTATGTAAATAACTGCTCTCCTAATTTTGCTAAATTTTCGAGGACGGAAATTTTTCTAAGGAGGGTAGGGTGTAACAACCCTAGTGTGCAAATACTAAGTAACCATTAAATTGACCCAAGTTTCTCGTACATGTGCACACCAATCCCGGGAAATGGAGAGATTTGCAAATTGCCCCTCGATTTTTCATTTATGCCCAAATGAGGGTATCATTGCAAGATTGTGCTTAAGGCAAATTTCATTAAGTCAAGGGGTTATTGTGCAAAAAGGGAAGTGAGATATTTGCAATGGCAAACTTGTAATAAAATCAAACAATTTGGAGGGTATTTTAAAAAAAGAGAGAGAGAGGAAAAGAAGGGAAAAAAGAAAATGAGAAGAAAATGAGTATGGCACTAAACATGGCTTAGTACACCAAACCCTTCCACCCCTCTCCACCTAACCCCACACCATCCCCCCCCACTTCTCTCCCTCTCTCCCCATTTCTTGTACCTGGCTGAAATTTCAAGGAGGAAAAAAAGAGAGAGAAAGGAGAGAAGAAGGAAGAAAGAAGAGAGGAAGGAGAAGAAGAGGAGGAGGAGGAGGAAATCCAAGATGAGAGGAGGTTTCTTGCAAACCCAAGGCATCACTTGAAGCTCCAAAGAGGTAGGAACTCTTCACCCTCCTTCTTTAATTATAGATGATGGAAAGTATCTTATATGTATGAGTTTTCTCTGAAATTTGGGGAGAGTGTTGTAGAACTAGGATACTTGTTGCATGCATGATGATTTGCTGAAACTTTAGCTAAGTGCTGGGATCAAATGGCTATTAGGAATGCTTCAAAAATTTTATATTTGTTAAATTCATAGTTATGAACAACTTTCATGTTCACAACTTTTTCCAAATCAAACTGGAAGTTAGGGTAAAAATTCATTCTTTACAACATGCCCGAAATTCTGTCAACATGTGCACAGTTTAGCAAAACGAAGATCACGACCTATATACACAATGGAAATTTATGATCTTAGTCTCGTTGAAAAGCTAATAAGTTTCTCTAAAACTCCACCAGAGGTCTTACCTTCTGAAATTCTGACTGAAAAAGGCCCAAATTTGGCTACAAAGACAGACCCTGGAATCTGTCAAGTAAACAGAACTTGCAGTCTTTACGAAATAATTCACCATAAATCGTACAGCTCCTGTTTTTGCATAAAATTTTATATGTGAACCCAAAACTGCCATATCTACAACTTTTGTTCAGGAAGTTTTATCAAATTCGCACTAGAAATGACTGATAACTATTGATGTGTGTGATTGTTGATGAAAGTTTATCAAATTTGACTGATTTGCTAATGATTAGACTTTTGTTTGGGTTTATTCTTCGTTCAGTTGTTAATGCTCGATACCGCTATTGTGATGCAGCAGTATTAAAGTGTTTGACTATGAATATGCTACTTTATGTTACACGTTTGGAAATGGGTGTTTATGTGCATGAAATAGGCAAGGTTTGTTGTGAACCTTCCGATGAGAAAGAATGCACTCTGACCTCATTTTACATGCTTAATACACTAGGATTAATGATTAGCTAAAAACCTAGGGATGTCTCGTTCCACTCGAAGTGGGTGAGTGCCCTAGGAGTGGCTGGGGGAGACCTCGGTGACGAGCAGACATGCGGGGATGGACTGCTGAGTTGTGGGCCACTCCTGACGAGCCCTCAGGGGCGGGGAGCTGGTGCGGTTGTGGTTGAGTTGGTTGTGTTGGAGAACGGCTTCTTTTGTAAGAGCTTGTCTCGAAAAGTCGTAGCATTCCACCAATCTTACTGGGTGAGGTCAGTCCCCGATGTCTGACCCATTACTTAGGTTTCAAAATTCATGCATGAAAACTAACCTATAAAGGAAAAGAAAGACAACAAACAGTAACTCTGGAATGTGATGCCTTTCCCTTTGTTGTGCTTCCTTGTTGTGCACTATGATTAGAGTAGTAGAGTTGTGGAGTTCCTACTGGGCACGCTGTGACATGTTCTTTCCTCCCTACAGGTCCAGGTACTAGTTCTCAGGCGACGGGTCCAGGAGTGGAGACCCCGGAGGGCAGCTCGTCTCAGCAGGGTCCATAGTGTTTGTGGTTAGTGTGGGTCGCGTGGTGTAGTTTTGGGTTGTGTGTGATGATCTTAGTGTTGTACCCATGTTCCCTTTGTACCCCGTAGGGTTGAGTTGTACTTTTGTGGGAGCTTTTGCTATTGGGGGTTGTACAATGGACTTGTACGGTACTGACCATGTAGTAGCAGTGCTCTGTGACTCTTGGATGTTCTATTCGTCGTATTTTACCTTGCTGCCTGTGTTGTAGTGTCTTGTACTTTCTTTCTGTGTTGGAGCTGTACTGTACTGTTCTGTTTTTCTTTCAGTCTGTACTTTATTTCCTGTGTTTCCTCAGTAGTTGTAGTGGCCTGCAAGACTTTTGGTGAACACATCAGCGCTTGGTATTCTAATACCGCGGCTTTCCACGCCGACCCTCCTTATTTTGGGTAGCGGGGTGTGACACCCACGCTCAAATCTCTCGGACTTTTGAGGGGCGTCAACAAACTTTTTGACTGCATTGGGTGTGATTTCCTGCTGTGTGCTTATGCCCCCCACATCGGAATCTCACACTCGAGTTCCTTTCTTCACTCGAAGTATACGATTGGGGATTCGTTTTTCACGCTTTTAATGCAGACTTTACAATGACTTTTGCCGAGCTAAACAATTCGCTGAATTTCCCTCACCCCGATCATTATGTTGAATGTTCAACTCATGATCGGTCTGATATCTATTCTTACTTCCGGGACGTTGGCGTTTGGCAACGATTCACCCGGTATCCATCCTTTCCATCGGAGGCACTTGCCTCCTACATTATACACCCATGTTACCGCTTTGCCCACTGCCTCTTTGCCAACACCATCTTTTCCCATGTGGATATTTTTACGGTGTCTAGGGACGAGCTTTTCTTTCTTTATGCCATGTCTCTTGACATGATACGTGGACATAACCTATTACCCATCAACACCGCCCTTTGGATCATCCACGCTTTTATCTGTTAGCCGTGCAACCTCCGGACCTATTTGATATGGTGGGATTATCACTCTAATTGTCAGTCATGTTTTGAGGCTACCATCCGACCTCAAAATTTTACCGGGACGGACCCGCATCGATCGTGACTACTTGATCGATATTGGTGTGATCACTTATTTTGGTCGCGAATATGCAGCCTACCTTTATGGTCCTGACAATACTCCTTTTGTCGTCCTCCCACCATCATCTCTTGAGTGAATCCCCATTCGCACTTCACATTTACAGTGGGAATTCTATCCCGATCCTTGGTATACTACACTAGTACATCTTCCACCCTTCGATCATCCCGATTGGCACCCATATACCAGGTCACCTGGTACCATCCTTATCCACCATGATCCACCGATCAATTTCGATCCGCCTGTGATCCAGCCCATTGACCCTCCTTCTCCTGTCGGCACACCTTCACCATCGTCCTCACCATCATCTTTCGTCCACTATTCACCACCCACTTCACCATCTCTCTACAATCCTTTCGATAGCAGCTCGGACTTATTTTCCCCTAGCCATTTTTCTGATTCATCATGATCACATCTTTTTTCTGGCATTATTGAGATCAGCTTGGGGGAAATCAATATTTTGTTATTATCGTTGTGTCACTTGTTTGAGGTGTGTTTGTTTTGTGTGTTTGTGTGTATGTCTTTTATACAGTTCGTTTCGATATTTATTTTATTTATTCTTATATGTCTCTTTTTGTGTGTTTTTCATGTTTTTCCCGTTTCTTTGTCGGCGCGTACTTCTCTCCCATCTTTCATTGCCCTCCCGTATTTACTCTTATTGCATTGAGGGCAATGCAATGTTCAGCTTGGGAGAGTCACACTAAGTGCGTCAAGTCGTGTCTTTTTCACCTTTTTTGAGTCGTTTTGGTCGTGTTTTTCTTTTTTCTTTCCATCCTTTTACTCTCCCTCTCCTAGAGATGACCCCGTATGATGAAACTGCCACTGAACCACACACACTTAGCTGAGCTACGATAACCATTCTCACTAACCCTAGGAAGCCGAGTTCTATTGCATTTTATGCTCCGTGGGTTCACTTTGCTTTTTGTGTTGAGTTGTGTGTTGTGACTAGCTAGTTGGTGTGCTTCTACGTTGTGATTTTGTTTTATATGCATGTCCTTGGATGACCCCTAGACTATCATGCCTCAATTTCGAATATGCGGTATATTGCATCCATTGTCTGCTTTTTTATGCATGAATCATCTATATATGTACGCTTCAATTTGCATGTGTCAGGACTCTACTAATAGGACTAGGATAACCCATGTTGCTTACGCTCTGATCTGCGAAATTTTTTCCTTTTGCCAAGTGTTTAGAATTTGAATTCTTTTTTGTTTTACTTGGTGCAGATCCCCTCGTCCTGTACTTTAGTTCCACTTGGGAGAGTACACAATTTTACCGCTTACCAGCGCATCGTTCTCCCACTATTGGAGAATGCGTAATATCCCACTTCCAAAAAAAGATAAAAAAGAAAATTCAAAAAGAAAAAAAGAGAGAAAAGAAAGAATATGTATAGCCAAAATCCAAAAAATATACAAATATTCAAAACCCCAAAAATCTTCTGTTGTGAATATTACTCCTACCGCCATGAATAAAGGAAAGTCGAGAATTTGCACCAAGTGGTCTCCTCCACACCTACTCAAACCCTTTCGTTTTCGAACACACTTGGTATAGGAGCTTTCTAGTGATCATCTAGGCAATCGTGCGGTGATTTCCTAGTTTCTAGCATTACAGTCCCTGACATATGATCTGTTTCTATTCTTACTCTATTCTCATGCATGCTTGAACTATTATTCACTGCTAACTCGAATTGCTTCGATATTTGGATCATTCCATGGATATGTGTATATGGAGCTTGATTGCACGATTTAGATAGCAACACCGTTGGCTAGCTTACAACCACATTCACTTGCGCTTCACCGTGTGGACCCACGACACTAGTAGGGACTTGTATTCCTGGGCTTAGTACTATGCTTCTCGCGTGCTTGCATAGTGTGTCATGTTAGTTTCTGTTGGCTCTGACGGGTAATCTAGGATTTCTTTTTCTTTTTCTGTTTCTTTCTTTCTATTTTCCCCTCCGAGCTTCTATTCTCACTCGTATTCCTCGAGGACGAGGAAGGGTTCAGCTTGGGGGATTTTGACGTGTGTTTATATTTTATATATTCACGCACGTCTTCTCCGTAATTTCCCGTCGTTTTTTATTGTTTCGAATCCATTCCCTTGTGTTTTTTAGTTCCTTTTTACTTTCTTTGTGTTTGTGTGCTTTTGCAGGATATTACTAACGTGGGGGACAAACAATGCCAACATCATGAGTCCCCAGAGCAACGAGAGGTGTCGCACGAGATCCTGATAGCAAATCATCAAGAGAAACCACGTATCAGCTCTCAACCGATTGGGTGGACAGACCCACCCGATCGGTTCATACGGCCGTATCAGACCCGAGGAAGAAGCAACTCCACCCGATCGGTTCAGTGATTGGGTGGATGTGACGTAGTTCTTTGTTTTTGAGAGCCAAACTTCACCCGATCGGTTGACAAGTTAACCGATCGGGTCACCTGTGGCAGCTGCTTCCCTGAGCTCGAGAATTCAAAGACTCACCCGATCGGTTCAGCGATCGAGTGAGGTTTATCAGAGCCGAAGACCAAGTCCAACGATCGTCTCACCCGATCGGTTGGAGTTTCAACCGATCGGGTGAACATTTATTTTTGTCTTTTAGTAGGAATACTCCCTGGCAACTTCCAAAATGTATAAATGGAGCTAGGTTTCCCCGAAAACGAAATCCCCATTTTCTTAAACTGTTTTTAGGGATTTTGGCTGCTCTGAATTTATTTTTATTTGTAAGTTCTTTGAACGTCTCTATATTTGAATATTGCGTTTATAATACCATTTGCTACATTAATCTATTGATTGATTTTCATTTTGATGGCTATCATCTGTTTTATTGGATCTCATGCCATGATTAGTGAGTAGTTCTTAAATTTGGGACATTGGTGGAAGCCCCTTCGTGGGTTCTCCCTAGAACGACCATAGGATTAGGGATTCGATAGGATATAGGGACTTAGATGGTTACGCGAGGGCGTTTTATTGTCACTGGCGGGAGAAAGACCGCCTTTCACCGTTGGGCCAAGGGAAAATAAAACGGGAGTTTGATTCCCTAGCCACAGCTCACCTCCCTAGCGTAGACATTGATTCCTCGCGCGTGGAAATGGCTTGGATGAAATTCGGGTGCAATCGTTGCGAGCTTAGTGCTCCCGAAGTCGGGCGGTGTTGGACATGGGAATGCCCATCGTCGAAACCTGGGTAGACCTAGTGTGTCATCATGTGCATCGACCGAAATATCGGGTCCATGGGACGCGAGGTACCACTATTAGAGGCAACGTCTCACCGCTAAACCCTAGAATCCGATCACATTCCTATCCTTTGGTCATAATAGTGCAAATTCGTGATAGGGCGAAAGCCAAGGTCCCAGGTTGCCTTTTGTTATCTCTTACACCTCTTTCAATAGTTTACTATCGTGACATCTAACAAGCGATTAAGCTAGCTCACCCACAGGGTGATCAGGATCCCGATTGTTCACATGCACAACACACACCTCCCTGTGTTCGACCCCCAAGCCACACTTTGACACCGTGCGCTTGCGGTATACAAATTTTAATCCTAGTATCCCCGTCCCGATTTGAGCGCCAAACAGACGGGCAGTCAATCACCCCACACGACCGTGTTGGACCAAGCCATTTAAAGGGGTTTGAAGGCCATATTTTGGAGCCGATTCGACACGACCGTGTCGATTGTCCGATAAGGCCGTGTCGGGTCAGGTTTCCATCTTAACCCACTAGGGTTTTGGGTTCCTATATAAGCTTTGGCATGCTATTTTGAAGGGGAGCCATGGTATTCTCCAGTTTTTCATCATCTTCTACCTCTATAATCAATTTTAGAGTAGGAGTAGGTTAGATTAGGATTTTATTTGCATTTTCCATTTGGAGAAGATTGTATCTTTGAAGATTTTGGAACTTCTATGCTATGAGATAAGTTTCTCTTCTCTTTTATTTGTTTTCAACTGTTTCCAATTGATTCTCTTGTTATCTATATGATTCATTTGATGTGCATTAAGTAATATTTTATCTAGGGCATGGTAGATTTCTATTGGGGGGTGAACATGAATTGAGCTAATTGTTTAAGCTATTGAATCACCAAATAGTGTTTGGATGTTTATTATCAACATAAATTGACTTCCTCAAATTAGTTGCTAATAATAAGTTGGGTTAATCCAGGGTTTTTAATCCATATGTTGTCCATACTATTTACATCGCCAATGATAGTTGAGCATAATTATAGCCCTCCTAGCAATGACCGGAGTTCTATCCACGATGGTTGGAGAATATTATCGAGTGTCTTGCACCTGTCATCTGATGATGACCAATGATAGTTGGCTTGGTCACACGAGTGGCAGTCCTATCATAGCATCATAAGAGTGGGGGTAGGTGACAATATTAGGTGTAGCAACCTAACCCTAGGATCGATTCGATAGTTACACAATGAGTTTATTTCCATGTTCAACCCACATTAGAGAGATACCTAGCCCTAGAGTCATTTATTCAATTTTTATTCTCACTCTTCTATTAAAATCACCCACGTAGCTAACCATAACCTAGGATTGACTAGTACTTAATTAGACCACCTCCCTATGGATCGACCCGTAAGTACATGACGATGTCGTGCACTTGTGATTACAAATATCGAAACTTAAATAACACATCCAATTGTATTGTCAAACAAAATTAATGCACTAATAAAAATTAAATCCATCTTAAGTCTTCGAAGAGTGTTACCTCCTTAAGTACTTAGTCAGTAATCTCAATTCACTTACAACCAAAGTAACTATGCTTACTGAAAATGAAACTACAATGCAAGTAAAAGAGATAAGAGATGAGAGACAATGAGCACACGAAAACATGAGAGATTTACACTGGTTAGGCCTACACTTGGTCTACATTCAACATCCACTAAACCACTCTCACCAAGAGACCAAAGTGCCTCATACTAGAGGGCTTCTACAACCAAACGGAGGTCGGATGTGTCCTAGGGAATTTCTGCAAGTTGGCGAATCTGTTCTGGAAATTGTGCTCGGGCTGGCTATAAAGTGTGCTTGGCCGAACGCCCCTACATAGCTTGGCCGAGCTAAATGGGCAGCAAGAACGGGCCCAGGTCGACTTAGGGTTGTTTTAAAGGTTTTCTTGGGGATATATATATGTATTGGGCAGCCATCATGTAGGGGCTCATCTTTTTTGGGGATCTTGTTTTTAGGGTTTGGAGACTATTTTCGGAGGCTAGGCTATGCCATCGATCCCCTCTTTGCTAATTAAGTATCGGATCTATATTGAAGCTAAGTATTTCTCTCATTAAATCTTCTTTATTTATTTTCTTATTTGCTTTTGACGTTGATTTCTATTGTTTATATATCTTTTGCCATGATTGAGTAGATCTATTGCTAGGGTTAGGGATGAACCCTAGGATTATAGGGATTAGATGTTAGGTTAACTTTAGTTGAATGAATCTAGGGTTGCTCTATGGTAGTTTGAGTAAGGGTTTTGGGGGATTAGCCTGAGAATTGAAGGATTATGAAAGTAGATCCATATTCTAGGAAAAATCCCCACGAATCTGATTTGGGCTTAACTGTCATCTTCTAGGGCTCGTGATCATGAAAGTGACTTGTGTGCTAGGGACGATTACTAACCACCAATTCGCTAGTCAGTGACTACGAGAGTAGCCCGATTGCTAGAACCAACTATAGCGTAGTACCCAGTCCATAGATCATGAAAGTGGATACGGATCTATGATATGTGAACCAGTGGCAGGCGTAATGCACGTATCCATATGTGAAGCACATTGCAAAAGTGGCTGAGCATAGGGATACATTAGATGAGTATGACAACGAACGTTAATTACCCATTTCCATCTCTGGATGTGACACTCCTACCCTCATTTATAGTTCGACGAAGGGGTCCTTAACCTGATATCCAAGCCTGAAGGTCCTAACAGGGATCTCGACACCCTAGTGATATTTCTCTCATTCGTTTTCTCTTTGTTTTAATTGTTTTCTTTGTGTGGAGTTCTTGGTTGCAACCTTGAGTGACACGAACTACGCATACATCACCATTACGACACTCCATAATCCACCTCCACCAATAAAACCCGAAGCCTAACCTAACCTAGGATCGATAGGTAGTGTGACGCCACCTCCCCATGATTGATACATGCTCACTGTTGTATCGTATGCTTGCGGTAAAACAACATCGCTCCTGACGTAAGTCTGGGGCCGATCAGCAATCAAAGAATTTTTATCACTAAAATCATTAAGATCATAAGTAGATTGAGTTTGAGATACTCATTATCGCTTGACTCAATCTTATCACCTCCGGTTACTTGGCCTCAAGGTAACTCCACATTTCAGGCGCCATCTCCAAACATCCAATTTCATCATTTCATGATCCCAAGTGGATATGAATAAAGACCTTTTGGCATGGACGTCCATCAAGAAATTTGAATTTGAGACATCCAAAGTCACCGCATCCAAGCGATTGTTCTTCTTGAGGTGTTTGATCATCTTGCTCCTCCTTGTATAGTTCTTCAGATAGAAGTTGGGAGGATATTGTTGAGGCAAATATGATATGCTTGCAAAAGCCACCAAACCAAGGCTCTGATACCAATTGGTATGACCTAGCGGGGCTACACAATACACTACAGGGAGGGTGAATAGTGTAAAGGCAAGCAAAGTGTGTAATTAAACGTTACTGAAATTAAGGAACAATAAGCAGCGAAAATTAAAGAGTATGCTTAACCACAACAATCGTAAACACAAAGGATTTTATACTAGTTCCCTAAATTTGGGTACATCTAGCCACACCAATATTCAATATAATCCTATACAAGGTAGTGAATAAAAACCCTACACAAGGGTAACCCTACACAAGGATAACCCTACACAAGGATAACCCTCCACTAGGATTTGTCCTACACAATAACACACCAAACCCTACACAAGGGTTATTCCTACACAAGGATGAAAAACTCCCACAAAAGGAGAAACTAACTCTCACAAAGAGGGTTAGGGTTTCACACAAAAGATGAAACAAAATAACACTTACCTATGCCTTGCGATGATCTTACCAATGTGAAGAAGAAGGCATGCAATTGTGGAAACCAAGTGCTTGAGATGAGGGTTTGATTGCACTTGATGATCGTTCCCTCTTCTTGGAATGAACCCTAACACTTTACCAAATGAGTTTAAGAATGAAGAGAAGAAATATGTTCTCCAAGATAGGAACGAGATTGAGATCCCTTGGAGAAATCCCTTTGAGCTTTGATTTCACTTCATGAAAGAATAGAAAGCTCAAGGGAGAGAAAGAGACAAAATGATGGGAATGAAGCTCTCTCTTGAGATTTTTGACACTCCAAAATGATCTCTATGAGTAGGAGTTAGTGTCAAAAAATCACACTCAAACTAGCTTAAACAAGCCCTCAAAATAGCCTAAAACAGTCCAAGAAAACTGGCAGAATTTTGAGTCTAACGGTTAGAACAAGCGACTGACGGCAAAGAGACAGGCGCCTGAAGTAACAACTCTACAATCCCAATGGCTATAATCTAAGCCAGGACATGCGACTATAGAAGACTACACATGCGCCTGTACCACTGTGCAGGCGCCTGTAAAGGCTTTAGCAGGCGACTGCCACAAGTGATTGATTTGAGCCAGAAAAAATACAACTTATGATCTTGTGTACCAGTCGACTAAAGAACTATGCTTAGGTGCCTGATGGTTGACAGGCAGCTGAAAACTCTACATCAGTCGACTGTCCCACAAGATGGATTGGAGCACAAATTACCATGTTATGCACTTTGGTTCAACAAGAGACTGTTGAACAATGTTCAGGCGCCTGATGGTTGACAGGAGATTACCAAATGTACTTTAGACGCATGTACCAAATGCTCAAGTAAAGAGTCAAGAAATTTGACTTGAGCTTTTGTGGAACAGCCGTCTGCAGAAGGATGGCCAGGCACCTGGTGAACCACCAGTCGCATGGCATGCCTTCAACAGGTGCCTATTGGAAGTCCAATAACTCCAATTGAGTACTTGGCATAGGGAACCTATTGGATTGGTTTCTATGATGATCCTAAGAATCACTAAAATGGTAAATACATGTGCATGAATGAAAGACCATCTAATCAAGGCAGTACAAAGTTCTAGACTCAAAAAGAGAAAAGCAAGTAATAAAGTATTACATGGATTACAATTTTCTTCTCCTAGAGTCTAAGACCTCGAGCTCTTGATGCCTTTATTCTCCCCATCATCTTCCAAGCATTGGCACCTTTTGATGAGCTTCCTTTCATCAAGCTCCAAGCTATGACAATGCTCCTCTTGATGTCCATCCTCGCGCACCAAGCTTTGGCTTCATTAGATGATCTTCATGACTTCATCCAAGTTTGAGCAATCCATCACTCTTCGAGGTCTTTAAGATAACCATTACATCATCCTCCAAGCTTTATGTTTTGTCTCATCAATATATAATCATTAAGATAAACTGAGACAAAAACATGAGATTGATTAGCACCCCAACATAATGTGTTGATCATCATCAAAACAATATTAGTCTTGACCTTCAAGAAGTAACACCCTTCCCCCTAAAGCACAATCGGTTGCTCCGCCACCATTCCTCCTTACACCTTTTACTTCTCCTCCTTGTCGAAGGGGTTTTTAGATAGTTTATTTTTTTGGTTGAAGAGGATGAAGATTATGAAGATTGTGAAGAAAGATGAAGATGAAGAATAAGCTGACGCTTAAGAGATAAATAAGAAGATGAGATGATTAGGAGGCTGGTTCATCTCAAAATATGTGAGTGCTACTCCCAAGTATAGGAGATCGAATAAGTCCTAAAGTCCTGTGAGTCCAGATATCGTATCCATGTGACAACTGACCTGCAAAACAACACATTTCAGTTTTTAAAGAATACTAATTCCATAAGAAATCACCATCTTTTGAAGATTAACTAATGGTGTCAAGAGTTTTAAATAATAAAAATTGATCCTAAAATATAACTACGGGGAAGTCGATACTGGGGTACAAATATGGAGAGTATGTGTTGGTCATGATTTCGTTAGGGTGTTTGCAATCAATGATTATTAATATGTTTTATATAACTCAATGTTTCATCTAGCTAGGGAATGAGAACGAAAGAAAATATGGCGATAAAGTGCATAAAATAATGCCAAAGAGTAATCTCGTAAGTTATCGATTTCATAAAGAAAATACGCACAAGTACCCTCTTAGGTCACGATACGTCTGCTGGGATTGCATCACGGCTAATCCTTACTTAGGTCAGATTCGATTAAAGCATGTTCACCTCGACAATGATCATACTCAAATATATAGGACAAGTCGAAATCAATAAAACACTCGATATGTCATGAAAGTAGGGGAAAAAGACATTAACATCAAAGATCACATAACCCTAATGACATCACAACCAACTCATATAACGATTAACCAAGCATTGAGAGAAAAATTCAATCTTTATTAATAAAAACATCATCTTTGATCTCTAATACAAGAATCTAATCCAATACATTAAGAAAGTTGAGATTTTTATCACCAAAGCCTTCAATTGAACCCTAAAATCTCCTTCCAAAGGTATTTTTGCTGCAACGTCCTCCCTGACATGCTCCTCGAAAATACGAAAATTTCGAGTATTTTTGCGAATTTTTTCAACATATTTTGATGCCCTAAAAGCCCCTAAAACAACGTATATATAAGCGAAGAATTCCTACTGGGTTTAGGACTCGAAACGGGTCAAACCCCACAACCCACGCTATAGTATCCACGCTACATTACTACAACCCGCAAGTACGGTAGAAAATTCTTTTTTCTTTTCTTTTTTGGGTCTTTTCTTCTTCAAAAATTCGCTAAAAATTGTAGATAATTCCAAAAAATCTCCAAAAATAGCTGTTGGAACCGGAAAACTATAATCTTCAACATGAAAGAGAAAAATCATACTTTTGCTTCAAAAATCAATATTTTACTCGCTAAACAGTAAAACCCAATAATAGAAGATATTTATGAATCAAAAAAGTAATAGAAGATATTTCAAATAAATCAAATAATTGGTCAAAAATACCAGAAAATTATGGACAAATGACTAGCAATATAGGGTAAAAATATGCAATATTTGACCTTAATTTGATGCTGCACCACCGATGGTGGGATCAGGAGGAGGATGGCAGTTTGGGTAATGTTTTGTGAAATTGATAAAAATAATTAAAATGATAGATTTGATGAAATGTGAAGAAGAGGAACACACGAAGAAAAGGATGATAAAAGAGAGGTAGTATCAACAGGAGGCGGCACGTTAAAGGAGATGGTGATTTTTTTTAAAGATGTATGAATGGTAAAAAATAAATTTCAAATAAAAATAAAAGTTTGATTTGAATGGCTAACTTGTAAGTAAATGGTATGCGTGTGATGTGGAACATGGTGTACTTATAGAATTTCCCATTTGCTCTCATTACTAGTTTTGGGAATTAGGCGCAGCCTGACCCTACTCAAATTTAGCACAGACCAATTAGAGCGGCATTAGGTCTAGGTATTAGGTATTAGGTCCAAACTATAAACATGCCGATTAAAGTCTTATGATACTTAGCCTGACAGGCTCAAAGAATGAATAAGCACATCAACATATTTTTATTTTAAAAATTTATATGTTGTTATGAATGGGGGAGACCTTTGGTCTCCACCCACTAACATACATCATTACACCCACTATTAGTGGGTGTCCCTTGGATTCCATTAATTTGTAACACATATATGAATAATATATATATATGGCTACGGTGGATACCATGAGCCATCACTTCTTCCGATTCTAACATGTTAACATCACGATCATTAGCTGAGCCGAATCCCTGCTGACAGACGAATCGAGGGTACGTGGATTGGGCTTCCTTCTCCAAACTTCGCTAGATCCGACGGGTAGGATCTAGAGGTAAAATCTTAGAAACCCCTATATCAACATTTTACATGTGCATGTTGATAAATCTATGATATTTTTTCTAAGAGATCTATAGCATAATCTATAACAAGATCGACAAGAAAATCAATGTTCAAACACACAGATTTACTATTAAAAACTACTTTTACTTCTGTTTTTAATAGATTAATTTTTAAAAAACAAACAATATTTTCGGAGCACCCCCCTGTCAGGGGGCCTCTCTTCTCCCGGAGCGCTGATTTGCCGCCCCTACCACTCACGGGGGGGATCCAAAGCCCTGCCCCACAGAGCGTCGATTCACCCCCCCCCCCCCCCCGATCAGGGGCCCTCCCGAAGCAATTCCCCTGGCCGTGGCCCCTCCCCACCCCCTCCGTCCTTAAAACCCTAACCCCCAGGGAGAGGGGGAGAAGAGGTATGGGCCTCCCCTGGGCCATGAGCCTAGTAAAGGACAAAAATAAAAAAAATAAAAATAAAAATATGGATATTTTTGGCTGACGGGCCTGAAGCCCGCAGCCAGCCCGCGGGCCTCTAGCATGCAGGCCAATTTTTCTTTCTAATTCTGAAATTATAAAATATTTTATAAAATACCCTATAAATCCTTGAAAATTCCAAAAAATTCTGGAAAATTTCGAAAAAATCCTAAAAATTCTGGAAAAATCCAGAAAAATCAGGAAAAATAAGGGGAGGATATTGAGTATGACTAACCCCTCTCGGGGTATTTGGGGCAAGTTATAAATCTTTTTCTAAATTCTATATATAATTCATAATCAATCGCCTAATTTTTAATTGGATTAAAATTATTATTATTTCACGATTTAATAATTACAAGGATCCTGAGACCGCTCTATCGTTAGTTTCCTAACCTAACTGGTAATGACGTTTCCCTGTGGTCCAAGTAATTATTAAACTACATTTAATATATTTTTCTAATCAAATTGCTTGCGATGTTGAATAAATTAAATTGTTTATGCTTGTGATGTTGTATAATTATTTTATATAAATTCCATGGAATGTTAGTAAGACGGTGTTGTGGTTTTTGGATCGGTCGTAGTTGAGTCATTGGGCCGACAATCGAGGAAACTAAGTCGACAAATGGCCGAGGCCCACCAGGCCCAACATAGCAACCTGGTACCGACTCGGTCAAAGCCCAAATGGCCAGTCGACCGTTAGGTCCGCTTCACATGAATGTGAGATTGAAGGCGGCTCGGGAATCTCGGTAACGTGGGTAACGTTTACTCCCATTTATGGTGGAAGATCTGGCCCCATTATGGGATACTGTTATCCCCTAACGTCTCTAAAGGGAATCCAAACCTCAATAAATAGAGAGGGAAGGCTCCATCTGGAAGGTACGAGATCTGATACATAGAACTCTGTCTTCTTACTTTCACCATTCCATAATCTAGCTTGCGTCATCAGTCTAGAGACGAACCTCTGTAGTCGATCTCAGCTACACCAAGCTCCCTCTCTCCCTTAAGTTCACTACTAACTTAAGCATCAGATGGGATTTGGGTCGGAACCCAGATCTGGCCCCCCTAACGACTCCATGTGGTGCAGATCGACGATCACCATCCATCGCCAAGGTCGGTATCGAGCTCTTCAACCTCGAACGACCAATTCGACGGTCGTTCTTAGGTCGATTAACGGTCGTACCATTATCCACAACCAACTATCGACCCCCGGTTCTTCCAACCGAGGGTCCCACTCCAGAGGCTGACTAGGCTCCAGCTTAGTGCTTCGAGTCTCCGTCAGCTTGACAACTGTCTTGGTCATTTTTGGCCTTAACAGTTTGGTGCCATTTGTGGAAAATGTTAACCAGCTTGACATCCCAAAGTAATCCAAAAGCTATGGCAGCTGGACCCAGCAATGCCGTGAAGGGTTTTAGCGGACCCTCAGGGCTAAAATCCATGCCAGTCCTAAGTCGGATGAAACACGGAAGCAAAAATATGCAGCGGAAAAATTATGTTAATCTAATTAACTTGCAACCCTAAGGAACCAGACCCTCTTAACCAGGATCTCTGCCAACTTGGGGTGGATCTGACCACCCCAAGAGGGATATAAACTACTACGAATAATTAAAACGAAAGCTTCTAAAAACATACCTGGAATCTCAACCCTGGGGCAGGCAAGATGTACCGCACCATCTTTCGAGCCACTTCCCGTCTCACTCCGAGCCGCTCCTCGAACCGCTCCTCGAACTGATCTGCATCCCGAGGCGAGCAATCCTCGTGGCGTCGAGCTAACCACGTGCCGAAGAAAGTTTCACTCGAGTGAAAGCCTTCGCCAAGATTTCGGATCCGAATCTGAACTTCTTCGTGGCTTTACTAGAACTCTTCAGGAGTAAGGCAGAAATATAGGGAGAAGAAGAATTAATTTAAGCTTCGATCCGAGCAAGCTCCAACATTTACGGGAGCTGCTCAGATTAGAGCTTGGGACGAGTTTTGAGGAGGGAGCAGACCCCAATTTATATAGGAGGCTGACTGCTCTCCTTTACTCAAAATCCGATGTGCGACTAAATTTGAAGTTTAATAAATTCAATTTAGTTTGTCTTTCACAAAGGGCAAACTTCCATTAATTTTAACTCCCTCACCATTGAGCCTCATGATTGATACAACCTATCAATTCGAAGGACGTTCAATGGTGAACGCATAGGAAAAAATGGTTCTTCAATCCGAGTCCATTTGACCCTCCAAACATCGCGTCAAATTATGCCAAAACCCCCACCCAAATGCACAACCCCCGCCGTCGCAAAAAGCACGCAGCCCTAGGGCTGCGTACGGGCCCCACTGCGACAGGCGCGTGCAGCACACGTGCCTCTGCATGCGCAGGGTGCCCGTGCGGGCACACATGTGCCCTAGCCCGGGCAAAGCCCGGGCCAGCGTGTTGCCTGGTGCCCGTTTGGGCGCCTGGCTTTGCCCAATCAGGGGGCGCCCCGTGGCGCCCCCCTTTTTCTTTATTTGTGGCAGATGCTTGGCCTTTGGGCCGGGCCCAAGGCTGCCACCCACACATAAAGTAAATTCTGCATCAAGTTCAGTTTAAAGTTGTGGGTTTTATTCTTTGGGTCTGTTTTGGGATCTCTATTTAAACACTTTTAAATAGACTTATTGGGCTCATTTAAACTCCGTTTCTGACGCGGTTTGAACCTGTGTTTAGAGCGGGACATTCCTGTTTTACAGGTAACCTTTCCAACACGTTAATTTTATTAAATATAATCTTAAACAATTTAAGACACATTTATTCTCTTTTTGCATCATATGCAAATTAGTCCCATATCTTAGCTTAGATTATCATTTACATCAAAATGCAAATTCCTCTTCCTTTGCATCAAATGGAAATTATTCTCCATAACTAATTTTTACCTATTACAGGACGAAGGTCGCACTCTGTGTGAGACCCTACAGACCCTTACAACAGGTTGGGCTCGAAGCCCTATACGGCAGTGACCACGAGCAGTGGTTGCCGTCTCTGCTTCAGAATCATAATTATGTGGTTGACTCATCGAAAGAGTATTGTCGGGACCACCCTGACTGTGTCCGTGATGATTTCTGCAGTTTTAGTCTCTTCGTCTAAACTATGTCGTGTAGATCAAGTCAAGGATACTGTCAAACTGTCAACCCCAATAACTTGACACCGGTTAGTTTCCATCGATCTTTAGTCAACTAATGTTAGACTTCTTCCAACATACTCTGATCAGAGATTTTACTAAAGACTTTACTAACTCTACAACACTAACTCCCATTGACCGGGAGAGACGAATCCTCTCTAGGTCATTACTCTCCTCGTACGCTTCAAATGACATCATATCAAAGACCTTTCGACAGGCCTAGCCTCGAAGTTAGGTCAGTGATCTAAGTGGCGCCGTTCACGCACAGGTTTGTCAAATGACCTCAATTCAAAAGACCAACTTGCCTATCATCACTAAGAGTTATCATTGACAGATTGGTTAATGTAACCATATGATAACTCTTATTGTTCGTTCAGTGAACTCATTCTCTAATGAGCACCTATGTCTCGTCTTCGACTTCGCCAAGTCAAATGATCATGAGATCATCGCCACCGCTAAATTGTGAAGACTAAGACACAATGGTCTATCCGATGTTTCGATACCTTTTCTCGAAACATCTTCGACCACGAACCCTTAGAGACTTATTCTACAGACGGTCAAACATTTCTCCATGATCGAGATACTCATCTCGATACCTGTTTGACCTTGCATAAAGTCTCGGGACTTTATCTAAGTTAATATCTAATGTTAACTACATTATAATATAACTTAGATAAATTATTACCAAACAGCTTAGATAAATTATTACCAAACAGCTTACAGTTATTTCGAACGAGATGTTTGTGATATTCACACAGAGATAAATTACCTCGAGGGCATCATCTCTCTACATCTCCCACTTGCACTCAGGCCCATTTATCTCGGTATCTTATGCCTTTTTTACACATAAGTTTTTTCGACTTCATGTGGCAGAGCCTTTGTTAGTAGATCTGCTAAACCGTCTACAGTATAGACTTAAAGGGTTTCTATGTTCATTTTAGACCAACCATTTGAATCTCATTCAAATAATTCACTTGGTCTTTCGGAATCCATAATATTTTATTTCTATGGATCTTATCCAGTTCATCGTACCTTACGTAATAATTAGTTATTGGTCATTTCAAATGGCTCATATCTATTTCTGATAAAGTGTCAATCTTTTGATTACTTTGTCAAAATAAATGTTCCATCACTTTGATGCCTCGCATGTAATTTATACGCTCCCACTAACCTTGAAAATTTTCTGGCTAATTCATATAAGTTGGTTCGTCTAAATCAAATTTAGAAAAACAAACTTATAAGTGAATACTCCAATTTTCATGGTCAACATGAGCGTTTACATCACTATTTTACTTCACTATTTTCTTTCTGCACCAATCTTTTAACTTAAAGATTTACTTGCAGAAAATGAGGAAACATTTTTCTTGGGCACATAAACTAAATTCCAAAATTTATTTACGCACAAAGACCTATTCTGATTGCATCTTGTTATAAATCGGAGTTACTACTTTGAATTTCATCCTAAAAGTTGACTAAGTCATCATCAACTATGATGTCTAACTCGACCCTTCGTCTCACGAGATTCGAGTAATTATACAACTTTCTAATGATCGATTTAATGAATATCTTATTGATAATGTCCTCATAAAACATTATCAAAACCTAGGCATTACTATCTGGGACTTAACCCAGAGGGAGGACATAACTCAGAGTCACTAGTTATGGATCACACCAAGTCTAACTAAGTGTGATTCTTTCCGTTTAACACACCGATGTGTTAACATGCTTGACCTGAGAGAAAATCATATTTTCTTTTAATTACGCAAGATTTTATATAGCTAAGTATTTGACCATTCGATCTAATCGAATCAGTTTCAATACTTTTATAATTTCGTTCTTTATTTTATCAGACTTGTGTTTCATCAAGAACATGTGCCTTAATAGAATATAAGAATAAATTATTTTGGTTAATCTAGACTCGGGTACATCAGTATGTACGAGACTAAGTTCGACAACTCATTCTCCCACTGTCTTATAGATGGTTTCGGCCATTATATCTAAGAGGATAAGATTCACAAGTGTCCGTAGACTTCATAATACGAGAGGTCAGACCACTCTTTATGTGACTTGTGAAGCTTAGTCTCTTGATACGGCCTAGTCTATTTTGCCATATAAGTGTGCTACTATATTGTGTATTTATATATTAACATTTAATATATATATTATCATTATACATATTACTCATTGCTTCAGAAGCAATGTGACGACATTCGTCAAAATGTGTTAACCTTTTGTATAATAATAATTTTGAAATCGTGTCATCAAAATATATCATATTTTCATTCCCTCTTACTTATGCCTTTACTAATGATAAATTAAACTATTTAACTTGATTGACTTTCCGAGTGCCTTCTTCCTTTTCTAAATCACATTTAGATATTAAATAGCCCAACATAAATGAATAGCTATGCAAGCATCTCATGTATCCAAACGTCTGAGCTTTGCTACCTTAAGTGTAGCTCAACAAGTTGCCTGTCTCAAGATCCGGTTGGGATACATAGTCTTGCACCGTTCATGCACTCGTATTCGACTCAAACAGTTTGATCAAATTCTCGAACTTTGCGGGTCAAAATTGTTTTTTCATACAACCTTGAGTGTAGCTCAACAAGTTGTAGGGAGAAACATACTTCGAATATCCTATATGTTTAAGCTACCCCATATAGAGGCAAGTGACATGTAGCATGAATTTATTTGTTGGACCCAGAACTTAATGAAATCATATTTCTTAAGTCTTTTCTTTAGAAGGTCATTTTAATGTCAACAAGAATATAGTTTAATTCTATCAATTAGAATTTAACTTGATATTGAATTAATCAACCTATTTGACCAGTTAATTAATTCATTAAAATATTATATTTTGATTCCATTTGTAAACTTAGAACTTACCCTTGTTTTGCATATGTTCAATATTAATTATAGGTAGATTGGCTTTTATCTATCTATATCCTCCCACTATTTATACGATCATTTTAAGTCTTAACATTGAACAATTTAATCGAATTAAATAAATGGGTAAGAGATCCAATCACCATGAGCCTAACAACCTTGAGTGTAGCTCAACAAGTTGCTTGACTCTGTAATCGAAAGATGACTCTTCATCGATCATATCAGATATGACCCTCTTATCGGTTTTTACCCCTAGCCATTTGTGATCATGAGTGAGCTCATCCAAATCCCAATGTCTAGTCTAGTCGGACCCTTGTTTTCATTTCTAGCCTGACTTGCCCCAACGCTCGGTGTATTCACGACACATCGATTTGGATCAAGTCTTAGACTGCATCTAGCCAGACTACATCATTGACTTAACTTACGCCGGCGCTTGGTGTATTCACGACACGACGGTTTGGGTCAAGTCAAGATTTCATCTTATGTATTCAGAGAGTTGGTTTCTACAAGGTTGCCATGTCACAACTTGAGTGTAGCTCAACAACTGGTACGGGTCCTATAGTTACCAAACCCTAAAATAAGGAGGGCCACGGCTAATCTTGAAGAAGATTATTAACGTATAGTCCAGGGTGTCATATAATCATGATTCGCGTCATTGCGGTCCAGCGGAACATAGCCAGGGAATTGACTAAGCCAGGATCACTTATCCCTTAGACTAGCTAGGGTGATCCAACAAACTTAGCCAAGCACATTGACTGGATAATGGTCCATTGATAAAGCTTGTCATTTTTTATGTGTGCCATAGACTAAAAGACTTTTATTAACAACTAATTAATCCTATCAACTAGTTGAATCCTTAAATTCAAAATTTTAGGATTTGTTTAATAACTTTTATTAAATCCTTATCAACTATAAGGTTCACGTGCTATCCTAATCGTTATTAGGATTTTAATAAATTTATTAACAACGCTAAAAGCGAAGTCCATTAATGAGAATTAATTACATAACAATTAGAATTAAAATTTTCATTAAAGGGGCTACACTAACCGTGAATTAAGTCTTAAAGTGTTGTTAATGTTTTATTAAAACATAGCATGTCATTAGAATTTAACTCATAAATTTTAATGGTTTCTTAATTGCTAACCTAAGAGGTAAGTCTTGTGTTATCAAATAAGTGACAACATTTACATTGCCATTAACATAAACTTACACTAATTTTAACACATAAAAAGGGTGTACAACTATTTACCAATTAAACAGAATAATGTTAATCACATAAACAATTTTTGCATGCATACTTAAATTTAACATTTAAATTTAAAAATATGATTTTCAAAATATTTTATTTTATCGCATAAAAATAAAAAACTTTTTTTGAACGATCACAAAATTTGCATGCTTATCGCATAAAAATTTTAAACTTTTAAAATCAGTTTTTAAAATATCACTTAAATTTAAAACATCATTTTAAACATTTTCATGCTTAAAAATTTATCATATAAAATTTTATAACATCTAAAATCATTTTAAACTTATCGCATAAATTTAATGTTTTAAAATAAGTTTTAAAAATATCACATACATTTAAAACGTTATTTTTAAATAACATCATGCTTAAAAAATTTATCATATAAAATTTTTAAATATCTAAAATTATTTAAAACTTATAGCATAAATTTAAGGAAAACATTTTTCTGTATTTAAAAGCATTCAATTAAATAATCGCAGTCCTAGATCAGCATACAGACATAGCTCTGATACCACTGAAGGGTTTTAGCAGACCCTCAGGGCTAAAACCCGTGCACGTCCTAAGTCGGACGGAACATGGAAGCAAAAATATGCAGCGGAAAAATTATGTTAATCTAATTAACATGCATCCCTAAGGAACCAGACCCTCTTAGCCAGTATCTCTGCCAACTTGGGGTGGATCTGACAACCCCAAGAGGGATCTAAATGAAGAGGGATCTAAAACGAAAGCTTCTTAAAACATACCCGGAATCTTAACCTTGGGGCGGGCAAGATGTACCGTACCCTCTTCCGAGCCGCTCCCCATCCCACACCGAGCCGCTCCTCAAACCGCTCCGTATCCCGAGGCGAGCAACCCTCGTGTCGCCGAGCCAACCATGCGCTGAAGAAAGTTTCACCCGAGTGAAAGCATTCGCCAAGATTTTGGATCTGAATCCGAACACCTTCGTGGATTTGCTAGATCCATTCAGGAGTAAGGCAGAAATATAGGGAGAAGAAGAATTAATTTATGCTTCGATCCGAGCATGCTCCAACATTTACGGGAGCCGCTCGGATCTGGAGCATTGGACGAGTTTTGAGGAGGGGAGCAGACTCATATTTATATAGGCAGCAGCTGACTGCTTCCCATTACTCAAAATCCGATGTGGGACTAAATTTGGAGTTTAATAAATTCAATTTAGTTTGTCTTGCACAAAGGGCAAGCTTTTGTGAATTTTAACTCCCTCACTGTTGAGCTTCATGATTGATACAACCTATCAATTCGAAGGGCATTCAACGGTGAACGTATAGGAAAAAATAGTTCGTCAATCCCAGTCCGTTTGATCCTCCAAACATCACGTCAAAGTATGCCAAAACCCCACCCAAATTCACAACCCAGCCGCCGCAAAAGCACGCAGCCCAAGGGCTGCGTGCGGGTCCCACTGCGCCAGGCACGTGTAGCACACGTGCCCCGAGGCACGTGCACAGAACGTGACTTCGTACGCATGCAGTATGCCCGTGCATTGCACGGGCACGCATGTGCCCCGGCCCGGGTAAAGCCTGGGCCCCGTTTTGCCTGGCCCCCGTTTGGGCGCCTGGCTTTGCCCAATCGGGGGGTGCCACGTGGCGCCCCCTTTTTCTTCATTTGCAGCATATGCCTGGCCTTTGGGCTGGGCCCAATGCTGCCACCCACACACAAAGTAAATTCTACATCAAATGCATTTTAAAGTTGTGGGCTTTACTCTTTGGGTCTGTTTTGGGCTCTCTATTTAAACACTTTTAAATAGACTTATTGGGCTCATTTGAACTCCGTTTCTGACGCGGTTTGAACCTATGTTTAAAGCGGGACATGCCCGTCTTACAGGTAACCTTTCCAACATGTTAATTTTATTAAATATAGTCTTAAACAATTTAAGATAGATTTATTCTCTTTTTGCATCATATGCAAATTAGTCCCATATCTTAACTTGAATTGTCATTTGCATCAAAATGCAATTTTCTCTTCCTTTGCATCAAATGGAAATTATTCTTCCTAACTAATTTCTACATATTACGGGATGAAGGTCGCACTCTGTGTGAGACCCTCCAGCCTGACCCTTACAACAGGTTGGGCTTGAAGCCCTATACGGCAGTGACGACGAGCAGTGGTTACAGTCCCTGCTTCAGAATCATAATTATGTGGTTGGCTCATCGACATGAGTATTGTCGGGACCACCCTGACTGTGTCCCTGATGAACTCTGCAGTTTTAGTCTCTTTGTCTAAATTATGTCATGTAGATCAAGTCTAGGGAACGGTCAAATTGTCAACCCCAATAACTTGACTCCGGTTAGTTTCCATCGATCTTTAGTCAACTAATGTTAGACTTCTTCCAACATACTCTGATCAGAAATTTTACTAAAGACCAAACTAACTCTACGACATTAACTCCCATTGACCAGGAGAGACGAATCCTCTCTTGGTCATTACTCTCCTCGTACGCTTCAAGTGACACCCAATCAAAGACCTTTCGACATGCCTAGCCTCGAAGTTAGGTCAGTGATCTAAGTGGCACCATTCATGCACAGGTTTCTCAAATGACATCAAGTCAAAAGACCAACTTGCCTATCATCACTAAGAGTTATCATTGACAGATTAGTTAATGTAACCATATAATAACTCTTGAGGATCGTTCAGTGAACTCATTCTCTAATGAGCACCTGTGTCTCGTCTTCGACTTCGCCAAGTCAAACGATCATGAGATCATCGCCACCGCTAAACGATGAAGACTAAGATACAATGGTCTATCCTATGTTTCGATATCCTTGTCTCGAAACATCTACGACCACGAACCCTTTTTTACACATAAGTTTTCCCGACTTCATGTGGTAGAGCCTTTGCGAGTGGATCTGCTAAAACCGTCTTCAGTATAGACTTAAGTGGATTCTATGTTAATGTTAGACCAACCATTTGAATCTCATTCAAATAATTCACTTGGTCTTTCGGAATCCATAATATTTTATTTTCTTGGATCTTATCCAGTTCATCGTACCTTACGATAATAATTAGTTACTGGTCATTTCAAATGGCTTATATCTATTTCTGATAAAGTGTCAAACTTTTAATTACTTTGTCAAAATAAATGTTCCATCCCTTTGATGCATCGCATGTAATTTATACGCTCCCACTGATCTTGAAAACTTTCTGGCTAATTCATATAAGTTGGTTCTTGTAAATCATATTTAGAAAAACTAACTTATAAGTGAATGCTCCAATTTTCATGGTCAACATGAGCGTTTACATCGAGTTTGGTCCCAGTAGATCTGTACACATATGTTGGCGAAAACGGTTCCATAATAATCTGTTTTATAGAAATTAGGATGAAAACCGTTCTCGACCAACATGATTGTACTTCACTATTTTCTTTTTGCACCAATCTTTTAACTTAAAGATTTACTTGCAGAAAATGAGGAAACGTTTTCCTTGGGTACGTAAACTAAATTCCAAAATTTATTTACGCACACGGACCTATTCTGATTGCATGATGTTATAAATCGGAGTTACTACTCCGAATTTCATCCTAGAAGTTGACTAAGTCATCATCAATTATGATGTCTAACTCGACCCTTCGTCTCACGAGATTCAAGTAATTATACAACTTCCTAATGATCGATTTAATAAATATCTTATTGATAATGTCCTCATAGAACATTATCAAAACCTAGGCATTACTATCTGGGACTTAACCCAGATTGAGGACTTAACTCAGACTCACTAGTTAATGATCGCAAAGTCTAACTAAGTGTGATTCTTACCTTTTAACACACAGATGTGTTAACAGGCTTGACTTGAGAGCAAATCATATTTTCTTTTAATTACGCAAGATTTTATATAGCTAAGTATTTGACCATTCGATCTAATCGAATCAGTTTAAATACTTTTGTCATTTCGTTCTTTATTTTATCAGACTTGTGTTTCATCAAGAACACGTGTCTTAATAGAATATAAGAATAACTTATTTTGGTCAATCTAGACTCAGGTACATCAGTATGTACGAGACTGAGTTCGACAACTCATTCTCCCACTGTCTTACAGATGGTTTTGGCCATTATATCTAAAAGGATAAGATTCACAAGTGTCCGTAGACTTCATAATACGAGAGGTCAGACCCCTCTTTATGTGACTTGTAAAGCGTAGTCTCTCGATACGGCCTAGTCTATTTTGCCAAATAAGTTTGATATTATCTTGTGTATTTATTTATTAACATTTAATATATATATTATCGTTATACATATTACTCATTGCTTCAGAAGCAATGTGACGACATTCGTCAAAATGTGTTAACCTTTTGTATAACAATAATATTGAAATCGTGACATCAAAGTTTATCACATTTTCATTCCCTCCTACTTATGCCTTTACTAAAGATAAATTGAACTATTTAACTCGATTGACTTTCCAGAGTGCCTTCTTCCTTTTCTAAACCACATTTAGATATTAAATAGCCCAACATAAATGAATAGTTATGCAAGCTTCTCATGTATCCAAACGCCTGAGCTTTGCAACCTTGAGTGTAGCTCAACAAGTTGCATGTCTCAAGATCTGGTTGGGATACATAGTCTTGCACCGTTCATGCACTCGTATTCGACTCTAACAGTTTGATCAAATTCTCGAACTTTGCGGATCAAAATTGTTTTTCCATACAACCTTGAGTGTAGATCAACAAGTTGTAGGGAGAAACACACTTCGAATATCCTATATGTTCAAGCTGCCCCATATAGAGGCGAGTGACATGTAGCATGAATTTATTTGTTGGACCCAGAACTTAATGAAATCATATTTCTTAAGTCTGTTCTTTAGAAGGTCATTTTAATGTTAACAAGAATATAGTTTAATTCTATCAATTAGAATTTAACTTGATATTCAATTAATCAACATATTTGACCAGTTAAGTAATTCATTAAAATATTATATTTTGATTCCATTTGTAAACTTAGAACTTACCCTAGTTTAGCATATGTTCAATATTAAATATAGGTAGATTGACTTTTATCTATCTATATCCTCCTACTATTTATACGATCATTTTAATTCTTAACAATGGAAGTTTTAATCGAATTAATTAAATGGGTAAGAGATCCAATCACCCTGAGCCTAACAACCTTGAGTGTAGCTCAACAAGTTGCTTGACTCTGTAATCAAAAGATGACTCTTCATCGATCATATCAGATATGACTCTATTATCGGTTTTTACCCCTATCCATTTGTGATCATGAGTGTGCTCATCCAAATCACAATGTCTAGTCTAGTCGGACCCTTGTTTTCGTTTCTAGCCTGACTTGCCCAAGCGCTCGGTGTATTCACGACACGTCAGTTTGGATCAGGTCTTAGACTACATCTAGCCAGGCTACATTATTGACTTAACTTACACCGGCGCTCGGTGTATTCACGACACGACGGTTTGGGTCAAGTCAAGATTTCATCTTATGTATTCAAGGAGTTGGTTTCTATAAGGTTGACATGTCACATCTTGAGTGTAGCTTAACAACTGGAACACGGGTCCTATAGTTACCAACCCCTAAAACAAGGAGGTCTACGGCTAATCTTGAAGAAGATTATTAACGTATTTGACTTCGATATAGTCCAGGGTGTCATAAAATCATGATCCGCGTCATTACGGTCCATCGGAACACAGCCAGGGAATTGACTAAGCCATGATCGCTTATCCCTTTGACTAGCTAGGGTGATCCAACAAACTTAGCCAAGCACATTGACTGGATCATGGTCCATTGAATAAAGCTTGTCATTTTTATATGTGTGCCATAGACTAAAAGACTATTATTAACAACTAATTAATTCTATCAACTAGTTGAATCCTTAAATTCAAAATTTTAGGGTTTGTTTAATAACTTTTATTAAATCGTTATCAACTTTAAGGTTCACTGCTATCTAAATCGTTATTAGGATTTTTATAAATTTATTAACAACGCTAAAAGCGAAGTCCTTTAATGAAAATTAATATTATAACAATTAGAATTAAAATTTTCATTAAAGGGACTACACTAATCAGGAATTAGGTCTTAAAGTGTTGTTAATGTTTTATTAAAACATATCATGTCAGTAGAATTTATCTCATAAATTTTAATGGTTTCTTAATTGCTAACCTAAGAGGTATGTCTTGTGTTATCAAATAAGTGACAACATTTGCATAGCCATTAACATAAAGTTACACTAATTTTAACGCATAAAAAGAGTGTACAACTATTTACCAATTAAACAGAATAATGTTTATCACATAAACAATTTTAGCATGCATACATAAATTTTACATTTAAATTTAAAAATATGATTTTTAAAATATTTTATTTTATCGCATAAAAATAAAAAAAAATTTAAACGATCACAAAATTTGCATGCTACTTAAACTATTTATCGCATAAAAATTTTAAACTTTTAAAATCGGTTTTTAAAATATCACTTAAATTTAAAACATCATTTTAAAAAATTTCATGCTTAAAAATTTATCATATAAAATTTTAAAACATCTAAAATCATTTTAAACTTATCGCATAAATTTAATGTTTTAAAATCAGTTTTAAAAATATCACATAAATTTAAAATGTTATTTTTTAAAAAATTCATGCTTGAAAAGATTATCATATAAAATTTTTAAACATCTAAAATTATTTAAAACTTATCGCATAAATTTAAAGATAACATTTTTCTGTATTTAAAAGCGTTCAATTAAATAATCGTAGTCCTAGATCAGCATACAGACATAGCTCTGATACCACTGAAGGGTTTTAGCGGACCCTCAGGGCTAAAATCCGTGTCCGTCCTAATTCGGACGGAACACGGAAGCAAAATTATGAAGCGGAAAAATTATGTTAATCTAATTAGCATGCAGTCCAAAGGAACTAGACCCTCTTAGTCAGGATCTCGGCCAACTTGGGGTGGATCTGACCACCCCAAGAGGGATTTAAACTGACCCCAAGAGGGATTTAAACTACTGCGAATAATTAAAACGAAAGCTTCTAAAAACATACCCGGAATCTCAACCCTGGGGCAGGCAAGATGTACCATACCGTCTTCCAAGCCACTCCCCGTCTCACGCCGAGCCGCTCCTCGAACCGCTCCTCGAACCGATCCGTATCCCGAGGCGAGCAATCCTCGTGTCACCGAGCAACCACGCGCTGAAGAAAGTTTCACGTGAGTGAAAGCCTACGCCAAGATTTTGGATCCGAATCCGAACTCCTTCATGGCTTTGCTAGAGCCATTCAGGAGTAAGGCAGAAATATAGGGAGTAGAAGAATTAATTTATCCTTCGATCCGAGTGTGCTCCAATATTTACAAGAGTTGCTCAGATCTAGAGCTTGGGACGAGTTTTAATGACGGGAGCAGACCCCGATTTATATAAGCGGCTGACTGCTCCCCTTTACTCAAATCCAATGTGGGACTAAATTTGGAGTTTAATAAATTCAATTTAGTTTGTCTTTCACAAAGGACAAACTTTCGTGAATTTTAACTCCCTCACCGTTGAGCTTCATGATTGAAACAACATATGAATTCGAAGGCATTCAACGGTGAACACATAAGAAAAAATGGTTCGTCAATCCGAGTCTGTTTGCCCTCCAAACACCGCATCAAAGTATGCCAAAACCCCCACCCAAATGCACAACCCCCCGCCGCAAAAAGCACGCAGCCCTAGGGCTGCGTGCAAGCCCCACTGCGCCATACGAGCACGCGCCTCAGGGCACGTGCACTGCACACACCTCTGCGCGCACGCAGCATGCCCGTGCATTGCACGGGCATGCATGTGCCTGGGCCCGCGTTTTGCCTGGCGCCCGTTTGGGCGCCTGGCTTTGCCCAATTATGGGGCGCCCCGTGGCACCCCCCTTTTTCTTTATTTGTGGCAGATGCCTGGCCTTTGGGCCGGACCCAAGACTGCCACCCACACACAAAGTAAATTCTGCATCAAATGCAGTTTAAAGTTGTGGGCTTTATTCTTTGGGTCTGTTTTGGGCTCTCTATTTAAACACTTTTAAATAGACTTTTTGGGCTCATTTGAACTCCGTTTCTGACGCGGTTTGAACCTGTGTTTAGAGCGGGACATTCCCGTCTTACAGGTAACCTTTCCAACGTGTTAATTTTATTAAATATAGTTTTAAACAATTTAAGACACATTTATTCTCTTTTAGCATCATATGCAAATTAGTCCCATATCTTAGCTTAAATTGTCATTTGCATCAAAATGCAATTTCCTCTTCCTTTGCATCAAATGCAAATTATTCTCCCTAACTAATTTCTACATATTACTAGACGAAGATCGCACTCTGTGTGAGACCATATAGCTTGACCCTTACAACAGGTTGGGATCGAAGCCCAATACGGCAGTGACCACGAGCAGTGTTTGCCATCCCTACTTCAGAATCATAATTATGTGGTTGACGCATTGACATGAGTATTGTCGGGACCACCCTGACTATGTCCGTGATAAATTCTGCAGTTTTATTCTCTTCGTCTAAATTATGTCGTGTAGATCAAGTCTAGGGTATGGTCAAACTGTTAACCCCAATAACTACTCCGGTTAGTTTCCATCGATCTTTAGTCAACTAATGTTGGACTTCTTCTAACACACTCTGATCAGAAATTTTACTAAAGACCAAACTAACGATACGACACTAACTCCCATTGAGTGGGAGAGGTGAATCCTCTCTTGGTCATTACTCTCCTCATACGCTTCTAGTGACATCCAATCAAATACCTTTCGACATGCCTAGCCTCGAAGTTAGGTCAGTGATCGAAGTTGCACGTTCACGCACAGGTTTGTCAAATGACCTCAAGTCAAAAGACCAACTTGCCTATCATCACTAAGAGTTATCATTGACAGATTGGTAAATTTAACCATATGTTAACTCTTGTGGATCGTTCAGTGAACTCATTCTCTAATGAGCACATGTGTCTCGTCTTCAACTTCGCCAAGTCAAACGATCATGAGATCATTACCACCGCTAAACGGTGAAGACTAAGACACAATGGTCTATCCGATGTTTCGATATCCTCTTCTCGAAACATCTACGACCACAAACCCTTTTAGAATTATGCTATAGACGGTCAAACATTTCTCCATGATTGAGATACTCATCTCGATACTTGTTTGACCTTGCATAAAGTCTCAGGACTTTACCTAAGTTAATATCTAATGTTAACTACATTATAATATAACTTAGATAAATTATTACCAAACAGCTTACTGTTATTTCGAACAAGATGTTTGTGCTATTCACACAAAGATAAATAGCCTCGAGGGCATCATCTCTCCACATCTCCCACTTGCACTCAGGCCCATTTATCTCGGTATCTTATACTGTTTTTTACACATAAGTTTTTTCGACTTCATGTGGTAGAGCATTTATTAGTGGATCTACTAAAACCGTCTACAGTATAGGCTTAAGGGGTTTCTATGTTCATGTTAGACCAACCATTTGAATCTCATTCAAATAATTCACTTGGTCTTTTGGAATCCATAATATTTTATTTCCTTGGATCTTATCCAGTTCATCGTACCTTACGATAATAATTAGTTACTGGTCATTTCAAATGGCGCATAACTATTTCTGATAAAGTGTTAAACTTTTGATTACTTTGTCAAAATAAATGTTCCATCCCTTTGATGCCTCGCATGTAATTTATATGCCCCCACTGACCTTGAAAACTTTCTGGCTAATTCATATAAGTTGGTTCGTCTAAATCATATTTAGAAAAACGAACTTATAAGTGAATGCTCTTATTTTCATGGTCAACATGAGCATTTACATCGAGTTTGGTCCGAGTAGATCTGTACACATCTGTTGGCGAAAACGGTTTCATCTAATCTGCTTTATAGGAATTAGGATGAAAACCGTTCTCGACCAACATGATTGTACTTCACTATTTTCTTTTTGCACCAATCTTTTAACTTAAAGATTTACTGAGGAAACATTTTCCTTGGGCACGTAAACTAAAGTCCAAAATTTATTTACGCACACAGACATATTCTGATTGCTTGATGATCGGAGTTACTAGTCCGAATTTCATCCTAGAAGTTGACTAAGTCATCATCAATTATGATGTCTAACTCGACCCTTCGTCTCACGAGATTCGAGTAATTATACAACTTCCTAATGATCGATTTAATGAATATCTTATTGATAATGTCCTCATAGAACATTATCAAAACCTAGGCTTTACTATCTGGGACTTAACCCAGAGGGAGGACTTAACTCAGAATCACTAGTTATGGATCGCACCAAGTCTAACTAAGTGTGAATCTTACCTTTTAACACACTGATGTGTTAACATGCTTGACCTGAGAGAAAATCATACTTTATTTTAATTACGCAAGATTTTATATACCTAAGTATTTGACCATTCGATCTAATCGAATCTGTTTAAATACTTTTGTCATTTAGTTCTTTATTTTATCATACTTGTATTTCATCAAGAACACGTGTCTTAATAAAATATAAGAATAACTTATTTTGGTTAATCTAGACTCGGGTACATCAGTTTGTACGAGACTGAGTTCGACAACTCATTCTCCCACTGTCTTACCTAAGGATTCGGCTATTATATCTAAGAGGATAAGATTCACAAGTGTCCGTAGACTTCAAAATACGAGAGGTCAGACCCCTCTTTATGTGACTTGTGAAGCTTAGTCTCTCGATACGGCCTAGTCTATTTTGCCATATAAGTTTGCTACTATCTTGTGTATTTATATATTAACATTTAATATATATATATTATCGTTATATGTATTACTCATTGCTTCAGAAGCAATACGACGACATTCGTCAAAATGTGTTAACATTTTTTATAACAATTATTTTGAAATCGTGACATTAAAATATATCACATTTTCATTCCCTCCTACTTATGCATTTACTAATGATAAATTAAACTATTTAACTCGATTGACTTTCCAGAGTGCCTTCTTTCTTTTCTAAATCACATTTAGATATTAAATAGCCCAACATAAATGAATAGCTATGCAAGCATCTCATGTATCCAAACACCTGAGCTTTACAACCTTGAGTGTAGCTCAACAAGTTGCACGTCTAAAGATCCGGTTGGGATACATAGTCTTGCACCATTCATGCACTCGTATTCGACTCAAACAGTTTGATCAAATCCTCGAATTTTGCGGGTCAAAATTGTTTTCCCATACCACCTTGAGTGTATCTCAATAAGTTGTAGGGAGAAACACACTTCGAATGCCCTATATGTTCAAGCTGCCCCATATAGAGGTGAGTGACATGTAGTGTGAATTTATTTGTTGGACCCAGAACTTAATGAAATCATATTTCTTAAGTCTATTCTTTAGAAGGTCATTTTAATGTCAACGAGAATATAGTTAATTCTATCAATTAGAATCTAACTTGATATTCAATTAATCAACATATTTGACCAGTTAACTAATTCATTAAAATATTATATTTTGATTCCATTTGTAAACTTAGAACTTACCCTAGTTTAGCATATGTTGAATATTAAACATAGGTAGATTGGCTTTTATCTATCTATATCCTCCCACTATTTATACGATCATTTTAATTCTTAACAATGAACGATTTAATCGAATTAATTAAATGGGTAAGAGATCCAATCACCCCGAGCCTAACAACCTTGAGTGTAGCTCAACAAGTTGCTTGAATCTGTAATCGAAAGATGACTCTTCATCGATCATATAAGATATGACCCTCTTATCGGGTTTTACCCCTAGCAATTTGTGATCATGTGTGTGCTCATCCAAATCACAATGTCTAGTCTAGTCGAACCCTTGTTTTCGTTTCTAGCCTGACTTGCCCCAGCGCTTGGTGTATTCACGACACGTCGGTTTGGATCAGGTCTTAGACTACATGTAGCCAGACTACATCATTGACTTAACTTACGCTGGCGATCGGTCTATTCACGACACGACGGTTTGGGTCAAGTCAAGATTTCATTTTATTTATTCAAGGAGTTGGTTTTTACAAGGTTGCATGTCACAGCTTGAGTGTAGCTCAACAACTGGAACACGGGCCCTATAGTTACCAACCCCTAAAACAAGGAGGGCTACGGCTAATCTTGAAGAAAATTATTAACGTATTTGACTTAGATATTGTCCAGGGTGTCATATAATTATGATTCGCGTCATTACGGTCCAGCGGAACACAGCCAGGGAATTGACTAAGCCAAGATCACTTATCCCTTAGACTAACTAGGGTGATCCAACAAACTAAGCCAAGCACATTGATTGGATCATGGTCCATTGAATGAAGCTTGTCATTTTTATATGCGTTCCATAGACTAAAAGACTTTTATTAACAATTAATTAATCCTATCAACAGTTGAATCCTTAAATTCAAAATTTTAGGATTTATTTAATAACTTTTATTAAATCCTTATCGATTATAAGGTTCACGTGCTATCCTAATCGTTATTAGGATTTTAATAAATTTATTAGCAACGCTAAAAGCGAAGTCCTTTAATGAGAATTAATTACATAATAATTAGAATTAAAATTTTCATTAAAGGGACTACACTAACCAGGAATTAGGTCTTAAAATGTTGTTAATGTTTTATTAAAACATAGCATGTCATTAGAATTTAACTCATAAATTTTAATGGTTTCTTAATTGCTAACCTAAGAGGTATGTCTTGTGTTATCAAATAAGTGACAACATTTGCATAGCCATTAACATAAAGTTACACTAATTTTAACGCATAAAAAGAGTGTACAACTATTTACCAATTAAACAGAATAATGTTTATCACATAAACAATTTTAACATGCATACTTAAATTTAACATTTAAATTTAAAAATATGATTTTTAAAACATTTTATTTTATCTCATAAAAATAGAAAACTTGTTTTAAACGATCACAAAATTTGTATGCTACTTAAAATATTTATCGCATAAAAATTTTAAACTTTTAAAATCAATTTTTAAAATATCACATAA
The DNA here is from genome assembly GCA_030789695.1 of Scilla litardierei. NCBI lineage: Eukaryota > Viridiplantae > Streptophyta > Magnoliopsida > Asparagales > Asparagaceae > Scilla > Scilla litardierei. Next base: position 96,665,437 of record CM061133.1, on the reverse strand, counting down.
ATTTAAAACATCATTTTAAAAAATTTCATGCTTAAAAATTTATCATATAAACTTTTTAAACATCTAAAATCATTTTAAACTTATCTCTTAAATTTAAGGTTTTAAAATCAGTTAAAAATATCACATAAATTTAAAACGTTATTTTTAAAAAATTTCATGCTTAAAAAATTTATTAAATAAAATTTTTTAACCTCTAAAATTATTTAAAACTTATCCCATAAATTTAAAGAAAACATTTTTCTGTATTTGAAAGCGTTCAATTAATTAATCGCAGTCCTAGATCAGCATGCAGACATAGCTCTGATACAACTGAAGGGTTTTAGTGGACCCTCAGGGCTAAAATCCGTGCATGTCCTAAGTCAGACGGAACACGGAAGAAAAAATATGCATAGGAAAAATTATTTTAATCAATTAACATGCAGCTCTAGAGAACTAGACCCTCTTAGCCAGGATCTCTGCCAACTTGGGGTGGATCTGACCACCCAAAGAGGGATCTAAACTACTGCGAATAATTAAACAAAAGCTTCAAAAAACATATCTGTAATCTCAACCTTGGGACGAGCAAGATGTACCGCACCGTCTTCTGAGCCGCTCCACGTCCCACGCCGAGCCGCTCCTCGAACCGCTCCGCATCCCGAGGCGAGCAATCCTCGTGTCATCTAGCCAACCACGTGTCGAAGAAAGTTTCATGCAAGTGAAAGACTTCGCCAAGATTTCTGATCCGAATCCGAACTCCTTCGTGGCTTTGCTAGAGCCATTTAGGAGTAAGGCAGAAATATAGGGAGAAGAAGAATTAATTTAAGGTTCGATCCGAGCGTGCTACAACATTTACGGAAGCCGCTCAGATCTGGAGCTTGGGACGAGTTTTGAGAAGGGGAGCAGACCCCTATTTATATAGGCGGCTGACTGCTCCCCATTATTCAAAATCAGCTGTGGGATTAAATTTGGAGTTTAATAAATTCAATTTAGTGTGTATTTCACAAAGGGCAAACTTCTGTGAATGTTAACTCCCTCACCGTTGAGCTTCATGATTGATACAACCTATCAATTCGAAGGTCGTTCCACAGTGAACGCATAGGAAAAAATGGTTCGTCAATCCGAGTCCGTTTGACCCTCCAAACGTCGTGTCAAAGTATGCCAAATCCCCCACCCAAATGCTCAACCCAGCCGCCGCAAAAAGCACGCAGCCCTAGGGCTGCATGCGTACCCCACTGCACCAGGCACGTGTAGCACACGTGCCCCAAGGCACGTGCACTGCACGCACCTCCACGCGCATGCGGCGTGCCCCTGCATTGGTGCCCGTTTGGGCGCCTGCCTTTGCCCAATCGGGGGGCACCACGTGGCGCCCCCCTTTTTCTTCATTTGCGGCAGATGCCTGGCCTTTGGGCCTGGCCCAATGCTGCCACCCACACACAGTAAATTCTGCATCAAATGCAGTTTAAAGTTGTGGGCTTTATTCTTTGGGTCTGTTTTGGGCTCTTTATTTAAACACTTTTAAATAGACTTATTGGGCTCATTTGAACTCCGTTTCTGACGCGGTTTGAACCTGCGTTTAGAGCGGGACATTCACGTCTTACAGGTAACCTTTCCAATGCGTTAATTTTATTAAATATAGTCTTAAATAATTTAAGACACATTTAATCTCTTTTTGCATCATATGCAAATTAGTCACATATCTTAGCTTAAATTGTCATTTGCATCAAAATGCAATTTCCTCTTCCTTTGCATCAAATGCAAATTACTCTCCCTAACTAATTTCTACCAATTACTAGACGAAGGTCGCACTCTGTGTGCGACCCTACAGCCTGACCCTTACAACAGGTTGGGCTTGAAACCATATACGGCAGTGACCACGAGCAGTGGTTGTCGTCCCTGCTTCAGAATCATAATTATGTGGTTGACTCATCGACATGAGTATTGTCGGGACCACCCTGACTGTGTCCGTGATGAATTCTGCAGTTTTTGTCTCTTCATCTAAACTATGTAGTGTAGATCAAGTCTAGGGTACGGTCAAACTGTCAACCCCAATAACTTGACTCCGGTTAGTTTCCATCGATCTTTAGTCAACTAATGTTGTACTTCTTCCAACATACTCTGATCAGATATTTTACTAAAGAACGAACTAACTCTACGACACTAACTCCCATTGAGCGGGAGAGACGAATCCTCTCTTGGTCATTACTCTCCACGTATGCTTCAAGTGACACCCAATCAAAGACATTTCGACAGGCCTAGCCTCGAAGTTAGGTCAGTGATCTATGTGACACCGTTCACGCACGGGTTTGTCAAATGACCTCAAGTCAAAAGACCAACTTGCCTATCATGACTAAGAGTTATCATTGACAGATTGGTCAATGTAACCATATGATAACTCTTGAGGATCGTTCAGTGAACTCATTCTCTAATGAGCACCTGTGTCTCGTCTTCGACTTCGTCAAGTCAAACGATCATGAGATCATCGCCACCACTAAATGGCGAAGACTAAGACATAATGGTTTATCCGATGTTTCGATATCCTTGTCTCGAAACATCTACGACCACGAACCCTATTAGACTTATGCTACAGATGGTCAAACATTTCTCCATGATCAAGATACTCATCTCGATACCTGTTTGACCTTGCATAAATTCTCAGGACTTTACCTAAGTTATTATCTAATGTTAACTACATTATAATATAACTTAGATAAATTATTACCAAACAGCTTACTGTTATTTCGAACAAGATGTTTGTGCTATTCACACAGAGATAAATAGCATCGAGGGCATCATCTCTCTACATGCCTGACCAATCGAAGGTCCGAATGAGAAGCCAAGAGCAAACATCGTCTTGTTGGAGGACGCCACGGACTCTACCACGCCCCTACCTCGACCAACGGAGGAGGCAAACCAGCCCGTGGTAACTCAGAGAGAATTCAACCAATTCACTGCATAGGTTGATGAGAGCTTAGGCGCTTTGGCAGCTTTGGTACGCCAGAACCTGGGGAGCCCATCCCCCGTGAATGCACCGCCTCCTCCTCCTAATCTGTACCTGACATCAACAAGGGGCTCGATATACCTCTGGGATCTAGGGGACCCAAGGGTGGATATCAACCTCGATGGTTCGACCCCCCGGCCCACCAATACAATAGAGCAGGGGTTGATAATCGAGTTTTCGTACCTCAGCGGGAACCCACCCACTCCAATTATAGGGCGGACACCCGCAACATCCTGGATCAGGTAATATACAGAGCTCCTTCGGGTTATAACCCGCTAAACCCTGCAGGTGGAGCCGCAATGGGGGAGGAGATTCTGAATCGATCCCCGGAGCCAACTTCTCGCAAGCCGGAGTGGGCGGATCCATGCTGGTCCAATCCACCATTCGGAAGACTCCTCTGAAGAAGAATATCCTTTTCGCACCTTTCTCCCCAAATTCAAGCTCCCAGCTCTACCAGCATATGATGGCAGAGGCAACCCATGGTCGCACATTCAAAAGTATTTGAATGTCATGCTAGTCCACGGGGCCGACGAGCCATACCTTTGTAGAGGTTTCAATGCCACCCTGACCAAGAGGGCAGAAAGCTAGTACGAAGGGCTGCCCCACTGCTGCATTGACTCATTCGACGAGTTAGCTGAGATATTCTGCAAATAATTCACCGTTGAACGACGACCCAAGAAGAGGTCGTCCCACCTTTTCTCGATCAAATAGAATGAGAATGAGTCAATCCGAGATTTCATCTTTAGATTCAACGACGAGTGGCTCAATGTGGAAGGGACGCCGGACATGACCATCATAGCGAGGCTCACCCAAGCAGTCATGAACACGCATTTATGGAGGGCCCTTCACCATTTCCCCCTAATACAGTCGCATAAATGCTCAACATAACAGATCGGTTCACTTCCTCGGAGGAAGCAAAAGAACCGACCGGAGCCAATGCCAAGAGCACCCCTCCCGACGCGGACATATGAGGCAGGAAAAATCAAGCTCGGGTACCCCCCGCCAGGAGTCCCGAAACAAGTGGTCCAGGGAGAGAAGCCCTCAAAGCAAAGAGCGTATCACCTATGCTAAGCCAGTCGTCCCTAAGACAGAAGTCATCACCTATATCCCACGAGAGGAGCTGATACAAGAGGCTGTGAAAAAGGGGAAGTACGAAAAAAGGGACGACCTTAAATTCTGTAAATATCTCAATGACTATGGGCACGACACGAATGACTGTTGGACGCTCAAGAAGGAGATCGACGCCCTAGTCAAATGGGGACACGCCAAAGGCTCGGCCAGTGATCCCTCTAGCAATGAAGGATCCTCGAAGCATAAGGGCAAGATGACGGGGTCGCTCATTACCAAGGTTGTCGACTAACGAACCACCAGAAACCCTTGGCGAATAACGCGACAATGAACAGAAGTAACTCCGATGTCGATCGAAAAATGCATGTACGCCTTTTTCGTCTTTTATCTTCTAATAAAGAATGTTTTTCATTAAACAAAGCTTCGCTTCTTTGAGCTTTCGAAAATTTTGTAGAGCTAACCCCATCAAAAACTCCCCTCGAAAAAGGACCCGATGCTCAAGAGGTGTTGGAAAAGCCAAACTTACAAATAACTCGAACGAGCGTCCGCCGTAAGACGAAGGGGCCACTCCTTTGCTAATGAACGACTCTCTCAAGCGTCAGCCGTAAGTCGAAGGGACCACCCCTTTGTAACTGAATGACTCTCCTAAACGAGCGTCAGCCATAAGTCGAAGAGGCCACCCCTTCACAACTGAACGACTCTCCTAAATAGGCGGCAGTCATAAGTCGAAGGGGCCACCCCTTAACAACTGAATGACTCTTCCCGAACGAGCGTCAGCCATAAGACGAAGGGGCCACCCCTTTGCTACTGAACGACTCTCTCTAGCGTCAGCCATAAGTTGAGGGACCACCCCTTCGGAACTGAACGACTCTCCTAAACGAGCGTAAGCCGTAAGTCAAAGGGGCCACCCCTTCGCAACTGAATGACTCTCCTAAACGAGCGTAAGTCGTAAGTCGATGGGGCCACCCCTTCGCAACTGAACGATGCTCCTAAACGAGTGTCAGTCGTAAGTCAAAGGGGCCACCCCTTCACAACTGAACGACGCTACTAAACGAGCGTCAGCCGTAAGTCGAAGGGGCCATCCCTTTGCAACTGAACGACTCTCCTAAACGAGCGTCAACCGTAAGACAGAGGGGCCACCCCTTCGCTACTGAATGACTCTCTCAAGCATCAGCCGTAAGTCAAAGGGACCACCGCCTCACAACTGAACGAATCTTCTAAACGAGCGTCATCCATAAGTCGAAGGAGCCACCCCTTCGCAACTGAACGACTCTTCCCGAACAGGCATCAGCCGTAAGATGAAGGGCCCACCCCTTTGCTACTGAACGACTCTCTCGAGTGTCAGCTGTAAGAGGAAGGGGCCACCCCTTCGCTACTGAATGACTCTCCTAAACGAGCGACAGCCATAAATCGAAGGGGCCACCCCTTCGCTACTGAACGACTCTCCTAAACGAGCGACAGCCATAAATCGAAGGGGCCACCCCTTCGCAACTGAACGACTCTTTCCGAATGAGCGTCAGCCGTAAGAAGAAGGTACCACCCCTTTGCAACTGAACGACTCTTCCCGAACGAGCGCCATCCATAAGACGAAGGGGCCACCCCTTCGCTACTGAACGACTCTCTCGAGCATCAGATGTAAGAAGAAGGGACCACCCCTTCGCTACTGAATGACTCTCTCGAGCATCAGCCGTAAGACGTAGGGGGCCACCCCTTCGCTATTGAATGACTCTCCTAAATGAGCATCAGTCGTAAGTCAAAGGTGCCACCCCTTTCCAACTGAACGACTCTCCCCGAACGAGCGTCAGCCGTAAGATGAAGGGGCCACCCTTCACTACTAAACGACTCTCTCGAGCGTCAGCCATAAGTGGAAGGGACCACCCCTTCACAACTGAACGACTCTTCTAAACGAGCGTTAGTCGTAAGTCAAAAGGACCACCCCCTCGCAACTGAATGACTCTCTCTAAAACGAGCGCCAGCCGTAAGTAAAAGGGGCCACCCCTTTGCAACTGAACGACTCTCCCCAAACAGTCAGCAGCCGTAAGTCGAAGAAGCCACCCCTTTGCAACTGAACTATTCTCCCAATGGGGTAGATCTCACCCTTCACGGAACATGGTGGTCAAATTCTAAATATATTTCATTGGTCTATCCTCGAAACAAAGCCTAACCCATCGAAAGGGGCCAACAGGCATTCAGACCACCATGGGGTATGAGCAACAACAAACAAAGTGAATCAATGTCATTCGATGTCAAATTTCACGGTAAAATGCTGTTCTTATTTACATTACCCTCCCATACATTCAAAATGTTGCTCTCCTAACCCGACACGACCGTGGGATTCGGCTCCCCCGTAAAAACCGCTCTTACCTCGTCGCCAGCCGTGGTTGTAGTCTCGTCCGTGAGAGCTGCCACATCCACACCTTGGCTGGACCCATCTTCACTGTGGCTCGACTCATCCTCGCCATGGTCCGAGAAAAACCATCGGGATCTCGTCGATCTTCATGGAGAGGTTATGAAATCGGATCTTCATCTGCAACCGACATCGCTTGTAGCCCTGCTTATATAGCTCATCGAAATCGGGAAACGTATCCGTGAAATCATGGATCGCCTTCTCTACTATGACTTCGGCCTCAACTCTCTCCTCCAGAAGAGCGTTTTTCGCTCACTCCCTCAGGGCGATCTACACAGCTTCCCTCTTGCGAGAGTCACTTAGCTCGTGCTCGAGCTTTTAGACAACTAGGGACTTTGTCTCAGAGATCTAGCCAAGCTTTTCGATCTCGGCATGGGACTGCTTCATCCTTGACATAACAACCTCCAGGATGACACCATGATCGGCCACCACCGAAGCTCGGTGATGCAATGCCACAGTCATCATAAGAGCCTGTATACAACGATCGATAATCAACTTGTGTGTAGATGTTAACTTTGGCAGAGGCCCAAGTGATCATTACCTGGATGCTGGCATGGACAGCTAGTGACGCAAGCCACTTGTAGTCGACCCTTTACATGACTGCCATGTCCCAAGGAAGAGTCGCATTCTCGGTAATACGGGAAGCGGCCCCGCAATCGAGAAGAGCAGAATCCCCAAGCCTCAATGAGAATCTCGTCCTGACAAGATCCTCCTCGGAGCAGTCGAGAGGGGCCTGAGGAGATTGGCCCTCCAACAACATCGATCGGTACTCCTCGGGATGTCTTCGGGCAACCATACAGAAGGAAATAGACCCCACAAGGCCAAGAGTCCTGATGCGCGCGAAGATCCGGTGGATCATGGTTGAGAGGCCTGCTCTGCGGTTGCATTCGAACTAGACGACTCAGAGTGGCTGCGAATAAGCCTCCGCCTTTTCGTGGCCCCCTCCAATGCAACCACTTCAAACTCAGAGGAGGACCCTTTTTTCGTCGGTCGAGGACGAGCCACTGGGGTAGTCCCCTTGTAACGGCCGCTTTCCAACAGTTCGTATTTTTGCGCGAACTTTCCTCTTTCGTACGCATATTTTTTTCTTTTCCCTTTCTTCTATCCAAAATACGCAATGTTATATGTCGTTGTGACCGTATGGAAGAGTAGTTATTTGTGGGATTTTTAGTGAACGTCATTTCACTGGTCGTTCTACCAAAAATCAGCTTTGATTGGAGAGACGTCGTGACTTTAGACTACGATGCCGGACCTTTCTATTTTTAGTTCGTTTTCTTTGAACCTAACGTGCGATCGACCACCGTACCCCCGAGCCTCTCGTCATCACAGTCGTCCCGATATTTTTTTCATAATTTTCGGACACCGTTTGCTTGGCCTAACCCATTAATCAAATTCAAAGTCCGCTTAGCCTTAATCCAAATTTGAAATTCAAACTCAAATCAAATCTCATGAGATTGTAACGTATCATGAGAGGATTTCATGTACCTACCCTCACCCTGGTTTTCGTCGCTTTGCACACCCCCTCTCTCACACCCTCTCTCCTAGTCACCCAAAGTGTACCCTCTTTATACCATGTTATAGCACTTTCTCATCTTTAAAACACAAACTCACCCGAAACCCCTAGGTCACGCACTACACCCACCAACCGCCATTTTCCCCCTTCCTTGAACGTTTCACCTCGCTGCTGACAAGCCACCGACCGCCCCCTAAGTCCGGCCACATCTTCTCCTCTTTCCTCTCTCCTATCTCCTCTCTCTCTCTCCACCCTAGAAACTCATCAAAACAACCCCCAGGCCGCCAGTTTTAACAGCAGCCCACGCCCAGCTTCAAGCCGCCGGCCAGCCCTTTTTCAGCCGCCCATGGCCACTGCCAGCCGCCCATCCCCTCTTTCCCGACAACAACTTTCCCCTCTCCCTACACTCTCTCCCCCTCAAAACACCTCTCAAACCCATCAAAACCCAGTTTTTAACAGATCTGCCCGCCACCGGAAAACGCCTACGGCCGTCGCTGTCTGGCCACCACCGGCGACCACCCTATCCCCATCGAACTCCCCTCGACCCCCTCTACCTACTACAAGTGGCTGTTGTCCCCTCAAGCCGTGATAATCTTTACGACGATCCAAAACAGCGACACGTTTCCTCAAAACTGTCCATTTCTCCTTCTCACGGGCGGCCGCCGCCACGCGCAGTCGCAGTCAGCCACCCACCAGGCCGAGCAACCCCCCTTCGATCTCCTTCAATCCTTGGCAGCCCCCCTTGCTCCTAGGAGTTCACGCAAGTCGCCGATCTCGTGGGTTTTCCGCCGTCGTAGCCGCCACCGGGTAGATTCGTTGCGCTACCCGCAACCGGAGAGATTCGATGCGGTATTCACTGTTCTCGCCTTCTGCTCGATGTCCGTACATGTCTCGCTATGCTACCCATGGCCGAAACATTGTTGATGACACAGATCTATCGCCATTCAGACCCGACGTCTGATCTACGATCAAATACCGAAAAGGTTAGCCCCCTAAAGCGTAGTAAGAACCCACATCGTAGCGAATCTAAAACCTAATCTAAAAGTCATCAACGATAACTAAGTTTACATTTCTGCTCATTTAAAATATTGTTCGACCTTAGACATCGACGAACGGACTTGAACATCTGTGCACATAGGGTAGAACGTCGATTAGGCTGAAATGAATCAAAAAGATGTGACTTTTGACTGTTAGGGTAGTCCCGCTGAATTTAGAGACAAACCCTAAGAGGATTGATGAAAAACACGATCTGACATCGCCGTTGTCCCGTTTCAGACAGACCCTCGCCGATGCACCGCTTCGACGGGACGCTCCAGATCGACGACTCACTCGCCTCCGCAGGCAAGTGTTTCTACTTGCGTACTTTCGGCCACGTTTAGGCCATCACCCTTAAAATGTAAAAGTACGACTAAAGAGAACTGGTCGTGAAATGATAGCATCCGGGACCCCCCCTTGACAGCTTAGACTTGACGACGAAGTCTAAGCACAAACAACGACAACTGACACCCTAGGTTCTATCTGTGTGTGCGTACGTGTGGACACCCTAAAACAACTTTGCTCTCGCCATGTCATGAACATCTTGCACGTCATGTCTTACACAGCCTGCGGGCAATGAGACGCTCACCTAGCAGAGTGGGTGATCTTTTTTACAGAACACATACGAGAAGCTCGGAACTTACCTAGCAGAGTGAGTGACCCTGCAGACCGTGGAGATAGAGGCACTCACCTAGCAGAGTGAGTGGTCTTATATTGTCTTGTCTTGAGCACACGGGTTTGGGGTAAGGTTGAGCGGTCGCACGGGGAGAGGGTCTAGCCGCACTCAAATCGTAAGGCGTGAACCCTTTGTGACACACACGGTACTTCTTGTCTTGTCCAGTCCCACCTGTGGCACATGCTACGGCTGTTGCCTGTCACATTTACTTTCCTGTTCAGTGTTTACATTCCTTGTATAACTGTATAACTGCCATATCATCGCAACTGCATGTGATCAACCAGGAAAATGTTGTGTAGCATATTGTTTCACACTTGCTGTAGAGTCTCACCTTCCTTTCATAGACTTTACCTGATGTACAGCTCCTTTTCTCTTGGGTGTTGTACGTCAGGTACTGAGCCAGAGTATGTGGAGAGCCAGAGCTACCTGAGGACTTGGAGCTGGAGGACGTTGACCCGGAGTACCTTCCTGACGAGGACCAATCCTAGAGCTACTTTCTTGTTGCTGATCCTCAAAGGTTTTTATATCGCTTACTAGTTCGGGTGCGTAGCACCGTTTTACTTTCTGCCTAGGTTGGGTGCTTGCACCATTAGTTCCCTTTCGGTAGTTGTTGCCATGCTGGGCATTTCTCCCTACTTAGACTCTTGTACTTCTGGATATCTTGATGGAACAAAATGAATGCATCTTTCTTACAGTACTTTCTATTGTTATGAATTTTATATATGCAAGAACATGTTTGTCTTTGGTGTTCCTCACAGACGCTTAATGGGCCCAAGCCTCACAGCTCTGGCCCATTCGGACCTTAGTCATGTCTCGCTTCCGTCGTTTTGGGAAGCGGGGCGTGATAGGTTTTAGTGGTGGCCCATGCAGGTCTCGCAAAATTTCGGAACAATAAGAGTACCGCATTCATTTAATATCCAGTTTAACATGTACAAGTCTAAATTAGGTTTTTCTTGTCTTAGATGGTAGGAAGACTTAGATAGACATCCAGGTTTGATAGGTAGAAGCCTTGGTTAAGATTTAGTCATACTCGTCTTAGGATACCCTAGTAGTCTCTCAACCGGCTCTGACCATGTTAGATTTCTAGAGTCTTTTTAGTTGTTCGCTTGGGTCCACCAACTACGGGCCCAGCAGAACGTAATCTTGACTCGCTTAGGACTCTTTCCTGAGATCTCTACTACATTCTAGTTCATTTGGAAGTCTAGTGCTGAGTTCTGCTAATCTTTAGACGCCCCGATGATTAGAACCCATGATTTCTAGCATCTTCCTAATCGTTATCTTTCTGTGTTATCGACCGTAGAATTCCATCATAGCTCTTCATGAATCAAATCCAAGGCGTATTCATCATGCGACCATATTCTTTGCCCCCGATTCCCGTGATTGCTTTATAACGATTATCGTTAATTCTTTGAATCTTCCCCATTGCAAATTCTGTTTCCTTTAAAAGTATTTTCGAAATTCCTTATTAAATTCTTCGCTCAGTTTAACTTCTTTGAAAACCCCTTATTATATATTTAAATTTCTTGCTTTTCGGTTGAGTTACAGTTCTTTCTTGGATTTTAAAACCTTTTTGGTCGTAATTTTTATTTACTATCGCGTAATCATTTTCTAGCCGGCATTTTTCGTATTTCGGTTTTTAAAACCTTGTTACCATTTTTGATAATTCAATATACCATCTTTTTCTAAACTACGAAATTTATTTTAACCACTTACCGTACATACTTTTAGAATATTTTTCTAAGCTAAATAGAACTTCAATTTTTTTATCAGTTCTATGTTCATCGTGCTCATACTTCAAAAAAATCTTTGTATAAATCTATTTTCATTTGCGAAACAAATCACTACCTCACTCTACTCTTTATTCCTTCGTCTAACTCTTTTTTCCGAGTTGTATCATTCTACCATCTGCTCGCTATCTCTACATATTTTTACAAGTATAAATATATATGATACCTTATTTTACACGTAATCCTTCTTCCATCTATTTAATTATTTTGAGCACTATTTTTTGTCCCACCTACCCAGCTACCTCCTTATCTCGCCTTATATGAACTCGTTCCTTCCGATCTTATTTTGTTACACTTTTGGTTTCGGTTTCCTTTCTTTTGTGTAAACACTAGTGCTTGTAGTTGCATGTGTCAACTCTAGTTTAGTAGTGGGTCCATTGGTTTTTGAGATGTCGTTGTGGTGCATGTATATAGGTAGAGTGTGTGGACCTGTATGAGTGTGCTACCTTTAGGATATTAATGATTGTCTCTTGTGTCATGTATGTATACTCAGTGTTACTCATGATATATGCATGAAGTTGTATGAATGATGGTATTTATATATGTGTAGATAGTGTCATTGCAGATAATCCCTTAGACTTAGTCTTTCATATTATAGTATAGCTTTTTTGGATGCATGTGATTGTATCAAAACTTTTGTTTTCTTTTAAACCAAATCTTTAAAGTTTTGAAACTAGCCCACAAAGATCACAACCCCTTATCCTCCCTCATCCAATACCACAACTCCACACATTCTTTTCCACATGTTTTTACAATATGTCTTTGGCCTTAAACATTCTTTTCTTTTCTTTCCCTCTTTGGAGTGTTATCTCATTGTTGTTATATTATTAGAACTACTTATTATTGCCATAAGATTATGGTTGCGGGTAGGCATAGTGTGAGGTGAGATATGAGGTAGCGATGATTAATTGATTTTGGAACACAAGGATATTAGATTAGATTTCTTTCGGATGAAAAGAATGAGGTATCCAAGACTTATTTATTTATTTTTAAGTAATACCAATGTATAACGGACCCAATGGAGAATTCTGGTTGAATGAAATTGTACGCAAGAGATGAGTACTTATTAGATCTGAGAATTTAGACGAGTGGTAGATAGGAGTAGCTATGAGGGTATAGTATTGATTTAGAGTGATCATGAAATGAGTAGAGCATTTAAAGCATCAAGACTTGATTATTAAGTTGTGGTGAGAAGACATTGGAAATAACACGACGTGTTGGGATGAATGGATAGTTATGATTACAGATTTAATATGATTAGGAGATTAGATAATAGGGGTAAGGATAGAGGTGGCTTGATGGTTCATTGATTATGGAGAATAGATTTATGAGTCAATATGATGGAGAATATATTGGGGATGAGATGATTGTTGATTTGTAGACGGTAATGTGGATTTATAATTAAGTGCTAGGATGCGATTCTAGGTGTAGCGTTATCTAGTGGAGGACGAGTAATGATGAATTATTTGAGGAACACTGATTAGAGTTGTGGGATTAACGATCTTTATGTGGTATATGGGAGTTGTAGGCATATGTGCTTATAGATGTTATTATTATTAGTATAAGTGATTCCGAGGGTGGAATCATTTCTAAGGTGGGTAGAATGTAACGACCTCTTTCCGATCGTTCGTATTTTTGTGCGTACTTTCCTCTTTCGTACACGTATTTTTTTCTTTGCCCTTTCTTCTATCCAGAATACGCGATGTTATATGTCGTTGTGACCGTATGGAAGAGTAGTTATTTGTGGGATTTTTAGTGAACGGCATTTCAAGGGTCATTCTCCCAGATATCAGCTTTGATCGAAGAGACTTCGTGACTTTAGACTACGACGCCGGATCTTTTTATTTTTAGTTCATTTTCTGTGAACCAAACGCATGATCGACCACCGTACCCCCGAGCCTCTCGTCGTCACGGTTGTCCTGATATATTTTTCATAATTTTCAGACACCGTTTGCTTGGCCTAAACCACTAATCAAATTCGAAGCCCGCTTAGCCTTAACCCAAATTTGAAATTCAAACTCTAATCAAATCTCATGAGATTGAAACGTGTCATGAGAGGATTTCATGTAGCTACCCTCACCCTGCTTTTCTTCTCTTTGCATGCCCCCTCTCTCACACCCTCTCTCCTAGTCACCCAAAGTGTACGCTCTTTATACCATGTTATATCACTTTCTCATCTTTAAAACACAAACTCACCCAAAACCCCTGGGTCATGCACTCCACCCACCAGCCGCCATTTCCCCCTTCCTTGCACGTTTCACCTCACCGTCGATGAGCCACTGGTCGCCCCCTAAGTCCGGCCACCTCTTCTCCTCTTCACTCTCCCCTGTCTCCTCTCTCTCCCCTAGAAACTCATCAAAACAACCCCCCAGGTCGCCAGTTTTAATAGCAGCCCGCACCCAGCTTCAAGCCGTCGGCCAGCCCTTTTTCAGCCACCCTCGGCCACCGCCGGCCGCCCTTTGGCATCCCCTCTTCCCCGACAACAACTTCCCCCTCTCCCCTATACTCTCTCCCCCTCAAAACACCTCTCAAACCCATCAAAACCCAGTTTTTGACAGATCTACCGCCGCCAGAAAATGCCCATGCCTGCCGCCGTCCGGCCACCACCGGCGACCACCCTACCACCATCAGACTCCCCTCGACCCCCTCTACCTACTACAATTGTCCGTTGTCCCCTCAAGCCACGATAATCTTTGCGCCGATCCAAAACAGCGACCCGTTTCCTCAAAACTGTCCATTTCACCTTCTCACGATCGACCGCTGCCATGTGCAGCCGCAGTCAGCCATCCACCTGGCCGAGCAACCCCCCTTCAACCTCCTTCAATCCCCGGTAGCCCCCCTTGCTCCTAGGAGTTCACGCACATCACCGATCTTGCGTGTTTTCCGACGTCGTAGCCGCCACCAGGTAGATTCATTACGCTACCCGCAACCGGAGAGATCTGACACCGTACTCACTGTTCTCGCCTTCTGCTCGCTGTCTGTATGTGTCTTGCTATGCTACCTGCGGCCGAGACATTGCTGACGACGAAGATCTATCGCCGTTCAGACCCGACGTCCGATCTACGATCAAACACCGAAAAGGTTAGCCCCCTAACGCGTAGTAAGAACCCACATCGTAGCGAATATAAAACCTAATCTAAAAGTCATCAACAGTAACTAAGTTTACATTTCTGCTCCTTCAAAATGTTGTTCAACCTTAGACATCGACGAACGGACTTGAATATCTGCGCACATAGGGTAGAATGTCGATTAGGCTGAAACGAATCAAAAAGGTGTGACTTTTAACTGTTAGGGTAGTCCCGCTGAATTTAGAAACAAACCCTAATAGGATTGATGAAAAACGTGATTTGACATCGTCGTTGTCCCGTTTCAGACGGACCCTCGTCGACGCATCGCTTCGACGAGACACTCCAGACCGACGACTCACTCGCCTCCGCAGGAAAGTGTTTCCACTTACGTACTTTCGGCCACGTTTAGGCCATCACCCTTAAACTGTAAAAGTATGACTAAAGAGAACCGGTCATGAAATGATAGCGTCCTGGACCCCCCCTTGACAGTTTAGACTTGACGACGAAGTCTAAGCACAAACAACAAAAACAACTTACACCTTAGGTTCTATCTATGTGTGCGTGCGTGTGGACACCCTAGAACAACTTTGCTCTTGCCATGTCATGAACATCTTGCACGTCATGTCTTACACAGCCTGCGGGCAATGAGATGCTCACCTAACAGAGTGGGTGATCTTTGTTACAGAACACCTACAGGAAGCTCAGCACTCACCTAGCAGAGTAAGTGACCCTGTAGACCGTGGGAATAGAGGCACTCACTTAGCAGAGTGAGCGGTCCTATATAGTGGTACAGATTCGCCTAAGGGAAGCTCGGCACTCACCCAACAGAGTGAGTGTCCCTGTAGACCGTGGGGATAAAGGCACTCACCTAGCATAGTGAGTGGTCCTATATTGTCCTGTATTGTGCACTCGGGTTTGGGGTATGGTTGAGCGGACGCACGGGGAGAGGGTTTGGTCGCCCTCTGACGTGCGTTTATATTTTATATATTCACGCACGCCTTCTCCGTGATTTCTCGTCGTTTTTCGTTGTTTCGTATCTATTCTTTTGTGATTTTTAGTTTATTTTCCCTTTCTTTGTGTTTTTGTGCTATTGCGGGAGATTGCCAGCACTGGGGACATATAAAGCAAATATCATGAGTCCCCAGAGCAACGGGAGGCATCGCACGAGAACTTGAGGGCCAAACATCAAGTTAGAGCATGTATTTGCCCTCAACCGATCGGGTGGACAGTGTCAACCCATCGGTTTATGCAACGTATCAGACCCTATCAGGAGCAAGCATTGAAGAAGACTCCAATCGATCGGTTCTGCGATCGGTTGGATGCCGCAAAACTCTCTGTTTTTGAAGCTGAACTTCAACCGATCGGTTGACAAGTCAACCGATCGGTTCACCTGTAGCCGATCTTCCCAAGCTCACAAACCGAATGACTTCACCTGATCGGTTCAGTGATCGGGTGAAGTATTTTAGAACCTGAAGACCGATTTCCCCGTTGCCTCAACCGATCGGTTGATGTTTCAACCGATCGGTTGGACTCTTAGTTTTGTTTTCTTCTGAGAATATTCCCTGGTATCTTGCCAGATTGTATATAAACCCCTAGGTTTCCCAGAAAATGAGAATCCCCAGTTTTTAACAGTTTTTTAGGGATTTTGGCTGCTGCTAGTTTATTTTGTTTTGTAAGTTCTCCGATCGCTTTGATACTTTGATATTGCTTTAACACTATCGTTTTCTCTACTATCATATTGCTTGATTATAATTTTGATGGCTGAAATTTGTTGCATTGAATATTTTGCAATGTTTAGTGAGTAGTTTCCTAATCTGGGACATTGGTGGACGCCCCTTCGTGGGTTCTCCCTAGAACGACCATATGGTTAGGGTATCGATAGGATTTAGGAATTTAGATGGTTACGCGGGGCGTTTTATTATCATTGGTGGGAGAAAGAACGCCTCTGACCGTCGGGCCAAGGGGAAATAAAACAGGAGTATGATACTCTAGCCACAGCTCACACACCTAGCGTAGACATTGATTCCTAGCACGTGGGAACAGCAGGATGAAATTCGGGAGCAACCGTTGCAAGCTTGGTGCTCCCGGAGTCAGTCGGTGTTAATGGACATGGGAATGCCCACTGTCCAAACCCAGGTAGACCTAGCGTATCATCCTGGGCATCGACCGGAATATCGGGCCCATGGGACGCTAGGTGCCCCTATTAGAGGCAATGTCTCACCACTAAACCCTGGAATCCGATCGTATTCCTATCCGTCGGTCGTAATAGAGAGAACACACGATAGGATGGAAACCAAAGTCCTGGGTTACTTTTTATATCTTACACCTTTCCGTAGTTTCATTTCGTGACAAACCACCGAGCGATAGGGCTAGCTCACCCACCGGGTGATCCGGTTCCTGTTTGATAACAAGCACCTCACATGCCTCCCCGTGTTCGATCCCCAAGCCACACTACAATAACGTGCGCTTGCAGTTACAAATATTTAAATCTGGTAGCCCCATTTATGCAAAACTGAGGGGACGTCAAGCTTTATGGTGCCGTTGCCGGGGAGGCAACGTGCTTGTTTCATATAGGACCCTGTTAACCCCAGGGACTAGTTCACATCCTCACCTTGTGAAAGTTTTCACATTTTACACTTTTGTTTTTATTCTTTATTCTTTATTTTCTGTTTTTATTTGGCGTTATACCATACGCGCTTCACAGGTATATCTTATTTTTGATGCGCAGGAACTCAAGAAGTCTTGACGACTTGGTTCCTCTAGACCCAGAGATTAACACCATTCTGAGGCGTATCAACGCTGAGAGAAGAAGAAGAGAAGAGTTTGCCATGGGAGAAAATATCATTCCCCGAAGTCCTTGCTTGAGTACTCAATGCCGTCCACTGGGTCCACCTCCAGCATCCGTCCTCCGGCCATCACGACCGGAAATTTCAAGCTGAAGCCATCGTTGGTGGCTTGTATCCAGCAGGATCAGTTTTCTGGAGCTCCTATGGAGAACCCGATTGAGCATCTGGACTCATTTCTGGAGAAGTGCGAAACTTTCAGAATCAATGGCGTGTCAACCGAAGCTATCCGATTGAGATTGTTCCCCTTCTCTTTACAGGACAAGGCAAAACAAGGGCTGAAGGGGAGGACCCCAATACATTTACAACCTGGGAGAAGCTTTCAAATGTGTTCCTAAACAAGTTCTTTCCCCCGGGGAAGACAATGAAGCTAAGGAGTGAGATCTCCTCATTCTCCCAGTCCATCCATGAATCATTGCATGAAGCATGGATGAGGTTCAAGGAGATGAAAAGAAAATGCCCTAACCATAAGCTCCCCTGCTGGCAGATTATCAATTTGTTTTACAATGGGCTGAGGGACGACGTAAAGTCCTCAATGGATGCCGCGGCTGGAGGATCCTTCATGGCAAGGAAAGAAGTAGATGCCGGAAACATTCTGGAAAATATGGCATCGAACAATGAAAGGTGGAGCGATGAACGTGCCACTTCGAAATCTGGGGGAATTCACCAAGTAGAGGAAGTTGAAAAATGGTCTAGCAAATTTGATTTTCTCTCCACCCAGATCTCAGCTTTCATGGTAGGGGCCGGCGGTGCCAACACTCAGCATGTGGCAGCGGTAGAAACTGAAGTCTTAGGAGACTTTGATGGTGGAGATATATCGGCACCGGTGGATCAAGCGAGTGCCCTCTTTTACAACCCCATGGGTAATGCACCATATCCACCGAGGACAAGCTCAAATCATGCATATTCTCCGAACAACCGGAACTATCCCAACTTCAGTTACAGGGCACCGTTTCAGCAGCCACATCAACCTCAGCAGCAGCAGTAGCTATATCATCCACCTCCACCTTAGTAGCAGATATATCAGCAATACCCTCCTAGAAATCAGCAGCCCCCGCCTCAGCAGTAACAATATAATCAACAACGGGTAGTCTCTCCTGTCGAAAACCTCCTTACTCAGTATATATCAAAACCAGGAGAAGATCAACCTGCAGCTACAAATTGGGCAAAAGTCTTTGGCAGATCAAGTGACCTAGCTGGGGTTGCAAGTGGCCAATCTTCAAAAGGCACAAGGGAGCTGCCGGGGCAGCCCGAAGTGAACCCAAGGGGACCCAATCAAACACTAGCCTTAACGCATGGTCAAGCAAATGTCTCCGTAATAGTCTTGAGGAGTGGTACACAGATTCCCGCGCGGGAGGCCGTGAAAGATCCTGAGACACCATTGGTCAATGAGAGACCAAATCTAAAAGTAAATGATGATGGAGCTTCGGCTCAAACCCCGTGACTCCGGAGGGAGTTCCTGAAGAGAAGAAGAAAAATGACGGAGACAACTCAAGGGTCTTCAAGCTTACAGTGACATTCCCACAAAGGCTTGCCAAAGCAAAATTCGATGAGAAGTACGGCAAGTTTTTCGAGATGGTTAAGGACTTGAGTCTGCAGATCCCATGTTTGGAAGTTATCGAGACCATCCCATCGTATGCAAAATTTCTAAAAGACTTAGTTACGAAGGGGACGAGGAAAGAGAAAGTTGTCCTAACGGCGGAGTGCAGCGCCCTTATCCAACTGGCAAATCCCCCAAAACTGAAGGACCCCGGGAGTTTTTCCATCCCATGCTCAATAGGGGAGGCGTCAATCAATTGAGCGCTTGTCGACTTTGGTGCGAGCGTGAGTCTGATGCCCCTATCACTATACAAGAGGATAAATATGGGTGACCTAGAACCCACCGGGATGACTCTGCAGCTGGCAGCCAGATCGGTAAAGTACCTGATGGGGGTAGTGGACGACTTGTCGGTAAATGTCAGCGGTGTGCATGTACCAGTCGATTCATAGTTATGGACATGCCAGAGGATAATCACACCCCAATTATCCTCGGGAGACCCTTCATGGCAACCACGGGCGTACTCATAGATGTCAAGAAAGGGAAGCTGTCACTGAATGTGGGGGATCAACAAGTAGAATTCGATTTGGCATTGTCAATGAAGCATCCACCGGAGGAACATAGATGCAATCTGCTAGAGGTAGAGGAAGAGAGAATTGTTGAAACAGGATCATGGGAGGTTCTTTTAAGGAACCCCCCGAAGGCTTGGAAGGCCTAGAGGAACACAATGGGTTGGAAAAAGAAGAAGTCGCTGAAGAAGTACGTGTCTCACGGTCGACTCCCCCAGATTTAGGAAGGTTGCTTTGACAAAGAGCAAAGGAAAAGAGCCTCTGGAGCTCACAGCTGATGAAGTCCGAATCTTGAGAAGAGTGGCGGTTAACACCAACATGAGGGAAAAGCCCCCAGACATCACCAGCGGGAGAGTCGTTGAGACAATTCACATGACGCCACTGTCAACAACAAGACCCCTGCACCAACAGCTGATAGGATGCCAATCATTAGGCATCACCCGTACAAACCACCATGAAGATCATGACGGGAGTCGAGCAAATGACTATAAACAACAGCGCTTCGTGGGAGGCAACCCATGTTCTGAACTTTTATCAGCTTTTATAAGATTATTTTTCTAATTTTTGTGAATAAATACTACTATGGGGACTTTCGTTGGGATACTTAGATGATTTTTTGCATCTGTGCAGGAATTGCCCCCACCCGATCGGTTCATACATCAACCGATCGGGTGGCCAGTATCAGTAAATGGCCAACTTCATGACATGAGCGAACCGATCGGTTGACACATGCGGCGATCGGGTCGCTGACCGGGTGAAGATGACAGAGGCCTCGGGAATTTTTGGTGAAAGTTCAACCGATCGGTTGATAGAAGCGGCGATCAGGTCGCTAACCGGGTGACGATAACGGAGCCCTCAGGAATTTTTGGGAACGGTCAACCGATCGGGTGAAATCTCACCTGATCGGTTCACCTGTAGCAGCTATCCAACAGTCAATTTTCGAAAAATGACCCAACCGATCGGGTGAACTCTCACCCGATCGGTTTGCCCCAACCCCTATAAATACACCTACCCGATTTCATTCACCCGACTTCCAGCAATCGACTTGAGCGGTTCGTCTCCCCTTCTTTTGAATCGATCTCCCTCCTCACTACCACTCCTCCAAATTTCTTTCCCCCACTTCCTCCCCCACTCTTCCACCATCAAAATCCCCCCATCAACCACATTCAACCACAAATCACCCAAACCCTAACCCTAAACCCCCAAATTTTCGAAATTTCAGTTCTTGTTGGATTAGCGAGCGACGGCTCGCCAAATCACTCCTGTTGAATATTGGACTCCCCGGATTTGGTTTTGGATGATGAGCAAACATAAATAATTCATGAACTAACAATCTGTGAGCGCAGTATTGGAGATCGTCGCCAATTTCACGAGAATATTCAAAGCGACATCTCAACACTTCCAAAAGCTCGTATTCAAGCCTAAAGCTTCGTTGAAGCTCTTACAACGCTTTGGAAGTAATGAAGATTCAATCGAAGCTCTCAAAGACCGTTAATTAAGGTTTTATTTATAGTCTTTTAGTTTCGATTGATAGAATGTTAAGCCTTGAGTATATCTTACGTTTCTATCTTCATTTCGCTCATTTCGTAGCTCTAGGATTCTTGCACAAGTTCACTCTATCTTCCTTGAAGCGTCGCGCTTCGATTCGGGCTTTGTTGTGCATGTTAGTTGGTACAAGAACAAGTACTGACCGACTAGATGGAGATCTAGTCGGTCGGCCACTGTTCTTGGACCGACTAGTTTCAGTCAGTTAAATCTTTGTTCTTTACTGTTTACAGTTAGTCGGTCTACGTTGACTCACCGACCGACTAGTTTGTGAACTAGTCGGTCAGTGATGCTTCTTTGACCGACTAGTTGTGATTTACTGTACATGCCAAATTTCTCCTAAGCTACTGTTTACCGTTAGTCGGTCTAAGAACGTTTGATGACCGACTAGTTGACAATCTAGTCGGTCAACTTTTGTTCTTGGACCGACTAAGTCAACTTGCCTTCAGACTATGTTGTTTTGCCTCTTAGTCGGTCAGAAAGTGTTCTTGAACCGACTAGTTTTCTAGGTCTGAAATTCTATCTCTTCTCAGATCTGCTCTTAGTCGGTCCATGCTTTGTGACTGACCGACTAGTTGATGAACTAGTCGGTCAGTGTATGTTCTTTGACCGACTAATTCACACAGATTTCTTTCCGTTGGAGATTGACCTAACTTATGTTTTTGGGTTCCTATAAATACGAACCTAGGTCATTTCTATCTTCAATAGAGCTGCCATTAAGAGATTCATTGAGTTCTAAAGAGATAGCTATTCTCCCTCAAATCTAAAGCTCTCTTCCTCACAAGAAACCCATTCTCTCTCATTTCTAGATCTAGAGAGAAGCTTGTTCTTGGTGAGCTCTTCAAGCTATTGCTTGATCCAAGTCTCCAACTCTTCCCTAGGCACCCATTGCTGCTCATTTCCTTGGTGCTAGGGCTTGGTGACTTCATCTTCCTCAAATCCTTCATTCCACCTATTGGGTAAGAAAAACTCAAGGTATAGGATTTTGTGGTAAGAGTATTTATTTCATATAAACTCTTTATATTGCTTATTGGCTCTCTCGGTTGTGAGAGAAGTTTGTGATCCCGGGTTGTGGGATTCACTTTGCCATTGCTTGTATGATTTGATCTTGTGAAGGTTTTTCACAAGATATTCATAGTGGAAATCTTGAGTTAGGGTTTCTAACTCAAGTATCCGGAGGGGATCCGGGTGGTTGGGACGTAGGATCACCGGGAACAAGTCGGGGAGACTTGGGTGGATCCGAACCCATTAACTTCGTTTGTTAGCTTTGTTAATTTCATTGTTGTCATTCAATTTAAGCTTCCGCAAATTGATTTGGTAGTTGTGTGCAATTTAATTTGGAATTATACGCCTTATTATTTTAAAGTACTATTCACCCCCCCCCCCCCCCTCTAGTACTTGTGCAGTAGCTGGTAGGGCATTACAACTCCATCATATAGAGTGGGATCTTTAGGGAGCTTGGACTTGCATCATTGCTGGGTAACCTCTTTCCAAGCTCTATGTTTCCCTACTTGTGTGCAATGTTTTGATTTTGTGTTTACTTCCTATATCTGCTTTATCATAATCGTAGACACCATCCCCCACGTAATTGTTCGTCCCCTATGTCATTACCATATCTAGGAAGGGAAAAGATCCAGCATCATCATCACGCAGACACTACCTGCACGGCCCTTTTCCCCTTCTTTCCTTGGCATTAATCCTTCATCTGAAGAACAATCCGCACATTTGCACGCCCTTCTTCATCGCCCCATGCGACTTACCCTTTTTGCTGATCTCCCTCGCTCGAATCTCTCAGACTTTTTAGGGGCATCACCAAACTTTTCGAATGCATTGGGTGCGATTTCCTTCTGCGTGAATTTGCCCACACACATCGAAATCTCACACTCGAGTTCATTTCTTCTCTCGAAGTGTACGATTGGGGATTCGCTTTCCACGCTTTTAACTCTGACTTTACAATGACGTTTGCCAAGCTTAACAATTTGCTAAATTTCCCTCACCCCGATTATTATGTTGAATGTTCAACTCATGATCGGTCTGACATCTATTCTTACTTCCGGGACGATGGCGTTTGGCAAAGATTCACCCGATATCCATACTTCCCATCGGAGGCACTTGCCTCCTACATCATATACTTTTGTTATCGCTTCGCCCACTGCCTCTTTGCCAACACCATCTTTTCCCGTGTGGATGTTTTCGCGGTGTCTAGGGACGAGCTTTTCTTTCTTTATGCCATGTCTCACGACAGGATACGTGGACATGACCCCTTACCCATCAACACCGGCCATTGGATCACCCATGAGATTTTATCTGTTAGCCGTGCAACTTCCGGACCTATTTGTTGTGGTGGGATGATCACCCTAATAGTCAGTCATGTTTGAGGCTGCCGTCTGACCTCCAAATTTTACCGGGACGAACCCATATCGATAGCGACTACTTGATTGATATCGGTATGATCACTCCTTTTGGTCGCGAACGTGCAGTCTACCTTAATAGTCCTGACAATACTCCTTTTGTCGTCCTTCCACCATCATCTCTTGAGCGAATCCCCATTCGTACTTCTCATTTACCGTGGGAATTCTATCCGGATCCTTGGTATTTTGCACTAGTACATTTTCCACCCTTGGATCCTCCCGATTGTCACCCTTATGCCGGGTCACCTGGCACCATCATTATCCACCACGATCCACCGATCAATTTCGATGAACCTATGATCCATCCTGTTGCCCCCTCCTTCTCCTGTCGACACACCTTCTCCATCGTCCTCGCCATCATCTTTCGTCCACTATTCTCCTCCATCTCCCTATAATTCTTCCGATAGCAGCTCGGATTGATTTTCACCCTAGCCATTTGTTCTGCATCATCTTGATCATATCTTCTTTCTAGCATTGTCATGATCAGCTTGGGGGAAATCTATTTTTTTGTGATTGTTGTCGTGTTATGTCGTTGTTGTGTGCTTGATTATATGTGTTCGTGTGTATATGTTTCTGTATTGTTGGTTTCGATATTTATTTTCTTTCTTTTTCTACGTCTCGTTTTGTGCGTGTTTCATGTTTCTCCCATTTTGTTGTCGGTGCGTACTTCCCTCCTATCTATCGTTGCCTTCCCGCTTTTACTCCTATTGCATTGAGGGCAATGCAATGTTCAGCTTGGGGGAGTCGCACTTTGTGCGTCAGTTGCTTCTTTTTCATCGTTTTTGAGTCGTTTTCATCGTGTTTTTCTTTTTCTTCTTATCCTTTTGTTCTCCCTCTCCTAGAGATGACCCCATATGATGAACTGCCATGGAACCACAGACACTTAGTTTAGCTACGATAATCACTTTCACCAACCCTAGGAAGCCGAGTCATATTACATTTCATGCTCCGTGGGTTCACTTTGCTTTTGTGTGAGTTATGGGTTGTGACTAGCTAGTTGGTGTGCTTCTACGTTGTGATTCTGTTTTATATGTATGTCCTTGGATGACCCCTAGACTATCATGCTTCAATTTCGATTCTGCGGTATTTTCCTCCACTGTCTGCTTCTTTATGCATGAATTATATATTTACGCTTCAATTCGCATGTATAGGGACTCTACCATTAGGACTAGGATAACACATTTTGCTTATGTTCTGATCTGCGAAAAAATTTTCTTTTGTCCATGTGTTTAGAATTCGAATTCTTTTTTGTTTTACTTGGTGCAAATCCCCTCGTCGTGTACTGTTCTCCCACTTGGGAGAGTACACAAATATATAGCCCAAAATCCAAAAATCCAAAAAAAAGGAGAAAAGAAAGATTCAACAAGAAAAAAATAGATGTATAGCCAAAAATATTTTAAAAAGGTACAAATACCCAAAACCCAAAAAAATTCTCGTTGTGAATATTACTCCTATCCACCGTGAATAAAGGGAAGGCGAGAGTTTTCACCAAGTGTTCTACTCCACACCTACTCAACCCCCCTTCGATTTCGAATACGCTTGGCATAGGAATTTTCTAGCGATCATCTAGGCAGTCGAGTGGTGATTCCCTAGTTCCTAGTAGTAGAGTCCCCGACACATGATATGCTTCAATTCTTATTCTATTCTCATGCATGCTTGAGCTATTATTCACCACTAATTGAAACAATATTTGGGTCATTCCTTGGTTATGTGTATATGGAACTTTATTGCACGATTTAGATAGTTACACTGTCTGCTAGCTCACGACCTCACTCGCTTGCGCTTCACCGCATGGACCTACGACACTTGTCTGGACTCATTTTCCTGGGTTTAGTGATGTGTTTATCGCATGCTTGCTTAGTGTGGTGAGTTAGTTGTCGTTGGCTCTGACGGGTGATCTAGGATTTCTTTTCCTTTTCTGTTTCTTCATTTCTATTTTTCCCACCGAGCTCCTATCCTCACTCGTCTTCCTCGAGGACGAGGAAGGGTTCAGCTTGGTGGATTTTGACGTGCGTTTATATTTTATATATTTACGCACACCTTCTCCATGATTTCTCGTTGTTTTCCGTTGTTTCGTATCTATTCTTTTGTGATTTTTAGTTTCTTTTCACTTTCTTTGTGTTTTTGTGCTATTGCAGAAGATTGCCATCGCTGGGGACATATAAAGCAAATATCATGAGTCCCCGGAGCAACGGGAGGCGTCGTACGAGAAACTGAGGGCCTAATGTCAAGTTAGAGCATGTATCTGCCCTCAACCGATCGGGTGGACAGTGTCAACCGATCGGTTCGGACAACGTATCAGACCCGATCAGGAGCAAGCATTGAAGAAGACTCCAACTGATCAATTCTGCGATCGTTTAGATGCTGCAGAACTCTCTGTTTTTGACACTGAACTCAAACCAATCGGTTGACAAGTCAACCGATCGGTTGACCTGTAGCCTATCTTCCCAAGCTCACGAACCGAACGACTTCACCCGATTGGTTCAGAGATCGGGTGAAGTATTTCAGAAGCTGAAGACCGATTTCCCCGATGCCTCAACCGATCAGTTGATGTTTCAACTGATCGGTTGATGTTTCAACCGATCGGTTGGACGCTTAGTTTTGTCTTCTTCTGGGTATATTCCCTGGTATCTTGCCAGATTGTACATAAACCCCTAGGTTTCCCAGAAAACGAGAATCCCCAGTTTTTAACTGTTTTTTAGGGATTTTTACTGCTCCTATTTTATTTTGTTTTGTAAGTTCTCCGATCGCTTTGATACTTTGATATTGCTTTAATACTATCGTTTGCTCTACTATTCTATTGCTTGATTATAATTTTGATGGCTGAAATTTGTTGCATTGAATCTTTTGCAATATTTAGTGAGTAGTTCCCTAAGCTGGGACATTGGTGGAAGCCCCCTCGTAGGTTCTCCCTAGAACGACCATAGGATTAGGGTTTCAATAGGATTTAGGGATTTAGATGGTTACGCGGGGTGTTTTATTGTCATTAGCGGGAGAAAGACCGCCTCTGACCGTCGGGCCAAGGGGAAAAACGGGAGTTTGATACTCTAGCCACAGCTCACACCCCTAGCGTAGACATTGATTCATAGCGCGTGGGAACGGCAGGATGAAATGTCGGGAGCAACCGTTGCGAGCTTAGTGCTCCCGGAGTCGGTCGGTGTTAATGGACATGAAAATGCCCACCGTCCGAAACCGGGTAGACCTAGCGTATCATCCTGGGCATCGACCGGAATATCGGGCCCATGGGACGCTAGGTACCGCTATTAGAGGCAACGTCTCACCACTAAACCCTAGAATCCGATCGTTTTCCTATCCGTCGGTCGTCATAAAGAGAACACACAATATGATGGAAACCAAAGTCCAGGGTTACTTTTTATATCTAACACCTTTCCGTAGTTTCATTTCATGACAAACCACTGAGCGATAGGGCTAGCTCACCCACCGGGTAATCCGGTTCCTATTTGATAACTAGCACCTCACACGCCTCCCCGTGTTCGACTCCCAGCCACACTACAACACTGTGCGCTTGTGGTTACAAATATTTAAATCTGGTATCCCCGTTTGTGCAAAACTGAGGGGACGTCTAGATTTATGGCGCCGTTACCGAGGAGGCAACGTGCTTGTTTCATATAGGACCTTGTTAACCCCAGAGACTAGTTCACATCCTCACCTTCTGAAAGTTTTCACATTCTACACTTTTGTTTTTATTCTTTATTCTGTATTTTCTGTTTTTATTTGGCGTTATACCATACGCGCTTCACAGGTATATCTTATTTTTGATGCACAGGAACTCAAGAAGTCTTGACGACTTGGTTCCTTTAGATCCAGAGATTAACGCCATTCTGAGGTGTATCAATGCTGAGAGAAGAAGAAGAGAAGAGTTTTCCATGGGAGAAAATATCACTCCCTAGAAGTCCTTGCTTGAGTACTCAATGTCGTCCACTGGGTCCACCTCCAGCATCCGTCCTCCGGCCATCACGACCACAAATTTCAAGCTGAAGCCATCGTTGGTGGCTTGGATCCAGCAGGATCAGTTTTCTGGAGCTCCTATGGAGAACCCGATTGAGCATCTGGACTCATTTCTGGAGAAGTGCGAAACTTTCAGAATCAATGGCGTGTCAACCGAAGATATCCGGTTGAGATTGTTCCCCTTCTCTCTGCAGGACAAGGCAAAACAATGGCTGAACGGGAAGGACCCCAATACATTTACAACCTGGGAGAAGCTTTCAAATGTGTTCCTAACCAAGTTCTTTCCCCCGGGGAAGACAATGAAGCTGAGGAGCGAGATCTCCTCATTCTCCCAGGCCAGCCATGAATCATTGCATGAAGCATGGATGAGGTTCAAGGAGATGCAAAGAAAATCCCCTAACCATGAGCTCCCCCGCTGGCAGATAATCAATTTGTTTTACAATGGGATGAGGGACGACTTAAAGTCCTCAATGGATGCCACGGCTGGAGGATCCTTCATGGAAAGGAACGAAGTAGATGCCGAAAACATTCTGGAAAATATGGCATCGAACAATGAAAGGTGGAGCGATGAACGTGCCACATCGAAATCTGGGGAATTCATCGAGTAGAGGAAGTTGACAAACTGTCTAGCAAATTTGATTTTCTCTCCACTCAGATCTCAACTTTCATGGTCGGGGCCGGCGGTGCTAACACTCAGCATGTGGCAGCGGTAGAAACTGAAGTCTTGGGAGACTTTGATGGTGGAGATATATCGGAACCGGTGGATCTAGCGAGTGCCCTCTTTTACAACCATACGGGTAATGCACCATGTCCACCGAGGACAAGCTCAAATCCTGCATATTCTCTGAACAATCGGAACCATCCCAACTTCAGCTACAGGGCACCGTATCAGCAGCCCCATCAACCTCAGCAGCATCAGCAGCTATATCAGCCACCTCCACCTCAGCAGCAGATATATCAGCAGTACCCTCCTAGAAATCAGCAGCCCCCGCCTCAGTAGCAATAATATAATCAACAACGGGTAGTCTCTCCTATCGAAAACCTCCTTACTCAGTATATATCAAACCAGGAGAAGATCAACCTGCAGCTGCAGATTGGGCAAAAGTCTTTGGCAGATCAAGTGATCCAGCTGGGGTTGCAAGTGGCCAATCTTCAGAAGGCATAAGGGCAGCTGCCGGGGCAGCCATAAGTGAACCCAAGGGGACCCAATCAAACACTAGCCTTAACGCAAGGTCAAGCAAATGTCTCCACAATAGTCTTGAGGAGTGGTACATAGATTTCGGTGCGGGAGGCCGTGAAAGAACCTGAGGCACCATTGGTCAATGAGAGACCAAATCTGAAAGTAAATGATGATGGAGCTTAGGCGTCAAACCCCGTGACTCCGAAGGGAGTTTCTGAAGAGAAGAAGAAAAATGAGGGATACAACTCAAGGGTCTTCAAGCCTACAGTGCCATTCCCACAAAGGCTTGCCAAAGCAAAAATCGATGAGAAGTATGGCAAGTTTTTTGAGATAGTGAAGGACTTGAGTCTGCAGATCCCATTTCTGGAAGCTATCGAGACCATCCCGTCGTATGAAAAATTTCTAAAAGACTTAGTTACAAAGGGGACGAGGAAAGTAAAGTTGTACTAACGGCGGAGTGTAGTGCCCTTATTCAACAGGTAAATCCCCCAAAACTGAAGGACCCCAGGAGTTTTTCCATCCCATGCTCAATAGGGGAGGTGTCAATCAATCGAGCGCTTGTCGACTTGGGTGCGAGCGTGAGTCTGATGCCCCTATCACTATACAAGAGGATAAATATGGGTGACCTAGAACCCACCGGGATGACTCTGCAGCTGGTAGACAGATCGTTAAAGTACCCGGTGGGGGTAGTGGACGACTTGCTGGTAAATGTCAGCGGTATGCATGTATCAGTCAATTTCGTAGTTATGGACATGTCAGAGGATAATCACACCCCGATTATCTTCGAGAGACCCTTCATGGAAACCGCGGGCGTACTCATAGACATCAAGAAAGGGAAGCTGTCACTGAACGTGGGGGATCAAAAAGTAGAATTTGATTTGGCATTGTCAATAAAGCATCCATCGGAGGAACATATATGCAATCTGCTGGAGGTAGAGGAAGAGAAAATTGTTGAAACATGATCATTATATGTTCTTTTAAGGAACCCCCCGAACGCTTGGAAGGCCTAGAGGAACACAATGGGTTGGAAAAAGAAGAAGTCGCTGAAGAAGTATGTGTCTCACGGTCGACTCCCCCCAGATTTAGGAAGGTTGCTCTGACAAAGAGCAAAGGAAAAGAGCCTCTGGAGCTCACAGCTGATGAAGTCAGAATCTTGAGAAGAGTGGCGGTTGATGCCAACATGAGGGAAAAGCCCCTGGACATCACCAGCAGGAGAGTCGTTAAGACAATTCACATGTCGCCACTGTCAAGACCCCCTGCACCAACAGCTGATAGGATGCCAATCATTGGGCATCACCCATACAAACCACCATAAAGATCATGACGGGAGTCGAGCAAACAAATATAAACAACAGCGCTTCATGGGAGGCCACTCATGTTCTGAACTTTTGTCAGCTTTTATATGATTAGTTTTCTAATTTTTGTGAATAAATACGACTATGGGGACTTTCGTTGGGATACTTAGATGATTTTTTGCATCTGTGCAGGAATTGCCCCCACCCGATCGGTTCATGCATCAACTGATTGGGTGGCCAGTATCAGTAAATGGCCAACTTCAAGACAAGAGCGAACCGATCGGTTGACACATGCGACGATCGGGTCGCTGACCGGGTGGAGATGACAGAGGCCTCGGGAATTTTTGGTGAAAGTTCAACCAATCGGTTGACAGAAGCGACGATCAGGTCGCTGACCGGGTGACGATGACAGAGCCCTTGGGAATTTTTGGGAACGGTCTACCGATCGGGTAAAATCTCACCCGATCGGTTCACATATAGCTGTTATCCAACAGTCAATTTTCGAAAAATGACCCAACCGATCGGGTGAACTCTCACCCGATCGGTTCACCCCAACCCCTATAAATACCCCCCACCCGATTTCATTCACCCGACTTCCAGCAATCGACTTGAGTGGTTCGTCTCCCCTTCTTTCGAATCGATCTCCCTCCTCACTCCCACTCCTCCAAATTGCTTTCCCCCACTTCCTCCACCACTCTCCCACCATCAAAATCCCCACATCGACCACATTCAACCACAAATCACCCAAACCCTAACCCTAAACCCCCAAAAAATTTGAAATTTCAGTTCTTGTTGGATTAGCGAGCGAGCGGCTCCCCAAATCACTCCATCATATAGCGTGGGATCTTTAGGGAGCTTGGACTTGCATCATTACTGGGTAACCTCTTTCCAAGCTCTATGTTTCCCTACTTGTGTGCAATGTTTTGATTTTGTGTTTACTTCCTATATCTGCTTTATTATATTTGTAGACACCATCCCCCACGTAATTGTTCTTTCCCTACGTCATTACCATGTCTAGGAAGGGAAAAGAGCCAGCATCATCATCACGCAGACACTACCTGCACGGCCATTTCCCCTTCTTTCATTGGCATTAATCCTTCATCTGCAGAACAATCCGCACGTTTGCATGCCCTTCTTCATCGCCCCATGCGACCTACCCTTTTTGCTAATCGTCCCATGCTCAAAACTCTCAGACTTTTTCAGGGACGTGGGTAACGTTTACTCCCATTTATGGTGGAAGATCGTGGCCCAATTATGGGATACCGTTATCTCCACAACGTCTCTAAAGGGAATCCGAACATCTATAAATAGAGAGGAAAGGCTCCATCTGGAAGGTACGATATCTGATACATAGAGCTCTATCTTCTTACTTTCACCATTCCATAATCGAGCTTGCATCGTTAGTCTAGAGAAGAACCTACGTGGATCGATCTCAACTACACCAAGCTCCCTCTCTTCCTTAAGTTCCCTACTAACTTAAGCATCGGAGGGGATCTGGGTCGGAACCCAGATCCGACCCCCCTAACGATTTCCTGTGGTGCAGATCGACGATCACCATCCAGTGCCCAAAGTCAATATCGAGCCCTTCAACCTCGAACGACCGATCTGATGGTCATTCTTTGGTCGGTTGACAGTCGTACCATCATCCACAACCAACTATTGACCCCCGATTTCGAGGGTTCACTTCAGAGGCTGACTAGGCTCCAGCTTAATGCTTGGAGTCTTTGTCAGCTTGATAACTGTCTTGGTCATTTTTGTCCTTAACAGTTGTTATTAGTCACCACTATTTATTTTCCTTGCATTTTTTACCTTTTGAGTGAAAATGTAATGAGGAACTAAATGTAAAAGCCAAAGCCCGGAGATACTTCGCCTGAAGACGGAGGAAAAATTGCTAATGCTGGGACCCCTAAGGGTTTCCAAATTTTAATTTTAATTTTCTCGTACTTCAGATTGTATGATGAAATTTGGACTTTTACTATTTTTGGTGGTGATCGACCGATCCCCACAACTATTTTATGTTTTACCACTATGCATGTTTTAATTTTTGAAAAAATAATTAATTCATGATTATTTCATGCTTAGATAAATGGCAAAGATTACGAGCGTCGATTTTGATGTTCTCAATGCGGCTGGCAAAAATTACTTGAGCTGACAGCTAGACCTGAAGTTCCACCTACGCTCACAGGGCCTAAGTCACACAATTTCAAGCTCCAGCTACGACTGTGACAACTGGTGAAGGGACTTCTACTGTTATAGTCTCCGATATAGAGAAGGCGAAAGCCATTATCTATATCAGGAGACATATTGATCGGACCCTGAAGGCCGAATATCTAACAGTGGAAGACTTTCATGAACAGTGGACATCACTTGAGGACAGATACAAACATCAGAAAGATGTGATCCTCCCTCGTGCATGTTATGAGTGGAAAAATCTCTGACTTCAGGACTTCAAGTCCGTAGCTGAGTATAACTCAGCTCTCCATAACATCACCTCACGCCTGAAGTTGTGTAGAGAACAAGTCTCGGATACCCGCATGCTTGAGAAGACATATACAGCTTTCCCTAAGAAGGATTCTATTCTCATGCAACAGTATCGTGAACGTAAGTTCACGAGGTACTGTGATTTACTCTCATGCCTTCTTATGGTAGAGCAGAACAGAGACCTCCTACTGGCCACTTATAACCTACGCCCTGTTGGCTTTGCTCCTCTCCCTGAGGCTCACACAGTTTCTTCCCAGAAGATGAAGAACAAGCACAAAGGCAAATTCAACAAGGGGAAAGATGCAAAGAAGCAGACCAGAGCTCCTCCCCAGAACAATAATAATGAAGGGAAGAAAAAGAATACGTGGAAGAGGAGTACCTCTGGCCAGATGTCTGCTCCCAAGAAAAACTGGAAAGACAAATGCCACAGATGTGGCATGAATGGACATTGGTCCAGGGTCTATCGTAATCCACGCCACCTCCAAAATTTGTATATGGAAAGCCTGAAGCCTTCCGCTGAAACAAATTTGGTGGATATACAGCCTCCTACTCTGTTCACCATCGAGGATTTCGAGAATAACCACCTCTTTGACTAAGGCTGATTTAGTTATCTTTAAAATCTTTTTCATTAATGCATGATATTTCTTTAAATATGTCCTTCTTTTAATGAATCGAATGTAGTTTTCCTTTTCATAAGAGTTTTTACATTCTTTTCTAGAGATGAAGTGTGAATGCCTAGTGGACAGTGCCTCCATGCACACGATCCTTCGAGACAGATGCTATTTTAATAGCATCATTAATTATCATGGTCCCGTCACTATAATTTCGGGACTATATAATATAATAGAAGGATCAGATGAAGCAATTTGATTGCTCCCAAACCAAACACAAGCTATAATAAAAGATGCATTATTTTCTCCAAAATTAAACATAAATCTACTAAGTTTCAAGGATATCCGTTTCAACGGATATCACTTGGAAACTAATGATTTCAATAATATTGAATATTTATATGTTACTCGTCATAAGGATGGTATTAAAACCATCTTAGAACGTTTTAAAGGACTCCCGTCTGGCCTTTATCAAACATACATCCAACCTATAGAAGCTAATCTGATGGTGCACTAGCAGTGCTCTGCATCACCAGAATTCAGTCTCTGGCATTATAGACTAGGTCATCCAGGATCGGTAATGACGCATCTCATCATAACCCAATCCAGTGGATATAATTTGAAGAACATGAAGATTCTTCAAAATGGTGATTTTCCTTGTCCCCCATGTTATAAGGGTAAACTAATCACGAGACCATCCCACCTGAAAGTGGGGTTTGAGTCTCCTAGCTTCTTGGAGAGAATACATGTGGACATTTGTGGGCCAATTCGCCCATCAAGTGGTCCATTTCGGTACTTTATGGTACTAATAAATGCATCTTCAAACTGGTCGGCTTAGTGCCTTTTGTTTACAAAGTTATTGGCACAAATAATAAAGTTGCGGGCATATTTTCCAGATAATCAGATTAAAAAATATGTTTGTACAATGCTGGGAAATTCACTTCACAAGTCTTTCAAGACTATTGCCAAGCAACTGGCATTGAAATTGAACATCCAGTAGCTCATGTTCACACCCAGAATGGGTTGGCTGAGTCTCTTATAAAGAGACTGCAATGGATTGCTCGTCCATTGCTAATGCAATCACAGTTGCCTGTCGATGCATGAGGACATGCCATTTTGCATGTCGCTTCACTTATCAGAATATGACCCTCTGGTGGTCATATTTTATCGCCGATGCAGCTTGCATATGGTGTACCTCCCAATTTTCTCACTTAAGAGTATTTGGTTGTACAGTCTATGTTCTCATATCACCTCCACAGAGGACTAAAATGGGTCCTCAACACCGTCTTGGTATCTATGTAGGGTATGATTCACCCTGCATTCTTAGATACCTTGAGCCCATAACAGGCGACGCGTTTAAGGCTTGTCTTGAAGATTGTGTGTCATGCACTATTTTGAGCTATACGTGTATTCTACTGAACACACGTGGTATTTTCACTTACGATACATGCGTAGGCATGAAATAAGTATGGATATCGATGTATGTAACGTAATGCAATGGGGATTGGGCCGTAATACATGGCTAAGGGAAGAGAATGTGAAATGTGAATGCGAGAGAAGTGTGAATGACGTCGTGGGTGCAAAACAACAGGAATGTTTTGGACATGTGTGTGTGGTGCATGAATGCAAGTGTGGGTATGCAGGGGTGTGTGTAGGAAGCCCATGCTAGTGTGAAAGGGGTTAGGGGGGGTCAATGGCATCCCCGTAAATTTTTAAAAAGGTGAGGGGCAAAATGGTCATCTGGACTAAAGGAGCTGTGTGCACATATTAAAGTGGTGTGTGCATAAAGTAATGGCAAACTTGTAAATACCTAAAAGTTGAGGGGAATTTTGGAAGGGTATTTTAGTCATTTTGAGTTAAGCATGACTTAAGGAGCAAGTAAGGGAGAGTGTAGAACTCTCCTTAGTCTTCCTTCTTCTCTTTCTTTCTTACATCTTCCATTATCTTCTCTCTCTTTTCCCCTTTCTCCCTTAGCTTAGGCCAGACACCCTACCCCCTTTCCTCCTCCTCCTTCAACTCAAAACCCCTAATTTCTAATCTCAATTAGAAGGGATCCAAGATTGCTTCAAGGGAGAAGGAAGTAGAGAAGAAAAGAAGAGAAGGAGAAGAGGAAAAATCAAGTTTTGAAGTAGGAATCTAACTTGGATTTGGAAATCTAATTAGGGTTACATTCTATCATTTTTTATATCATGTTACTCAATATGTTTTAGGGATGGTGAATATTCATGTCCCATGTTTCAATTTCACAAATTATCCCTTGAAATTCTTAGTAAAACCAACCCCTTTGAAATCCTGAATTTCTGTTGTTTGTTGTTGTTGTAATGACGGTTACTGTAGCATGAATCAGGTTTCGAAAAAAATATATCCTTATATATCTTGAAGTTCTACCCCAAAATCATATAAATTTTCATATATGTTCAATTCAGAAATTAGGAGCAAAAATTACATCTTTATAACATGTCTGTTTGATCTTCAGTCTTGACATAGTTTCGTAAAATTGACCTCTGTATCTGCACACACATGGGAATTTTATGTTCTTGGTCTCGTTGGAAAATTAACAAGTTTTTCTAAAATTTCATTTCATTGCATAATTTTTGAAATTCTGGCTAAAACATGTCCAAAAACATCAATCTTTACAGACTCTGAAATTTGTCTGAAAAACAGATTTGACAGACTTCACCAAATAATTCACCATAAATCACCTACTTAATAATTTTGCATGAAATTTTATCTGTTAATCCAGGATTAACATACCTACAATTTTCCTTTTGGATGTTTTGTTAAATTCTGACTATAAATGGGTAATATCAGCCATGCTTTATGAATGTCTATATGTTTCCTGCAAGCTGAAGCATTTAAGTGATGGTATGAATTGTGTAATGTTGCTCAAATCCCCTCTATGATGCATGATTATTGTTGAGACTTGAAAGATAGTTTAGTTATGCAAATGGATATTGAATTTTCTGATGTGACAATGACCACGTGTATGTCGCCTGCCAAGTGTTTGTATAAATGCCTCAATGAAACAAAGGTAGAGAAACGTGTAAATTGAGTTGTATACACATGTGTCGTTACCATGTTATATATCGACAATGATGGGGTCATGGAAAGCCTGGTTTCATATGTTATAAATGATGAATTGAAATGGCTATGATGAAGGGCATGACACTTGGGTGCATGACCCATTTGATATGTGATTTGATTACGATGGAGTGCATGACACTTCAATGCATGACCCATGTTGATATGAGTGTGGAATGTGAAACCATGAAATGTGTCCCCTTCAATGCTATATATAATGTTAAATAAGATTTTACAATGTCTCAATCCTCTCTAAGGAGGGTGAGTTAGCAAAACCCGGGTTTAGGTGGGATTTGAGTAAATTGTGGATATGAGGCCTGGACTGAGAAGTTGGTAGAAATGATTATGTGATATGTGATATTTATACCCACTCGCCTTTACCGGGAGTGGAGGGGACATACAGAGGTTGTGTTATTATAGGAGGCCTCACTCCTACCAGGGACGGGGGAGCTGAGAGGCCCGGCGTACAGTGCCCATGTCAACTGCGTCGTGTGCTACATTCACCCCAAATTTGGGGTGATGTCCAGGTCCTGGTATCACATAGTTTACCCAAGTTTCTAATTAATTCAATTAATTAATTCAATTATAAAATGAAAATTGGGCATGTTACTCCTACTGCTGGTCGCACTTCCCTTTTCCCTTACTTGCTTCACTGGTGACACTGTGTAATACTTCTGGCACTTGTGATTCCCTTTTTAGATTGTGATTATATGAATACTTGTATCTGTATTCGTGCTAACCCTTTTCTTACAGCAGCATGACATTGGACCGTAAGTATGATCCTCTTACTTAGCTATTTACTCTTCATTATATTACTTAGTTTACATGCCTTATTTCTCTTGCCTTGTCTTGTGGATTGATAACCCTTGAACGGTGTTCCAAATCTAAGTTGGTTCCTACTGGGGCACGCATTGACGTGCTCCTCCCTATTTTTTCAGGTAGCAGGGGTAGCATGGTTGGTGATGACTTGGAGTGGGTTTCAGGTGTAGAACTTGGTGTGAGCTGTAGCTATGTAGTGTGACATGGTTCTCTTGGGAGGTGGAGAGTGGCGGTGTATGTGTAATGGACTATGTATGTAAATGAAAGTTGTTATATAAATATGTTGTTATTGTTCTATGTTATTTATGAGTTGTTTGATATTATAATGAAGCTGCACTTGTACTATCCCAGCATGTGCACAGTGGCCTGCATATTCAGTTTCTCCTTTCTCTCTCTTTTCCACTCACATCACCCTCACTCTTCAGGATACTTGGAAAAAAAATTTTAATTCCGGGTATTCTGGAGAACGGGGTGTGACATTGTGAGTTTGACGAAAATTCTTTTCCCAAACTTGGCTCACAAACCAAGAAGCCTGAAGCTTCAGAGACCATTTCTTGGGACACTAAATCTTTGTCTCATAATGATCAGCGTACTAATCTGTGTGAAGATGAGATCTTGAAGATCCTTCACATTTAGAATACAGTACATTTACTCCCGGACAAATTCACTGATAGCCAGAAGATTATCAGATCACACGTCCATGCTGCCAATACGCCAACTAGGATTGACATCCCTAAAGATGGGTGTAATCCACCGGCAACGAAATCAGCTGCATCTCAAATAAAAAGAGGACGACCGCCTGGCTCCAAGGATAAATTCCCTCGCAAGAGGAAAATATATGGAGAAATAACGAATATCCCACCACAGGATACTAAGCTCAGACCAGTAACCTCTCCCCTCCTTTGGTCCTCCGAAGAGGGCAATACAGGAGAAATATTATTAAATTTCATACGCACTGGGGAGGTACTGGATAGAAAAATCACTGTCGACGACGACGACTTCGCGTTCGATATTGCTATTCACGTCTCTCAATGCGACGATGTTATCGATCCACGATCTCTAGTTGAATGCAAATGCAGAGATGCTTGGCCAAAGTTGAACGAAGCAATATGAGTAGAGCTGGACACACTCTTGAAATGCAAAGTCTTTGCACCAGTAGTCCAGAGACCAAGAGGTGTAAAACCTATGGGATACAAGTGGGTATTCGTAAGGAAAAGAAATGAGAATAATTAGATCGTACGCTACAAAGCACGGCTTGTAGCTCAGGGATTTTCCCAATAACATGGGATAGATTATGAAGATACATATTCCCCGGTTATGGATGCGATCACATTCCGATTCATAAGAAGCTTAACATCAATGGAAGGCCTAGAAATATGGACGTTGTGACTGCATATCTATATGGAAATATAAGTAAAGATATCTATATGAAACTTCCAGATGGTTTCAAAATACCAACAGAAATAAAAGATAGACCTCGGGACGTCTATTCTGTTAAGTTTCAAAGATCATTATATAGTATTAAACAATCGAAAAAAATGTGGTATAACAGACTGGGTGAATTCCTTGTTCAACAAGGTTTCACCAATAATGAAGTCTGCCCGTGTATTTTCATTAAAACCACGGGAATAGGACTCATATTAATAGCCATCTATGTAGACGACTTGAACCTCATCGGGTCTCCTGCAGAGATTGATGATATATCTACAAGCCTCAAACTAACGTTTGAAATGAAAGACCCAGGCAAGACTAAATATTGTCTTGGCTTACAGATAGAACACCTCAGCGGAGGAATCCAGCTACACCAATCCACTTACACGAGGAAATTACTCAAAAATTTGGATATGGATAAGAGCCATCCTCTAAGTACACCAAAGTTCGTTAGATCTTTGGATGTACATAAGGACCCTTTCCGGCCGTAGGAAGAGAGGAAGGAAACATTAGGTCCTGAAGTACCTTACCTTAGTGTCATTTGAGCACTTCTATATCTGGCAAACTGCACGCATCCTGACATAGCGTTCGCAGTCAACCTACTAGCCAGATATAGTTTAGCTCCCACAAAGTACCACTGGAACGGAGTTAGGTAGCTTCTGTGCTACCTCCAAGGGTCGATAGACCTGGGATTATTCTTCCCAAAAGGCAGATCTTCCACTTTGATTGTTTATGCAGATGTATGTTACAGGTCTGATCCACACACCGAGAAATCACAGACTAGTTTCGTGTTCACCTACGGTGGTACGGCCATCTCCTGGAAATCTATGAAGCAGACCACCAGAACAGTCTCATCCAACCACACAGAGCTCATAGCAATCTATGAAGCTAGTAAAGAATGTGTCTGGCTTCGTTCAGTCATTCATCACATTCTAGTGAAAACCGGCATGAAGACGGATGACCTTGAGCCAACCATTTTATTTAAAGATAATGCAGCTTGTATTACTTAACTACAAGCTGGTTACATCAAAGGCAACAAGACAAAGCACATCTCTCCCAAGTTCTTTTGGACGCTCGAGCTACAAAAGCAGAAACAGATTGAAGTACGACAGATTCAGTCTTATAATAATTTAGCTGATCTGTTTACTAAGGCATTGCCTAGATGTACTTTTAGAAAGCTTTTAAAAGATATAGGGATGCGACAGCTTAATGACCTACAAGCCTGAAGCTTGTACGGATCGGGGGGGAGTCACTTGTGTATTGTACTCTTTTTCCTTAAGCTGCTGGTTTTTTCCACTAGGATTTCCACAGCTAAGATTTTAACGAGGAAAAACACGGTAACTCTGGATCCAACAGTATCCACCCCACATTAGCGTATTGGATCCTGATGGATTTATATGCTAAGAATGGATGGATGCGGAGGAGTGTTAAGAATGGGGGAGACATTTCGTCTCCACCCACTAACTTCCATCATTACACCCACTATTAGTGGGTGTCCCTTGGGTTCCATTAATTTGTAACACCTATATGAATAATATATATATGGCTATGGTGGATACCATGAGCCATCACTTCTTCCAATTCTAACATATGTCAAATATATACATAGTATATTTTGTTATATTTATACAAGCTAATAAAAGATTCATTATATATTATGAATATTATTTATTATGATTATACTTGGCAAATAATAATCATATCACTCAATCTTATTTTTAAAAAAAATTATAATGCATCTGAATAAATAATAAACAGTTTTATATTTCTTCATGGAGTTTAATTTTTCACTAATGCATAAATATTGTCATTTGTTGGAAAATCAAAAGAATGAGTAACCATGGCATGAAACCATGGTTCTCTATTTATTCATAATAGTAGAATATGAAAGGACATGAGATTCCAAAGGTCCCCATTAGAAAGCTTGATGGAGATTAATGGGTGGGATAAAGATGCCTCCATCATTCATAACACTCCCCATTATCCATCCATTACTTTGATCTTAGCGTATAAAGATAAGTGGGTGTATACTTCTGGATCCAGAGTAATCGTGTTTGCCTCGTTAAAACCTTAGCCGTGGAAAACCTAGTGGGAAAAACCAACAGCTTAAGGAAACAGAGTGCAACCCACATGTTACTCCCCCTTGATCTGTACAAGCTTCTGGCTTGGAGGCCTTTCAGCTTTCATTAGGGGTGGACACTTCAGGGTCCTGAGTTAAATTAGGTTGCCTCATTAAAACCTTTGGCTATGGAAAACCCAGTGGGAAAACTCATAGCTAAGGAAAAAGAGTACAACTCTAATATCAACTCCCCCTGATATGTACACCCAGTGGGAAAACCCATAGCTAAGGGAAAAGAGTACAACTCTAATATCAACTGCCCCTGATATGTACAAGTATCAGGCTTGCATATCTCCTATGTATCTATACAATCATTTCCTATTCGTCTATACATCCGTCATGTTCTGAAAGCAAATAAAATCATCATTCATTTATACATGTTTCACTCATATCTAGCGGCTACTAGAAGATAGTGGCGCTCTAGAGTGGTACGCTCTTCGAAGTCGGTAGATTACTCCACGAATGAATTCTTTTACTCAGTCTTCACTGTGTCTGCAAGGTACTGCTGAACCTGGCTGAGCGTATTCTTGACGTGCTTCTTGGATGATGAGCTTCTCAGAAGATGTAGACTTTGGAGAATGATGTGAAGATCTTTAGGAGGTGGCCGACCATTTGTGCTTAGTCATCGCGATGATCTGTAAAACTGCATACGCGATATATATTCCTTAACCCTTGGAAGTTGCACAGGAGCAGCTTATAATTGGTCCAGTGGTGCTCTCCAGGGCAGCACTGTACCTGGCTAACAGCTTTACTGCAGACGTTCTACTAGAGACACATGCAGTTGGCCAGATAAAGGAGCTAGTACACTAGACTAGGCACTTCAGGACCTAGGATGTCATCCCCATCTTCCAGCAACTGGAGGGGGTCATAAATAAGCATCCATTTTTAATAGATTGCAAATGGGCATCTTTCTTCATAAACTCGTGGTGTATGAAGAATATAAAAGGATTCCATCACAAAAGGTGTTTTAATCTGTAAGCCGAGACAAAACCCTGTTTTGACTAGGTATCTAATATCTCAATGGTCTCAGCAGGAGAACATATTAGAATCATATATTGATCTTTGAAGCCTTTATAAAGAGACGTTCATACGTCTCTCTTTCATCTTAGGGGGTAGAGTATACCCTTCTGGAAGTTTCATATAGATCTCTATATCTATATTGACGTATAGATATGCAATCACAACGTCCATGAGCTGCATTTCTTGGCTTTTCCAGAGACGTTAGGTTTAGTATGAAATAGGAAAATGATCACATTTCTTTCATTTATTTATGAAACCCCAACTTATATTCCACAGGTTTTACACATTCAGGTGTATGGACTACTGGTCCAAAAACTTTGCTTTTCAAGAATGAGTCCAGCTCTACTCTTATTGCCTCGTCCCACTTTGGCCAATCTATGCGTTTACGCTATAGAAAAGTGGGCTGAACGTCATCGTCGTATTCAGCGACGTGAATGGCAATAGCGAAAGAAAAATCGTCATCGACAACTATGATATATCTGTCCAGTACCTCTCCAGTACGTACTTAATAAAATGATGTTTATCTTATTGTTTCCTCTACAGGAGAAATTAGCAGGGTAGAGGTCACTGGTCTGAGCTCAGCATCCTGTGGTGGGATCGGTTTAATATATCCAGAAATCTTCCTCTTTCGAGAAACTTTATATTCTGAACCAGGCAGGCGTCCTTTTTTCAATTGAGGTACAGCCAATTCTGCTGCCGATAGATTGCATCCATCTTTGAGGATGCTAATCCTAGCTGGCGTGTTGGCGGCAGGGACGTGTGATCGAACAATCTTAGGGTTGTCCGTGAATTTATCTGCCAATTGATTTACTTTAGTCTGAATTTGAAGGATCTTCTGGATCTCATGTTCACACAGAAATAGTATGCGGAACAAAATGAGATTAAGACTTTTGTGTCCCATGATATGGTCTCAGAAGCTTCAG
The DNA here is from genome assembly GCA_030789695.1 of Scilla litardierei. Lineage (NCBI taxonomy): Eukaryota > Viridiplantae > Streptophyta > Magnoliopsida > Asparagales > Asparagaceae > Scilla > Scilla litardierei. Next base: position 96,623,072 of record CM061133.1, on the reverse strand, counting down.
CATTCTTTAGACTGAGTGTCTATTTTAATGAGACTTTGCTCATCAAATTCACAGTTATCAAGACATGGTGCTATGGGAACAAATATTAGCACATCCAAACACTCTCAAATGAGATCTGTTTGGTGGTGGACCATAAACAAGCGGCATCAGTTATAAGATATGGCCACGAGAGGACCGTATCGTGAGAAGCGATGCGAAATGCAGTATGGCGTATCCCTCAACATCCACATGCAACTGGGTTTTAACAATGGACGTGAAATCCATTGGAGTCTCTTTATTAGAAACTCTAATAACCCATTCTGAATATGAACATGTTGCAGGATGTTCAATTTCAATGCCAGTTGCTTGGCAGTAGTGAATTCACCCAAATTATCAGCTTTTGAGAAAGCTAGATTGCAGGTGGACCAAAAGGCATACATAAGACCATCTAGTAGATGCATCTATCAGTACAATGAATTACCGAAATGGGCCACTTGCGGGGTGAATAGGCCCGCAAAGATCACCATGTTTTCTCTCAATGAAGCAAGGAGACTCTAATCCCACTTTCTGGAAGGAAGGTCTCTTTATAAGTTTTCCCTTTTGACAAAGGGAGACAAGGAAACTCAATCTTTTGAAGAATCTTCATGTTCTCCAAGGGATTCATTTGATGATGTGTCCATTATCGTTGATCTGGGATGACCAGGTCTATTGTGTCAGAGTTGAAAACTCTGGCAATGAAAGGCACTTCTGGTGCACAGTCAAGTTGGCTTTATATAGGATGAATATATATAATGAGAGGGACCCGATGGGGGTCCAACGAATCGTGCGCATGTGGTCTTATGGCCATCCGTTTGACGAGTTATATAAAGATATTCACTATTATTATCCATAGTTTCCCAGGTATGTTCGTTTTAAACGAAATATCCTTGGACTTAGGAGATTCCTATATGATTAAGGAGAGAAATTTGCATCTTATAGTCTCGTTGTATGTGGGAGCAATTTTAATGCTTCATCAGTGCATCGAGGCACTGTCCACAATATATCACACTTCATCTATATATTTGAATGACTAGACTTTATAAAGCTAAATATGCATTCATAAAGTTTTTTGTTTAAAAAGAAAATACAGATGAAGTAAACTAGTATTTAAAATGCATATATATAAGCAAACTAAGATAAGACTCAGTCGAGGAAGTCGTCGTGATCGAAGTCTTTTGCGGTCAGCTTGGTTGAAGGATGAGATTCAACCAGATTTGTTTCAGGACGAGGCTGCAGGCTCGTCCTATAAAGATCCTGGAGATTACGTGGAGTGTGGCAGTTCCTGGACTAATGTCCAATCATGCCACATCTATGACACTTGTCCACCCAGTTATTCTTGGGAATAGACGGTTGGCCATTGTTGTTACTTTTCCACGTATTATTTTTCTTCCCCTGGTTGTATTTATTGTTCAGTGGAGGTCCTCTAGCCGGTTACATCACAGCTTTACCCTTGTAATTTCTGGCCTTCTTCTTATTCTTCGTCTTTTGGGAAGAAACAAGATGGGCTTCAAGGAAAGGAGCAGTCCCAGCAGGGCAAAGGTTGTGAGTGGTTAGTAATAAGGCTCTATTCTGCTCCGCCCTTAGGAGGCAGGAGAGTAAGTCAGAGAATTTTGTGAAATGTCTTTCACGGTACTGTTGCATGAGGATTGCATCCTTTTCATGGAAAGACGTGAAGGTCTTTTCCAACATGCGTTGTTCCGAGACTTCTTCACCACACAGCTTCAGGCATGAGGTGATATTATGGAGTGCTGAGTTATACTCAGACACGGACTTGAAATCCTGAAGTCAGAGGTTTTCCCACTTATAACAAGCACGTGGCAGTATAACATCAATCTGATGTTTATAACGTGCCTCCAGTGTCCTCCACAACTCAAGTGGATCCTCTACTGTCAGATATTCGCCTTTTAAGGTCCGATTTTTGTGTCTCCTAATGTAGATAATGGCCTTCACATTATCTATATCAGAGACAGATGACTGTGCCTGTCACGCCCCGCTTCCCAAAAACATGGAGGCGGAGCGTGAGAAGGTCCGCACTGACTTGAAGCTGCTAAGCCGCAAGTCTGATAAGCGTCAAATAAAACGAAGTAGCAGGTCCCTGTAATGTGACTCAAAACAACAATAATAATAATAGGAAAAGAGAGACAATAATATAACATTATTCCAACTCATAGTCCAACAAAAAGTCCAACAACCAGAAATGCCACCAGGCAACAAAAGAGTCAAAAGCAAAAGGCCTAGCATGGCCAAAAGAGTCTAACAACAACGGTGCTGCTCACCGACAAACACAGCTAACAAAGAAAAGTACGGGAGGTCACTAAGATTGATCACTGGTGTCCTCGTACTCCACGACACCAACAGGTTTGGGCACGAACTCCACGAACTCGTCACCCTCCGTAATTGTCTATGGCTCAGCAACTAACATGCGTCACCCAAAGAGAAGGGGCACATGTCAGCAAGTCTAAAAGACTTGTGCAAGAAAACTATAAAAGTAAAGCAACCTAACAGTTCTAAAGTAAAGTATGACATGGATATAAAATGACAAATGACATGGCATGGCAAGTAAACAAGTAAAAGACAAGTACTGGAATTGTAATCACGTCGTGCACAGAGATTCCGCCCTTTGGCTAGAGTGGTTGTACGGGCCAACTCTTACGCTCAAGTGACCGTTTATCCCTACCCATCCACGTGTGTCGAGCCAGGGCATTACCCCCGAACATGGAATGCTTGCTTCTGGATCACGAGCCAAGAAGTGTTTTTAACACGGATGGCGTAGGGTTATGCCCGCATAACGGGTGCCTAGCCGGTAACACGGACACATGGATTGTACAAGTAGTGTAGCGTGTGCTACGATGCAAGTTTAACTAGGATGACATGTACGATGCAATGCATGGCAGTTAACAATTCAAATGCGTACATTTAAGGAATTTAAACATGACAGATATCAATGCACAAATGATATGGCAAGGTGTCAGATCTAGCTTCATTGTCAAGCTAGATCACAAAGTTGTGCCTAGATTCGCTATCATTTCACGATCTAGTCTCTTTCACGCTAGAACAAGAATTGGCCTAAAAACATGGCCTAAAGAAGTGTTGGCAAGTTTCACTTGCCTGGTACCGAATCGTTGATCGACGTGAGTTACGAGAACGGTGTCCTACGGTAAATTAATTCGCTGTTATGGCAAAATAAAAGATTAGATGAAAGTTCTAAATTGTTTTGCATTGGAATCCTATGTCTAGTAATCCATTTTTAATTTAGGGTTTCTAATTTACGGTGTGGGTTAATAGAGATTAAGAGATTAGCGTTACTAACCGCAGAGTGCAGATAGAAGGCACCAAAACGGATCTTGTTTTGGCGACGAAGAACAATCCCGGAAAGCTACGGCCGAAAAACGAGATCCCGACGACCTAGATCGGTAACCGGCGCAAGATTCGGCGAGAAAGAACCTCCGAGGATGAAGGAAATGATTTGGGGAAGGTTGGGGATGATTTGAGAATGATCTTGGCTCAGGAAGAATGAATGAAGAATGATAGAATCGACGGATTAAATAGAAATAAAAACGGCGGCTAAAAATAGATCTAGGGTTTCGGGGTCAACTAGTCGGTCAAAGAAGAGTGGTTGACCGACTAGTTTAGGAACTAGTCGGTCGGTCGTCAAACTTAGACCGACTAAGAGGCAAACTGGAAATAGGGTTTGGTACAGGTCGACTACATTAGTCGGTCAAAGAACAACTGGTGACCGACTAGTTTAAGAACTAGTCGGTCGGTCGACCAACTTTGACCGACTAAAAGATCAACCCAAAAACTTTCGAAGAAAAACTGAACATAGAACTAGTCGGTTGAAGAGCAACTCTTAACCGACTAAAAAGGAAGATTATACAAGAATTAGTCGGTTGAAGAACAATAGCTGACCGACTAGTTTGCAACCTAGTCGGTCGAAAATCTTCTTAGACCGACTAACGACAAACAGTAACTCTACTGTACAGTGAAACTCAGAATTAGTCGGTCTGAGTACAATACTTGACCGACTAGTTTGAGAACTAGTCGGTCGGAGGATGAACTTAGACAGACTAACGACAAACAGTAACTCAGCTATTATTTCTACGTTGAACTAGTCGGTCCATGAAGGATGGCCGAACGACTAGATCTCATTCTAGTCGGTTGGTTCTCCTTCGTGAACCAACTAAGATGCACCAGAAGTGCCGAAACGAAGCGCGAAGCTTCGGAAAAGATTCTATGGCTTCTAGGATCGTTCTAACTCTAAAATTACGGTGTTAATAAGCTAAAACATGAGGATTCAATCGAGAAAACATACAAGGAGGGGAAATTCAATATCATTCATATAAAATAGTCATTACAAACACCGGTCGTTACATCCTCCCCACCTTAAGAAAAATTCCGCCCTCGGAATTTCCTAACACTCACGTGTCAGGGAACAAAAGTGGGTAGCGCTCACGCATCTCATCTTCCCTCTCCCAAGTAGACTCTCCTGGCGAGCCGTGTCGCCACATCACCCTCACAAGATTTACGGTCTTGTTTCGAAGTGACTTCTGACGCCTGTCCAAAATCTGAACTGGTAGCTGGTCATACGTCAGATCAGGGTGAACGGTGATCTCCGAGAAATCCACAGCGTGAGATGGATCGCTAACATAACGACGAAGCTGCGATACATGGAAGACGTCGTGAACTCCAACCAAAGATGGCGACAAGGCTAAGCGGTAGGCTACCTCGCCAACCCTCTCCAGAACGTCAAACGGTCCAATGTATCTCGGGCTCAGCTTCCCACGCTTCCCAAAGCGAATCACTCCTCGATTCGGGGAGATCTTCAGAAACACGTGGTCACCAGGCTGAAACTCCAACGTACGCCGTTTAGCATCAGCCCAATGCTTAAAACGGTCATAGGCAATCCTCAGCCGCTCCCGAATGTTTCTGACAACATCCACAGCCTCCACGATCATCTCAGGTCCCAAAAGCTCCCGATCTCCAACGTCATCCCAACTCAGTCACCACATGCCCAAGAAAAGCCACTCTATCCAGCCAGAACTCGCACTTCGAATACTTGGCATAAAACCGATGCCTCCTCAGAATCACCAATACCGTCCTCAAGTGCGACGCATGCTCCTCCTCTGACTTAGAATAGATCAGAATGTCATCAATGAAGATAACGACAAACTTATCTAAATAGTCATAGAAGATCAAATTCATCATGTTCATAAAAACTACGGGCGCGTTGGTCACACCAAAAGGCATGACCACGAACTTGTAGTGACCATACTTCGTCCTGAACGCCGTCTTCGGAATGTCCTCCTTCCTCACCTTCAGCTGGTGATATCCACTCCTTATGTCCAATTTTGAGAATACCCTCGATCCTCCAAGCTGATCAAAAATATCATCAATCCACGACAATGGGTACTTATTCTTTACAGTCACCACATTCAGCCCTCGATAATCCACGCACATGCGACGCGAGCCGTCCTTCTTCTTCACCAGCAGGACCGGTGCTCCACACGGAGACACACTGGGATTTATATAACCCTTCTGCAAGAGCTCATCCAGCGGCTTCCGCAACTCCTCCAATTCCGCTGGAGCCATACGATAAGGTGCCTTCGAAATAGGCTGCGCTCCTGGAATCAGGTCAATCGAAAACTCTAGAGCTCGATCGGGCGGCAGACCAGACATCTCCTCGGGGAAGACGTCATCGAATTCACGCACCACAGCAGGCCTACCCTGCTCCATCAGCATAGCCACAGCCTCCACCGGCTTGGCCCGAAACCTGACCGGACCAAGCGAACTGCTACCACGGCTGAACTCAAACACTGGATGTCCGGGAATCTCGAACACCACCTTCTTTCTCCGACAGTCGATCGTAGCATAGAAGATCGCAAGCCAATCCATCCCAAGCACTGCATCGTAGTTGATGATGTCGTGGACAATAAAGTCAGCATACAGCTCGTGTCCACAGACCACCAACGGGCAAGAATTGCACCCACGATGCACCGAAATCACACCATTCCCTGTGACGATGTTCCAACTCTGGGGAAGAGAGGAAGTCGACAAGGAATGCCTCTCCACGAAGCTCCGAGAAATGATGCACATGGATGCACCAGATTCAAAGAGAACTCGTGCAGGAAAAGCGCAGACCAAGATCACACCTAACAGACAGTCTAACAATCAAATTCTATTCTAGCAAACAATCATATGCAAACAACTAATCAAATCTAACAACCAAACTGACTAAGAAAGAAACAGCTAGATAGAAAGTTACCCGCGATAACCTCATCCAGCGTCTCGGTCTCAGCAGCAGTCATCAGAAATGCCTGTCGTTTTGCTGGACAGCCTGCTGAAACGCCTGCCTCTGCGGAACGAGCGGCGCTCCACGACCAGCAGGAACAGGTGACCTCTGCTGCAACGGCTGAGCTGCAACAGGTGCCCTCCACGGCTGCTTTGACCTCGGGCAATCCTTCATGGTGTGCGCAGGATCACCACAAACTAAACACTGCCCCAGCATCTTCCGGCACTGATCCTTGATATGCCCAGTCTTGCCACAGAAATTGCAAGTCTTCAAAGTAGGAGGTCCTCCGGGCCTCTTGAACTGCACAGGCTGGTTGGGCCCGTGCCCCGGTCTCACCACTGCTCTGGCCTGCTCCATAGGCCTCTTCCCAACGCCAGAAATCTGTCCCCTCTTCTGATTCACAATCCTTTCCTGCCTCTTCGCCGCAATCAGAACCTTCTGGTAAGTCTCCGCATCAGAAGAAGTGACATAACTCTGCAGATCCAACGAAAGCCCCTGCAGAAACCTCTGGGCTCTCTCCTCAGCATCCTGCACCATCTTTGGTGCAAAACGACTCAGCCTCGTGAATTCCTGGTGGTACTGATCCACCGTCAAATTCCCCTGCTTCAAGTCAATGAAGCGATGAGCCATCTCCCTCCTGGCGGCCTTAGGGAAATACTCCTCGTCAAATCTGGACTTGAAGGTAGCCCAAGAAATTGGCTCCTCCAGCAACTCCTCCTCGACATCCCACCAGTTCCACGCGTTGTCCTTCAACTGTCGCTTTGCCAGATCAACCCATCCAGTCGGGTCGACCTTCGACATCTTCAGATTATCTTCCATGTTCCTGGTCCACTCATCTGCAGCCAGGGGTCCCTCGGTCCCATCGAAGTAAGCGGGACCCAGCTCCCGAAATTGTTTCGCTCCGGGCTCGAAGCGAGGGGCAGCCTGGACAGCCGGCGTTGCACGAGCAGGCGGAACATTCCGGACAGTCTGCAGAATTCCTTGCTGCACCTGCATCATCTGATGCATCATCCTCATCATCTCCCCGGTGGTGGGCTCTCGGTCCGGCTCCTGGTCACGAGGGGGCACACCACCACCAGCACGGGTATTCCGTCTCCCAGCCATCTATTGACACAGGAAAACGAAACAAATCAGACTCTTTGCTTATAACACGGTGTTGAATTTTGTTTATTGGACTTGCTATAATTCTTATTGTCATTCCGATTAAGTCACAGTTACAGAAAAATTGGACCTGCATGGGCCACCAAAGAAACATGTCACGCCCCGCTTCCCAAAAACATGGAGGCGAAGCGTGAGAAGGTCCGCACGGACTTGAAGCTGCTAAGCCGCAAGTCCGATAAGCGTCAAATAAAATGAAGAAGCAGGTCCCTGTAATGTGACTCAGAACAACAATAACAATAATAGGAAAAGAGAGAGAATAATATAACATTATTCCAACTCATAGTCCAACAAAAAGTCCAACAACCAGAAATGCCACCAGGCAACAAAAGAGTCAAAAGCAAAAGGCCTAGCATGGCCAAAAGAGTCTAACAACAACGGTGCTGCTCACCGACAAATACAACTAACAAAGAAAAGTACGGGAGGTCACTAAGATTGATCACTGGTGTCCTCATACTCCACGTCACCAACAGGTTCGGGCACGAACTCCACGAACTCGTCACCCTCCGCAACTGTCTCTGGCTCAGCAACTAACATGCGTCACCCAAAGAGAAGGGGCACATGTCAGCAAGTCTAAAAGACTTGTGCAAGGAAACTATAAAAGTAAAGCAACCTAACAGTTCTAAAGTAAAGTATGACATGGATATAAAATGACAAATGACATGGCATGGCAAGTAAACAAGTAAAAGACAAGTACTGGAATTGTAATCACGTCGTGCACAGAGATTCCGCCCTTTGGCTAGAGTGGCTGTACGGGCCAACTCTTACGCTCAAGTGACCGTTTATCCCTACCCCTCCACGTGTGTCGAGCCAGGGCATTACCCCCGAACATGGAATGCTCGCTTCTGGATCACGAGCCAGGAAGTGTTTTTAACACGGATGGCGTAGGGTTATGCCCGCATAACGGGTGCCTAGCCGGTAATACGGAAACATGGATTGTACAAGCAGTGTAGCGTGTGCTACGATGCAAGTTTAACTAGGATGACATGTACGATGCAATGCATGGCAGTTAACAATTCAAATGCGTACAGTTAAGGAATTTAAACATGACAGATATCAATGCACAAATGATATGGCAAGGTGTCGGATCTAGCTTCGTTGTCAAGCTAGATCACAAAGTTGCGCCTAGATTCGCTATCATTTCACGATCTAGTCTCTTTCACGCTAGTACAAGAATTGGCCTAAAAACATGGCCTAAAGAAGTGTTGGCAAGTTTCACTTGCCTGGTACCGAATCGTTGATCGACGTGAGTTACGAGAACGGTGTCCTACGGTAAATTAATTCGCTGTTATGGCAAAATAAAAGATTAGATGGAAGTTCTAAATTGTTTTGCATTGGAATCCTATGTCTAGTAATCCATTTTTAATTTAGGGTTTCTAATTTACGGTGTGGGTTAATAGAGATTAAGAGATTAGCGTTACTAACCGCAGAGTAGCAGATGGAAGGCACCAAAACGGATCTTGTTTTGGCGACGAAGAACAATCCTGGAAAGCTACGGCCGAAAAACGAGATCCCGGCGACCTAGATCGGTAAACGGCGCAAGATTCGGCGAGAAAGAACCTCCGAGGATGAAGGAAATGATTTGGGGAAGGTTGGGGATGATTTGAGAATGATCTTGGCTCAGGAAGAATGAATGAAGAATGATAGAATCGACGGATTAAATAGAAATAAAAACGGCGGCTAAAAATAGATCTAGGGTTTCGGGGTCAACTAGTCGGGCAAAGAAGAGTGGTTGACCGACTAGTTTAGGAACTAGTCGGTCGATCGTCTAACTTAGACCGACTAAGAGGCAAACCGAAAATAGGGTTTGGTACTGGTTGACTACATTAGTCGGTCAAAGAATAACTGGTGACCGACTAGTTTAAGAACTAGTCGGTCGGTTGACCAACATTGACCGACTAAAAGATCAACCCAAAAACTTTCGAAGAAAAACTGAACATAGAACTAGTCGGGTGAAGAGCAACTCTTAACCGACTAAAAAGAAAGATTATACAAGAATTAGTCGGTTGAAGAACAATAGCTGACCGACTAGTTTGAAACCTAGTCGGTCGGAAATCGTTCTTAGACCGACTAACGACAAACAGTAACTCTACTGTACAGTGAAACTCAGAATTAGTCGGTCTGAGTACAATACTTGACCGACTAGTTTGAGAACTAGTCGGTCGGAGGATGAACTTAGACAGACTAACGACAAACAGTAACTCAGCTATTATTTCTACGTTGAACTAGTCAGTCCATGAAGGATGGCCGACCGACTAGATCTCATTCTAGTCGGTTGGTTCTCCTTCGTGAACCAAATAAGATGCACCAGAAGTGCCGAAACGAAGCGCGAAGCTTCGGGAAAGATTCTATGGCTTCTAGGATCGTTCTAACTCTAAAATTACGGCGTTAATAAGCTAAAACGTGAGGATTCAATCGAGAAAACATACAAGGAGGGGAAATTCAATATCATTCATATAAAATAATCATTACAAACACCGGTCGTTACAGTGCCGCTTCAGGGGTCGCGGTTGAAGTAGCCTGGGCCGCTGCTAGGGCCGCAGGCACAGTAATAGGAGCCCGAATCGTACTCATAAGAGACATTTAGCGCAGGTGTAACTTCAGGTCCACCCGACAGCTCAGATAGTTCTTTATTGCCGCAACCAGTACATCAAAATCAACGCTCGCCAATATTGCGATTTATTTATGCAATTAAATACACATGAATTAATATTTGTGAAAAGTAAATTCACGCAAAAATAAATAAATAAACAGTCATGTGGGGATCGGCCAGATACCCTTAGAAATAAAAGGTCCAAAATGTCCGAATACAGTCCAAAAATGAAATACATAAAGAAATGAAAAATACAATTTGGAAACCCAGTTTGGGTCCCAGCATAAAGCAGATTTCATCTATGTCTTCAATTTGGCTGAGCTCCGGTCATTGGCATTTTACATTATAACCTCACTACAAAATCTCTCAAAACAGAAAAAGAAAGCGAGGAATATAATAAGGTGTATCTCAAAATGGCCGATCCCAAATCACAAGACTGAATTATTTACAACATCCACACAGTTTATATATGCTACAGGCTATATAAAAATCAACCACGCAAACACACATGCATAATCAATACAATTATTCAACATCGCAGGCAATTTTATTGGATAAATATATTAAATTTACGTTAAAACGTTACTTGGACCACGGGGAAACGTAATTACTCGTTATGTTAGATAACTAACCTAATGATAAAGCGGTCTCGGGATCCTTATAATGATTAAAACGTAAAATAATTTTTATCCAATTTTAAATAAAACGATAAATAATGAATTACACATAAAATTCTGTTACAAAATTATAAATTTACGCCAAAAAATCCGAAAGGAGATAAAATATCATCAACATGATATTCCTTGATTTTTCTGGATTTTTCCAGAATTTTCAGGATTTTTTTCCGAATTTTTCAGTATTTTTTGGAATTTACAGGGTTTTTAAAATAAAAAATGGGTATTTTCTGAATTTAATAATAAATTGGCCTGCAGGCCAGAGGCCCGCGGCCTAGCTGCGGGCTGCAGGCCCGTTAGCCAAAATATATCCAGTTTGTATTTTCAATTTTTGTTAATTACTGGGCTTCTGACCCATCAGGTCAGGCCCATGCCCCTTCTTCCCCTAACCCTAGGGTTAGGATTTTAAGGAGAGAGGGGGGTGGTGAGTATAAATAACATTCAACCGGCCAAGATATAACGTTCTTAAAGCACAATGATGCCGAAGTATCAAAATACTGTCTTACGATTTACTGAATCATACGAGGGATAGAATCAAACCCAAAACTTGGTATCAATTTGAATTTGCTTATTGGCATATGAGAATTAGTTGTGGCAGATGATCCGCATAGCTAGCCATACCTCTTTCCACTAGCAAAATGCCAGCTTGCTCTAAGAAATGTGTTAATTATCAATTTGCTTACATGCTTCGGCTCTGAAATGTTTTGATGTCTACGGACATTCGATAGGAGTCAGGTACCATCGACAGGGAGGCGCGCAGGGGCAGGCGCCCTCCGACAGGGAGGGGGCGGCGGCCACCCCCGACAGGGGAGTGGGCGATTTGTTCCGGGGAAGACCTAAAAAGGGGCTGGCCCAAAATTCATGTTTGATTCGACTGGAATCAATTTTGATTTCTAAGTGATGGTCTAATTTTTGATTAGAATTGAAATTTTTGTCCAAAAATTTGAGTTTGATGCTGCCCAAATTAGTTATTCAATTGGCAGTGGATGCAATTTCGTATTTTAAAAAATCCCATAGATAAATTGCAATTTCGTATGTAGCATGCTAAAATTATGATCATGGGGAAAAATAATTTTACCTCTAGATCAGATAGATCTAGCGACGAGCGTCGAAAAATACTAGATCCGTTGAATGAATCCCTGCTTCGATGCCCCGTGGAAAACGCCGCAATGGTGCACTGCAACAAAAGATTCTACGGAATCGAGCTTCATTGCACAGAAATTGCCGCAACTGATCGCAGCAACCAAGATTCCAACGCGCGGTGAGGGTGATTTGAGGGGATAAATGGAGAAGCTCAAGAACGAGAGCTAAAGTGCTGATAACGTGTTGGAAAATCAAAAGAATGAGTAACCATGGCACAAAACCATGGTTCTCTATTTATTCATAATATTAGAATATGAAAGGACATGAGGTATCAAAGGTCCCCATTAGTAAACTTGATGGGGATTAATGGGTGGGCTAAAGATGAGGGGAGGCCAAAGGCCTCCCTCATTAATATCATCATTTTCATTAATTTTTTTGATATATTTTCATTGAGATCAATTAAAAAAAGTATACATATGGTTAAGATTTATTTACTGAGTATTAAAATTTAGGTTTAGGTCTGATTAAGCCACCAGTCTTGACTCTTAACCCATTAATTTTGAAAACAAGTTTGGATTGAAAAATCAAGCCGCCCATTAATTTTGAAAAAGAGATTGGATCGGAAAAATCAAGCCGGATAAATTATCGTCCGGTCTTTAGGCCATAGGAGTCCAACCCGAACCGGCCGATTCACATCCCTAATCATAACGCGCGTCCATTTATAAACTTGGCATCTCAAACATTTACTTAAACTAAACAAAACTAGAAGATTGAAGTTTCAAACCCCTCTCTCCACATCCATCTCCACGACTTCTTCGTGCCCTTCCCACTTCCTACCCTAAACCTTAAATTTAAAAAAAAATAGAAGAATAATTGCAAACTCCGTGGCAAAATGCTGAAGAAATTCTCAAAATTGGCATCTGAAAGGCTCTATTTGCTGCTATCCCTCACCCCTCTCCTCCTCCTCTTCTCCCTATTCCTAACAAACTCGATCACCATCCGGCAATGTTTCCATCTTCTATGCCCTCTGCATGATCACCATGACCATCATCAAACTGCCCGCCATCGTCTTCCGGCCATCGACGATGATTACGCCGCGAAAAGGAGGGACAGAAGGAAGGAGGAGCTGGTGGGGTCGAGGATCGCCGTCTGCCTCGTTGGCGGGGCCCGGCGGTTCGAGCTGACGGGGCCTTCCATCGTGAAGAACGTGCTAGAGGAGTACCCAAATGCCGACTTGTTCCTCAACAGTCCCTTGGATAGGGATTCTTACAAGTTCTCTCTGCTGAAGAACGCGCCGAGGATCGCCGGTATCAGGATCTCTGACCCAGAACGTATGCATGAGACCGAGGCGCAGGAGCGGGTGCTTACCGCCGACAACTCCCCAAATGGAATTCAAGTGCGTCTTAATTATCTCTCTCTCTCTCTCTCATTTATTATTACACGATGATGATGATGATGCATGTACATATATATGCACTGCAGGGCCTGCTGCAGTACTTCAGCCTAGTGGAGGGCTGCATCAGCCTGATAACCGTCCATGAATCAAGCCACAACTTCACCTACGACTGGATCGTTCGGACCCGGGTCGACGGCTACTGGTCTGCCCCGCTCGATCCCGAGGCATTCATGCCGGATTCTTACTTGGCCCCCGAGGGCTCACGCTACGGCGGCCTCAACGACCGGCTTGGAATCGGCAACCGTTCTGCCTCGATCGCCGCCCTGTCTCGGCTGTCACTCGTGGGCAAGCTCGACGACGCAGGATACAGGAAGCTCAACTCGGAATCTGCCTTCAGAGCGCAGTTAAACGTGTCGGGAGTCAGAGAGACGGAGATGCGGCTGCCTTTCTGTGTGGTTAGCGACCGGCGGTATTCATTTCCTCCCAACAGGTATTTTCCATTAATTTTCTAACCGTTTTTGTTTCTGGCTTTGCTAAACCTAATGTCTATTAATTGTTGATTGCACACCCCACGTCAATTTAAGAGCTCAGAACGATTGGAACGGAACTACTCCTTTGAGTTCCTGGTGACGTCTTTCAATCAAAACTTGATTATAAAAAAAATATGTTCACGTATACATGTACTAGTCATAACCTGTGCCCGTGGGCACGGTGCATTTAAGATTTTTTTCCGCGAAAACTTTGTCCCCCAAAAAATATTTCTACAGCCAAAATTTAAAAGAACAACAAATTAGCGTAAAAAAATTTAGAGGCACGACCGCCTTCGGCAAGAAACAATAAATTCGGACACTTGTTTGGTGAGTTGTGTGTGTACACGTGTATATCTATCTATCATGCCCAACCAAAACATATATGTTTGAGGTTTACGACAAACCCTGCTCCGGATCCGTCTGCACACTTGTTTGGTGAGTGTACATGGTACTGAGACGATGTAGTGTTATAATGCTTTGATTGCATAACTGTAGCAAACTAATGTGTGGTTAAAAACTAATGTGTGGTTATAATTATATAGATTACATCTTGTTTACGGGTGAATTTTCATCGCATGTCGATAGTCTGGATGTCCGAAGGTCGTAGCTGTCACGTGAGACGGAGATGACCCTTGAGATCGATCGATGGCGCGTTCGCTTGAGCAGGAAGGCGTGGATCCGTTCTTTGGTGCGCCTCGGCGGGTCGTTTACCTCCGGGATTGGTTGAAGGCGGAGTCGCTCGGTGAGGGACGCGCGGATCCTCGGTCGGCTTGCCAAAGGGTGGCCTCAGCAGAGTCGACGACCTCTTGGTGGCGGAGATGAGCGGACTCGAGGAGGAGAGCGCTCGGATCCGGTTGGGAAGACGCTGAAGTGTCACCTCGGCGTCGCTGGATCTCCTGGACCTGAATAGACTAGAGAGCTCGTCAGGGGGGGGTCTGACCTTGGTTCCGACCAATTCCCCTCCGATGCCAAAGTTATATCTGGTCTGATAGATACTCTTTGGGATCGAACTTGGTTCAGGGAGAGACCAAGCACACATCATCGGGCCGAGCTATGGAGGGGAAATATGTTAGGTGGAAGAAGGTGTAAGAGTGTGCATGAGATACCTCCGTCGTAGATCGCAAAGATCCGGCCACTCGCTTCCATGACGCATCCCCTTCTTCATATACCTGAGCCCCCCGAGATAATGTGTCATTATTGCCATCATTCATGGGGGCGTACCGCGTGGGAAGTATTGACCCCCACTAATTGCACCCGTTTTGGTGAGAGGATGAATGCCATATTTGACGAGCCATGATGGCTGAAGAGTGATGGCCATTAAGTCAGACCATAATTGGCGGGCCATGATGGCTGGAGAGTTATGGCCATTAAGTAGGGCCATAATTGGTGGGGCATGATGGCTGGAGTGATGGCATTTGGCGGTTTCCATATTTGGCGTGCCATGATGGCCATTAAGTTGGGCCATAATTGGTGGACCATGATGGCTGGAGTGATGGCATTGGGCGATTGCCATATTTGTAGAGCCATGATGGCTAGAGAGTAATGGCCATTAAGTCGGGCCATAATTTCCTCCACTATGGAAGTGTGCAGTATTTTGGGCCTTCGTCTTGGGTGGAGAAGCGCGACCCGCCCGTGAGATCCTTGGGCCGGAGCCCAAGTCCGTTGTAGGCCGGTTGACTGGTTGTAGATGACTTGGCTCCTTCGCGCCCAGTCAAAATAGTCGTATCAATTGTCCCCATCTTCCGAGCTCTACCATTGTTGAGGTGGTCGGGAGATGTAGTATAAGAGGGAGAAGATGCTCCTTTTGTAAAATTGGTCCGACTTGCAGAGTCAGCTAGTGACAATAACTTATCGAGATTCGTTCGGTGGCGAGGGGAGTTGCCCCTCGACTTACGGCCGACGAAGGAGTTTGGTCGGCCAGCTGGGGGAGTTGCCCCAGTCTTATGACAGATCTTATTCGTTCGGTGGCGAGGGGAGTTGCCCCTCGACTTACGGCCGACGAAGGAGTGGGTCGACCAGCTAGGGGAGTTGCCCCCAGCCTTACAATTGATCTCGTTCGTTCGGTGGCGAGGGGGATTTTCCCTCAGCTTACGGCCAACGAAGGAGTGGCTCGACCAGCTGGGGGAGTTGCCCCAGTCTTACGGTCGATGTGGTTGATCCGCTGGGGGAGTTGCCCCAGCCTTATGATCGACAAGTCGATTGGCCCGCTGAGGGAGCTAACTCAGTCTTATGGTCAATCGAGTGATCAGCCAGCTGTGGGAGTTGTCCCCAGCCTTACGGTTGATCTGGTCGTTCCGCTGGGGGAGCTGCCCCTAGCCTTATGATCGACGGGTTAATTAGCCTGCTGGGTGCGACCCCAGTCTTATGGTCAATCGAATGATCGGCCAGCTGGGGGATTTGCCTCCAGTCTTACAGTTGATCTGATCGGTCCGTCGGGGGAGTTGCCCCAGCCTTATGATCGACGGGTCGATTGGCCCGTTGGGGGAGCTAGTCCCAGTCTTACAGTCAATCGAGTGATCGGCCAGCTGGGGGAGTTGCCTACAGCCTTACGACTGATCTGTTCATTCGGTTGCGAGGGGAGTTGCCCCTCGACTTATGACCGACGAAGGGTTGAAGACTTTCGAAGGTTCCATGGAGTTGCCCCTCGGCTTATGGCCGATAAGTCCCTTCTTTTGGTTCTTGATTTCGGACTTGCCTTTCCAAAATTTCTTTCCTTTACCCTTATAGGTATCTTTGGTGGGTTTGGAAGGACATTCAGTAGCAGGATGACCTTTTCCTCCACAATTGAAACAAATAAGCTTGTTTGACTGGGAGACAAACTTTGACGAAGATATACTTTATTTGTCCTTGAGGAATGACTTGAAATTCTTGAATTGCTTGGCAAGCTCGATGTAATCATCATCACTAATATCTTCTTCTTCTTCACTCGGAGCTTCTTGTTGGAACTTCTTTTTCCACTTGAATGACTCCTTCTCAACATAGAGTGCAACCCCCTTTTCCTTCTCGGGCTTGGTTGGTTGAACCTCCTCATTATGCTGACGTAGCACTTCATGAGAAATCTCCAAAGTATGCCAAATTCCGTTGGCCGATTTGCACATGGAGATTCTGTCGAACTCATCCGGAGTGAGGGCGCAATGGAGTACACACATAGCCCTAGCATTGACTCTGATCAAGTCCTTCTCCTCTTTAGTTCTTGAGGCCGCGGGTGAAGTAGGCTCCTCAAATGGCGACTCCGTGATGTCCCAAAGGTCGTGACCCTTCATGTAGACCATCATCTTGATCTTCCAACTTGGATAGTTGGTTCCGTTGAAGAGCGGGGGTCGGACGGTTGAATGACCTTCTTCATGAGACGCGGATGAGGCGTTGAATGCCATTGTTGCAGTATGCTATAACCTCGTTCTGATACCAATTGTAAGGATCGCCTTACCCTTGCAATACTAACAACACACACTAGAGGGGGGTGAATAGTATAATGGCAATAAAATTGTTCAATTAAAATTAAACTTGCAAATGCGGAATTATAAATGCAAGAGGAATTAAATGACACAAATAATCCAAACGCAAACACAAGACTTTACCCTGAATCCCCAAACTTGGGTACGTCCAGCCTCACCAATATTCACTATATTGCCACACAGAGAAGTGAATACAAATCTCACAAGGAGATACCCCACAAAGAGGATTTATGCCCTACACAAGGACCCTACCAATCCTATACGAGGATCAAGACTCCCACACAGAGAATCACTAACTCCCACTCAGAGAATTAGGGTTAGCCCTACACAAGGACACTAAACTCCCACAAAAAGAGTTACTCCCACAAAGAGAGTTATTCCCACTAAGAGAAGATCCTAATCCCACAAAGAGATAAACTCCCACAAAGAGAGAAAGACTAATTCCCACTAAGAGAATTAGAGATACAAATTCACCCAGTAAAATAAATACTCTTACCTATGCCTTGAGATGCTTACTCATAAATGGATGCAAGGCATGGAAGATGATCTCCAAGTGTTGAGATATGCTTGAAAGCACTTGGATGAATTCCCTTGAGCTGGACTTCAATGCATGAAGAGGAATGAGAGCTCAAAAGAGGAAATTGAGGGAGTTTGAGAGTTGCTTATAGATCTCTTGAGATATTCAATAGCATCAAGAAGTATAAGAGATGACAGCACCCTCATATATATATGAACCCTATATCAAATCCCAAAACCCAAGGAAACAGCCAAAGAATCAATTTAGCAACGGCTAGAAACTGGGCGAAAACGACAGGAACAGTCGACTGATGATCATAAGACAGTCAACTGATCAACGGCTAGAAAATATCCAACGGCTATAATCTGAGCCAGGACAGTCGACTGATGAAGTCGATACAGTCGACTGTAAACAGGACATGTGCCTGTTAATCCTTCAGCAGGCGACTGCTGTAGGGGATGAAATAAAACAGAGAGCTGCACTCTTTCTCCATTTACGCATACAGGCGACTGGTGTCAATAATACAGTCAACTGTCTATTAGTCAGGTGACTGTAAAACCTTAATCAGTCGTCTGCTGTATAAGATGGAGAAATGACAGAGAGATGCAGAGATTGCACTTACGCTACTCAGGCGACTGATGACCAATCTACAGGCAACTGTAAATATACAGGAGACTGTAAACTGACAAGTAGTTGACTATACGTAAAGCTCAAGTTTGAGTCAATTGAAATATTGACTTGAGCTGTGCATATCAGGCGATTGTAGAAGGATCTACAGTCGACTAGAAATCACCCAGACGACTGTTATTCCTTCAGCAGGCGACAGATGGAAAGCCAGAGACTCTAAATGAGTCTTTGGACAAAGTGAACCTATTGGGTTAGATTCTATGATAATCCTAAGGCTCACTAAGATGGTTAAATGCATATGCATGAATGAGTAAACCATTTAACAAGGCATTACATTAACCTAGACTCAAAAGAGAGAGAAAACAATAAAGTAAATATTACATGGATTACATTGCTTTCCTTAGAGTCTAAGTCTTCAATCTTGAAGCCTTGATTTCTCTCCATCATCTCCAAGCTTTGGCACTCCTTGAGTCCAAGCTTTGGCCCTTCTCCACTTGATGTCCATCCTTGCACCAGGTGATTAGTCTCCAAGAAAGATATTCTAGGAATGAAACTGTGAG
This sequence comes from Scilla litardierei, assembly GCA_030789695.1. Classification (NCBI taxonomy): domain Eukaryota; kingdom Viridiplantae; phylum Streptophyta; class Magnoliopsida; order Asparagales; family Asparagaceae; genus Scilla; species Scilla litardierei. Next base: position 96,604,172 of record CM061133.1, on the reverse strand, counting down.
ACTAAAACATGAAAGTCATTACAACAATATAATGTTGTGATCATCATCAAAATAAGATTGGTATGAAACACCAATACTCAAAAGTAGCACTATGCCAAATTGAGGTCCCTATAATGGACACGTCAAATTAGACAAAATGAAATAACTGTGCTTGGATGCTGAGGTCAGACTAGCGAGGGCCCCAGCTTGAGCTGGGGGTTAGGCCCGACATGACCTGGGTTAATATCCTCTTGATAGGATCGAATGATGATTCTTAACAGTGCATTTTGGATGTGGCATGATCGAGGTCAAGAGCCAGAAGTCGGCAAGACATAGCGTGACCTTAGTCGGTTGACATAAGTTGTCAGCCTCCAGTCCAGACTGGGAGGTAAGAATTTGGACATTGCACGACTTATGTCAAGTGGCAGAGGTCAGTGCTAGGACCCTGAGGTCTCAACAACAGTACTCCAACCTGGGCTAGGTGTTTGATTCGAACGTGGCATTACCTAGGTCGAATGCCAGAGGCATGTGCCTCAGGCTGGCTGAGGGTTTTGCTGTGGACATTGCATGACCTAGGTCGAATGCCAGAGAGCTGTGCCTTAGGATGGCTGAGGGATTTGCTGTGGACGGGGCATGACTAGGGTCAAATGCCAGAGGTGTGTGTCTCTGGCTGGCTGAGACTTTGTTATGGATGTGGCATGACTAGGGCCGAATGCCGGAGGTCTGTGCCTTAGGTTGGCTGGAGGCTTTGTTGTGGATGTGGCATGACTGGGGTTGAATGCTAGAGGTCTGTGCCTTAAGCTGACTGTGGGATATGATAGCAAAAGAAAATTAGAAGCCACATTAGGACCCTGTGCTTTGCCTGTGGAATAAGAGAATAATGTACCTCACTAGGGCCTTGGGCCCGAGCCAGCAGAACAATACCACACTGTGACCTGATGGCCTAATCTAGTGAAAGAATACTACACTGGGGCCCGAAGGCCTGAGCCAGTGGAAGAATACTACACTGTGACCCGAAGGCCTGAACCAGTGGAAGAATAAGATCAAAAATCCAAAAATCCAAAAAGCCACATTGGGACCCTAAGGCCTCACTAGTGGATTGGCCACATCCAGAAATGGGGGTCTTGAGTCAAGCATGTGGCGACGTCGAGTCCACCATCCAAAGTATGAGCCGGCGCTCCGTGTTGGGTTTTTTGGGACCCGTAACGCATAAATCTATGCCTATCCTACATTGGACGGATGATAAAATCAAAAATAGCAGCGGAAAATAGATTATTAAACACTTTAATAAAAGGCCCTAAGGATATCATGGACCCTAGCCATGATCTCTACTATCTTGGGGTGAGTCTGACCAGCCCCAAAATAGATCTAAACTACTGCAACAATATAACTATGAAAGCATTAAAATAACATACCCGGAACTTCGCTTCCGCAGAAAACAAAGTGTCGTTTTTAGCAACGATCTTTCGCTCCCAGAAGCAAGCCAAGACTGCACCTCCAAGACTGGACCACCCAAAGCGAGCCGACACCATGCTTCCGAGCCAATCACTCACCGAAGAAAGTTTCACTTGAGTATAATCCGCGTCAAAGACTTAGGATCTAATCCAATCCTCCTCCTTTTACTAGTAGTACTTGAACAGAGGAATAAAAGAATTAAAGGAGGAGACAATAATTTTTGTCTCGGATCGAGCTTGCTCAAAACTTTTCGGAGCTACTCGAATCGGAGACTTGTTGCAAATTTTCCAAGGGGGGTTGGCCCCCCTATTTATATATGAAGTCGGCCCCCTTCATTGTCTTACGAGCAATGTGGGACTAAAGAGATTTAGATAGAAAAATTAAATTAGTTTGCCTTACACTAAGGCCAAACTTCAATTAATTTTTTCTCCCTCACCAATGAGCTGCACAAGTGATACTACCTATCAAATCGAAGGGCACTGAATGGTGATCATATAGAAATAAACAGTGCTCCAATCCGACTTCGTTTGACCCCTCAAGCGTTTGATCAAAGTAGCCCAAAAAATCACAAAACGCTGAAAAACGCAGCCGTCGTTAAGGGTTCAGAAAACCCTAGCAGTGGGTCCACAAGTGGGGCCCACTGGTCTACTGGGCATGCCCAGCCAGCTGGGCGTACCCGCTTGCACGGGCGGGTCTGACCCGCCTGCTGGGCAGGCTGGCTCGACCCGCCCGCAAGAGCAGTCGGGCTTAGCCCGCTTAGCTGGCTTAGCCTTTCTAGCGGACTCAGAGCCTGCACGGGCATGCTTGACCCGCCCAGCTAGGAGGGCTAGCCCATCCTGCATGGGCTGGGTTAGCCCAGCCCAGCTAAGTCGGTTTGGGCCAGAACTGGACAAAAGCCCAGTTCTGGCCTTTGAGATATTTCTTGAGCTTTTGAGCTCCGTTTATGCCCATTTAAGAACTGTTTAAAAGCAGGGTTCGAATGGGACTATCCCAAGAACCCATGTAACTTTTCTCTGCTTTTATTAAACCAAAAATTCTTGTAAATATTTTACAATATATTTTCAATCTTTTGCATCATATGCTATAATCCCTCATAGCATTATTCAAATGCTGATATCATAAACCTTTTGCAACACTATTAAATCCCATAAAGTTATTATCACGAACTCTTTGTGACTTTAATCATTCTCGTGTACTTGAGTGCACTTCCCTGAATCCTTCCTATTACTAAGACACAAATCATACTCGGTGTGAGACCCTATAGCCTGACCCTACTACAGGTTGGGGCTCGAAACCCCTAGACGACAGTGATCACGAGTAGCAGGTGTCGTCCCTATTTTGGCATCATAATTACGTGATTGACCCATTGACAAAAGTGTCGTCTGGATCACTTTGACTGTGTCCATGATGAATACCGCAGTTTTAGTCCCTTCGTCAAAACTATGTCACTGCATAGCCTTGGGTATGGTAAACCGTCAACCCTACTAGCTAGCACTGGTCAGCATACTTCGGTCTTTGGTATATCCATGTTGTACTTCCTACAATATACCCCGACCGAGGTTTTGCACAAAGAACCATACTGAGCCTGTAACACTAACTTCCCTTTAACGAAAGAGACGAATCCTATCTTAATCACTACTTACCTCGTACGCTTCAAGTGTCATCCAACCTAAGAACTTTCAATGGGTGAAGACTCGAGGCTAGATCATAGATCTTAATGATACCGTTCACACACAGGTTCATACAATGACCTCAAGGCTTAAGGACCAACTTGCCTATCATCACTAGAGAGTTATCAATGATAGTTTAGTTAATATTAACCCTTTGATAACTCTTTATTGGGTCGTTCGGTGGACTCATTCTCTAATGAGCACATGTGCCTTGTCTCCGACTTCTCCATGTCGAATGATTATGAGATCATCATTATCCTTTAGTTTAAGACAAAGACACAATGGTCTGTCCGATGTGCCGATATCCTTTTCTTGACACATCTATGAGTATGAACGTTTTAAGACTTAAGTTCATATCGGTCATTCACTTCCCATAATCGAGATCTCCATCAAGATACGTGTATGACCTTACTTTGAGTCTAAGGAAATTATCCAATAATTAAAACATTTTATCCATACTAGGATAAGTAGTACCATTTATTTATACAAGATGTTTTCTAGGATAAATTATCTCGAGGACATATATCTTCCTACATCTCACACTTGTACTCAGGCTATTTATCTCGGTCTCTTATACCACTATAACATATCAATCTCTACAGACGTTCATATGTCAGAGCCTAAAGAATGGATATGCTAAAATGTATCTATTATGTAGTATTACTAGTCATAACCCGTGCCCACGGGCACGGTGAATTCAAAAAATTTTCCCGCAAAATCGTTGTCCCCAAAAAAATATTTCTACAGCCAAAATTTAAAAGAACAACAAATTAGCGTAAAAAAATTTAGAGGCACGGCCGCCTTCGGTGAGGAACAATAAATTCGGCGCGGGCGCCTTCAGATCTGTGCTTGAGGGGTTAATTGAAACGGACGCCCAAAAAGGTCAGCCCGCCTCTTTGATTGCACATTCCCTGTGTTTTTTTCGGTTTCAATTTTTTTAGACAGGTGTTTCGATGAGTGCAAAAATGGGTGAAAATGAGAATGGTCGGTTTGAGTGTGAAGTGTCTTGGGGTTTTTGGTTTTTTTGCTTGGGGGTGTGATTTTGGGTGTTTGTTTTTGGGTTTGTTTTTGGGGGTTGGGTGGAGTTTTGTGTTTTTTAGGTTTTGGGTTTAAGAAGGTTGTCCCATGTGGCGATGTGACATTGCCACATGGGACAAAGATTCAAAAACCTCCCTCTTTTGTAATATAGATGGAGTCTTATTACTTATACAACATTAATCACACAGGGGTGATTTCACGAAACCGTCTTTGGATCTCATCCAGCAATTTTTTCCTCTTCTGTATAGCTAACGATTAGCATATACTACTTTATTTAAGATTTATCATTTCATACTAGTCAGTCATAACATAACATTTTCCAATATTCATGTGTCATGTATGTCCAGCACATTAATGACACCAAATATTTTATTATCTCTGACATAAACAAAATCTTTTTGATTGTATGTCACATATAGATGTTTTTATAACTTGAAACTTTACTTAGCCCAAAACGGAACCAAGCAACATGCTAGCTCCCACTGACTTTGAGAACTTTCTGGTCATAATACTTCAACTTGAATTTCTAAATCTCATTTAGAATGTTGATTATTAAGTATAACCAGCCATTTGTGCTGAATGAGTTAAAATAGAATGTGCTTGTGTCAGGTTGTTTGACGAATAAGTTATATCAAAATCCGTTTGTAAGAGTCTTAATGATAACTTACTCAATCATAACTACCCACACTATCTTTTCCTTTATCTGCATTAATCTTCTAACTTGAAGTATTACATGCAGCCAAACATGAACTTTTCTTATTGTGCGCATTATGAAGATTACATCTAATGTATATGCACTTGAAATATACTCGTTACTTTATATTTGTTAAAATATTGACTGCTCCAGTCAATCGCAGCAACTCAGAAACATACACAACAACTCAGAAAGCTACCTGAGTATACCCATCAAGATATCAAAACAATGACTTTAATTAAAGAAAATTGTTCAAAACATTTTCATCCAAAATGACATTCATTTCGATCATTGTTCAAGCTCACAATGCTTCATTTATTCAAAATAAAAAGCAGACGATATCCTTGACATCTCTGAAGTCCTTGACGGCCCCAGCAGCAACGATTACTCTCTTTGCCGACCGCACTAGAAACTTCACATATCCACAGCTTCAAGCACCTGTAGACAATATACAGATGTTTAGTAATCATACTGGTATCTCATACCACGTATTAATCTTTATGAAAATTAATATACTCTTTAACAAGATTTATACCTGAGGCGAGGCATCACCATGCCCCTTTTTCTCTACAAGGTAAGCCTTACAGTTCCTCTTCCAGTGTCCAGGCTTATGGAACTGGAAACACTCAGACTCAGACGATGCCCCCTTTTTCTTTTTCTTCTCCTGCTTGACCTTAGCATGTTGAGGGATCTGCCTCTTATTACCATTGCCCTTGGGCTAGTGAGAAGAAGCAGAGTCGAGAACCAACACTGGTGGCTCCTTCTCGATTATCTCCTCGATCTGCCGGAGCTTGTTTAAGAGGCCTGGAAGTTCCACCAAAGTGTTGTTCATTATAAATCTTGTAATGAACGTGTTAAAAGCAGGAGTCAAAGACTTTAGGACTATGTTAATGCTCATCTTGATTACATGATCTTGGATGGGGCCTGTCGTCATCTATGTTTCCCAAAGGTTGCAGGTGGCCTCGAATCTGGCAGCCCTAGAACGCTTAACATACAATTCTTTCGCATTTAAAAGAATGGTCTGAATATCCATATGTCATGCTTTCTCTGTAGATTATTGTTCATCGAGGCCAGAGTAAGGAACCTGGCCTTTTCTGCATCCATTTGCCATAGCTTGTAGGACTCCTTTTGTTTGTTGGTGGCTTCGTCGTCGAGTTTCTCATGAGCAATTTCCGTCAGTACATGACCAATTCAAGCTAAGGCGAGAACTAGCATGATGTTCATTAACCAGTCCAGATAATTTGTTCCGTTTAGCACATCCTTCTCGATGATAAACTTAAGTCCTGACTCCATACTGCATTTTAATAAAGTTGGAATTAGCATATGTTCTTTAACAGTTTAAAAGGTTTTTATTAAGCTATATATATTCTCACACTATTTTAATGAACAGTTTAAGCCATAATAATGAACAATTTATTATATTTAAAATTTGTGGGAGAGGGATCCAACCACCCTGAGCTTCACAATCTTGAGGAGACTCAATAAATTGATCGGCTCTGTAATTGGTAGATGAACTCTTCCTCGAGCTCATCACAAATGATTCCCTATAGGTTTTTGCCCCTAGTCACTTATGATCTTGAGGAGACTCAACAAACCATAATGACTAGTCTAGTCAAACCCTAGTTTTCATGTCTAAACTTAACTTACACCGACATTCGAGGAGCCCCGACGCGACGGTTTGGGTTACGACCAGACTACATCATATATATGATGGAGTCAGTTTCTAAAAGAGACCATGTCATAGCTTAAGGAGACTCAACAACCATGACAGGCGTCTTTTAGTCCCCTAATCCAAAAATAAGGTGGGCTATGGTTAATCTTGAAGAATATTTTAAACTTATTCTACTAGATGTAATCGATGGTTTCACATAATAATAATTCGCATCCTTGGTTCAGCGGAACACGGCCAGAGATTTGCTAGGCCAGGATCACTATCCCCAGTCGAGCTAGGGTGATCCACAACACTAGTCAAAAAGCACTAGACCGAATCATGATCCTTTAAGGATTTGAATTATTTATATGTGTTGACAACGATTAAAATGTCTTCATTAAAACTAGTTAATTCTATCAACTAGTTGAATCCTAAAATTCGAAATTATTAGGATTGGTTAATACCTTTTATTAAATTCTTTATCAACTATAAGGAATTATCTTGCTATCCTAATCATGTATTAGAGATTTAATAAATTCAAATTACAACAATTTAAAATATAGCCTTTTATCAAAATTATTTTCAGAACGATTAAAATAATAATTGTTGGAAAGGGCTACCCTAATCAGGAATTAAGAATTTGATTGTTGTAACAATTTATTAAAACATAGCATGTCCATCTAAAATGTATCTCATAAGTTTTTAGAAATTTTTTAATGGATATCCTAAGAGTTTTTCTTGAATTATCACATAATATGCAAGAAATTATAATAACCATTAAAATACATCAACTAAATTTTATCTCATAAAATTAGCATGATGACTAGCAACTTAAAATATCGCATAAAATTAAGTTACAATCCTTTTTAATAATTATTTCATAATTATAAGCATTAACAACAACAAAATTTATCTCATAAAATTTAGCATGCAACTTAAAAGATTTATCACATAAATATAATATCAAGCATCTAAAATTTTATCTTATAAAATTAAGTTGTAGCATGTTTAGATAATCACATTATCAGTATGTTCATAGCATTCATATTCTTTGCAGAAATTAGATCAATATAGATCTAGGCTCTGATACTAATGTTGGGGTTTTTGGGACCCTTAGGGCCTAAATCTATGCATGTCCTACATTGTATGGACGATAGAATCAAAAATAGCAGCGGAAAACAGATTTATTAAAACTTCAATAAAAGGCCCTAAGGGTATCATGGACCCTAGTCAGGATCTCTACTATCTTGGGGTGGGTCTGACCAGCCCCAAATAGATCTAAACTACTGCAACAAGATAAATATGAAAGCATTAAAAGAACATACCCGAAACTTCGCTTCTGCAGAAAGCAAAGCGTTGTTTTTAGCAGCTATCTTTCTCTCCCCGAAGCAAGCCGAGACCACGCCTCCAAGACTGGACAACCCGAAGCGAGCCGACACCATGCCTCCGAGCAAATCACTCGTCGAAGAAAGTTTCACTTGAGTATGATCCGCGTCAAAGACTTTGTATCTAATCCAATCCTCCTTGCCATCTTGTAAGGACTCGAACAGAGGAACAGAAGAATTAAAGGAGGAGAGAATAATTTTTGTCTCGGATCGAGCATGCTCAAAATGTTTCGGAGCTTCTCGGATCGGAGACTTGGTGCAAATTTTCTAAGGGGGTTGGCCCATATTTATATAGGAAGCTGGTCCTCTTTCTTGTCTTACGAGCAATGTGGGACTAAAGAGATTTAAAGAGAAAAATTAAATTAGATTGCTTTACACTAATGCCAAACTTCAACTAATTTTTTCTCCCCCACCGTTGAGTTTCGCAAGTGATACTACTTATCAAATCGAAGAGCATTGAACGATGTTTGCATAGAAACAAACGGTGCTCCAATCCGACTTTGTTTGATCCCTCAAACATTGGATCAAAGTAGCCCAAAAAATCACAAAACGCTAAAAAACGCAGCCGTCGTTAAGAGTTTCAGAAAACTCTAGCAGTGGGCCCCACAAGTGGGGCCCACTGGTCTGATGGGTGCACCCACCTACGTGGGCTGGTCTGACCTGCCTGTTGGGTGGGCGGGCTCGAGACAAAGCCTACCCTGGCGAACTCGACTTGCCTGCCTAGCGGGCTCAACTTAGAGCCCGTGCGGGCGGGCTTGACCCGCCCACCTACGGGCGCCCGACCCGCCCAGCTGGGCGGGCTAGCCCAGCTCGCATGGGCTGGGTTAGCCCAGCCCAGCTGGGTCGGGCTGGGCCAGAACTGGGCAAAAGCCTAATTCTGGCCTTTTGAGCTATTTATTGAGCATTTAAGCTCCGTTTGTGCCCATTTCAGGTACGTTTAAAAGCAGGCTTCGAATGGGACTATTCCAAGAACCCATGTAACCTTTTCTATGCTTTTATTAAGAAAAATATTCTTGTAAACATTTTACAATATATTTTCAACCCTTTTGCATCATATGCAATAATCCCTCATTGCATTATTCAAATATTCAAATCACAAACCTTTTGCGACACTATTAAATCCCATAAACTTATTGTCAAAAACTCTGTGTTTTTAATTATTCTTGTGCACTCGAGTGCACTCCTCCTAAATCCTTCTTATTACTAAGACGCAAATCCTACTCGGTGTGAAACCCTATAGCCTGTGCCTACTACAGGTTGGGACTCGAAACCCCTAGACGACAGTGAACACGAGCAACAGGTGTCGCTTCTGTTTCGACATTATAATTATGCGATTGACCCATTGACAAAAGTGTTGTCGGGATCACTCTGACTTTGTCCGTGATGAATACCACAATTTTAGTCCATTCGTCAAAACTATGTCACTTCATAGCCTAGGGTATGGTAAACCATCAACCCAACTAGCTAGCACTGGTCAGTATACTTCGGTCTTTGGTATGTCCATGTTGTACTTCCTACAACATACCCTGACCGAGGTTTTACACAAATAACCGTACTGAGCCTGTAACACTAACTTCTCTTTAACGAAAAAGACGAATCCTATCTTGATCAATTCTTATCTCATATGCTTCAAGTGTCACCCAACCTAAGACCTTTCAACGAGTGAAGACTCGAGACTAGATCATAGATCTAAGTGACACCGTTTACGCACATGTTCATACAATGACCTCAAGTCTTAAGGACCAACTTGACTATCATCACTAGAGAGTTATCAATGACAGTTTAGTTAAGTTAACCATTTGATAACTCTTTATTGGGTCGTTCAGTGGACTCATTCTCCAATGAGCACATCTGCCTTGTCTCCGACTTTGCCAGGTCGAAAGATTATGAGATCTTCATTATCCATTAGGTTAAGACACAGACACAATAGTTTGTCCGATGTGCCGATTTCATTTTCTCGACACATCTATGACCATGAATGGTTTAAGACTTAAGTTCCTGTCGGTCATTCAATTTCCATAATCGAGATCTCTATCTAGATATGTGTATGACATTACTTTGAGTCTAAGAAAATTATCCAAGTACTAAAACATTTTATCCATACTAGGATAATTAGTACCATTTATTTGAACAAGATGTTTTCTGGGATAAATTGTCTTGAGGACATATATCTTCCTACACTCTGATAGGAGGAAACGACGCTTTGGAAATATAAACTGTGGTGCTTGCTGATGTGATTGATCACTCCATGAGATGTCACACCCTGCATTAAAGACATGATTTGAAGGGACTGGACCATTTCCCAAGGCAGAGATTAAATGGTGGTGAGACGTTTCCAAGGATAGCAATCCACCTAGGATTTGAATGGTTGCGATCCATCGACGTTCACCCAAATTAGCTACAAACGCAGTGCTAGATAGGCTGAGACTGTTGTAGCATCTGAATGCCATGGATGGAAAGACCATTTTGGACTAAGATCTACTCTGTCCAAGTTGATAATGATCAGGAGGTCGAGATGACCTTTGCTTGTATGGCTCTTCTCTTAGCACGGAAGATGACGAACCTCCATGCTTGACTCTGTCTGAGCAGATGGTGATCAGGGAGTTAAAGCACCCTGCACCATCCATAACTATCATTGTCAGAGGTGGGGAAGAAGAAGCGGTGAGGTTTGGTGTCTACCCAAACCAATGCTTCTTCCTTTGTGTTACTGACATGCCTGCTACGGGTAGTGTAGGAGAGGGACCTCACGGCCAGCCTTGTTCGAGCTAATGATGAGCCGAAGGCTCAGAATACCTTTTGCCACCTCAACGGGTAAGGCATATGGCTATTGCAGGACTCTCTCTTCCTTTTTAAGGGTGCTCCCACAGTTGCTGGTTCAATACCGCCAACCCATGTTGCTCTGTTGTGAGCGCAGATTTTATGTGTGATTGCATATTGTTCAGTGTGTGGCTCCTCTGAGAGGTGTGTTTGCTAGGAAGCAAGCTTCTGGAGGCATTTTTGAAAGTGAGCCTTGATGATGAGTCGGCTTTAGTTTACTTTGTGTGTTCTGGACATGGCCAAGCTTTTTCGTTGAAAGGCTCGATATTTGTAAAAGAATGTAGTCACTTGTAGTAGTCGAAGTATTGTAATAGAACTAGTTTTAACTATTGTAATAGATTTTTCTGGAATGAAAATACAGTTTGTATAAAATTTAAACTAAATACTTTTTTCATATCATTACTTTCTTCACTCCACTTTTTATTACTCTGCGCATCCGATATACGAATCTCGGGTCCTCACTTAAGGGACTAATTACTGAAATTACAACCTGCCACCGGACTCCGCTTGCTAAGCATGAGTTTCTGAGTACATACTAGCACCTTTGTCTACTGAGTGAGGAGGAGTCTGATGACCTTGGTCAGTACATCTACGAGTTCTACTGGAAACTCCGAGGTTGAATTGGTTCATTCGGTAGACGACCCGAGAGGCTAATGTTAGCTGTGGAGAAAATCCATAGTCGTATCAGCCGGTTGTCACTTGGATGTTTTCCCCACTGGGTTTCTAATGTGGGACCAGCAGGGGCATGTGCCTGAGCTGGGGACTTCTGTTGAAGCTGAGAAAGGGTGCAGTTGGGACTTGTCCGGCTGGACTGCTGAGGTTGGGTCAACATGGGCCCCAGCAAGAGATGTGGGTTTTAATGGAGACAACACAATCGGGGGCTGACCCTAGCCTGTGTCATTTGGGAACACGCCACTATGGTGGACCTTGTTTACATCTGGAGTTCGATTGAGCAGGTCCGTCGATCCAAACAAAAGGCTGGCCTCAAGTGCTTGGCCATGTCAAGAGCTCCGGCGTGCTGGTCCCTGAGGCAGTTCTCGGGTGTCTACCACTGAGGCTGTCATTGTAGAACATGGTTGCTGAGGAGTTGACTCTTGGGTGTAATCGCTAGGACCATTCTTGTAGAGCGAAGCCTGTTAGAGAGCCGACCGTGAGCGTAACCACGTAGGCTGGCCCTGTAAAGCGTAGTTGTAAGGAGGCGACCTGCACGAAGGTGGTCCTTGTAAAGCATAGCTGTTTAGGGGACCAACTGTGGGGTTAACGAGTCATGCCATCCTCGTTGGGCATAATTTGTGGAAGGGCATATCATAGGGGTACCACTGAGATCGTTCCATATAGTATGGTTCGTGAAAGGGTTGAACTTAGGGTGATCCCCAGGAACTTGGAATTGTGCGATTTGTTGTTTTTTTCCTCCGAAGGTCAAGATGAGAACATGGCTGAGCGGTATGGATCTAAGATGAGATCTGAAGGAGATCTGAACGACTGGTGTTGTCACAAGGCCCTCCTTCTAGCATCAACTGTTGATGCATGGACTCTCGCTGAGTCGGATTAGGCCGTAAGGTGCTTGGACCATCCGCGGGGACGAATAATCCCGTAATAGATTGAGCCCGGACAGGTTGGGTTCGCCGATTTGGCCTCCTTCTTCAGTACCTGAAATGGAGAAAAGAATGCATCAGAGGGCCCGGGACCCATGGGTTGAGTGGCAGACCCCCCATACTCTCCTTCGATGTCCAAGTTAGGCGAGATTGTAGGAGAAAAGGAGGTGAGGGGCATAAGATAGCCAATGTGCGGTGGCACATAGGTTGAGCATGGCTATACCCATGACCATTATGGCTTTAGAGATGGAGATGTCTTGTTAGGGCTTGAGGACCCAAGAAAAGCATACCTACCGGAGGGGGTTCCCCCCCTTATGAAGAGATCATGGGCCAAGGGATGCTTGTCATGTGTAAAGCTACAGACTCCTGAGCACAGCTGATTTTTGTACATAGGAGGTGGCCGGTTGTGTCTGCAGATAAAATTTGCATTGAATGCCAATGGTACCTGAAGAGAGAATATTGGACGCTTGCATGTGATTGGGCCACATAGGCGATGTGGGTCACGCTGGGCCGTTGAGGCTGGCCTTGAGCAGCGAAATCATCTGTTGGGAAGCAAATCGCAGAACCTGAGATCGTGTTGTCTTCGTAGGACTATGCTGAGGTCAGGTTTGGCTGACCACTCGAGCCAGGTTGGGAGGTCTTGCTGATGGGTTTTATCCGATGTGTCAGGAGGTTCCCGCTGATGGGTTCCATCCGACCTGTTGGGCCAGGTTCCGCTGACAATAGGCTAAACCCAACTACTGAAACTCGTATATACAATTGCTTGGCTATATCTATTTAGACGTTTGATGCCCTCCCTCAGCGTTGAGTCATGTGATTGCCAAGTTGATCTGACGTTAAAAGATTTCCTTACTTACTATAGTTAAATCAATACTATTATTTATCTAAATTTTCAAATTACACTTATCCTTTGCCTCTACAGTGAAAGCTCTCTCTCTCTCTCTCAAAAAGAAAACCCAACATTGAGGAGAATGATCAAACCTCACACAATACAATTTGTTCTAATTTTCATTTTCTTTAGAGGCAAAACGAAAAGGCTATGTGTGAGGGGGTAAAATCACATGATTTAAACCAATTCGAGAAGTAAACATCCAATTAAGAAAACTTCCGCTGTAAATTTCTGAACATGAAAGATTTACACAATACATATCTTAAAAACCCCCTTCAAGTCAACTACTTCAAGTAGATTTGCTTTCCTTGGAGACTTTCAGGTATTTATGTACTCAACTTCTTGGACAACTCGTAGCAGGTATGGAGTGCCGGTGGCATCGATGAAGAGCAGAGGTCCACTCAGCGGCGCAAAATGCCGGCCTTGCAACGCAGTCTGCGTCGGAGAATGCGTCGCACGCTCTGCAAAAGGATGGGATGAGAGGTGGAGCTGGACAGAGTGGAGAAACGAGAGCGTAGAGCTGTGCGATGCAAGCGACAAATGGGAAACAGGCTGGGAGGAGGTCTTCGATCAAACAGCAGGAACCAAAGCAGCGCAAGAAAGAAAGAGGATAGGAAAACTTGATGTTAAGGGATGCGTCGAGGAGTTTGAGGTAATGAAGCGAAGAGCAGAGAAATGGGATGCACCGGCGCCGGCAAAGATTTGTCAGTCAGGCTTGCCACCGCCCGACTCTATGAGTAGTTAGATTAGCATTTTTTTTTTGGTTTTTAGTTACGATTTTTTTTCCTTGTATAAAACATAGTATGGTGTTCATATCATTGGGCTTCGAATTCAAGGGCGTGGCAACTTCATTTGTTTGCACAAAGGCATATATATATATTTCCATGTGATTTAGTTGAAGGTGATACTGTCTAGGTAAGAGATCACAACACTAAAGCAACCTTAGTGGGTTGACTGTCCTCCCTTTCCCTTACACCAACAGTTATGTTTGGTTACTGAATCAAAATAAATGCCATTGCTCACATTCCAAGTGTTCCAGAAGCCATCTCCGAGCTCCTTGTCATCTACCCATAGATTATAATTGATCAATGCAATGCAAGAGAACTTGCCTATATATATGTAGATATGCTTAAACGATATCTGTAATTCTAATTTGATAAAGAAATCTCGTAATCTCCTCACCAACCAACACACTATTAGTTTCACTTTGATGATGAACCCATCCTTGTTCAATGACACCAACTCCTGAACTTTGTTCCAAGCATTGAACGTTCTAGATCGAAAGGAAGGAGAAAAACTTTTATTTTGAGCGAAACGAATTATACTTTGAAGCAAAATCTTTTAGACTATTCAAATCTCATGAATATATTCTGGCTCTCTTGGAAATGACAATTAAGGACCCATTTATAGTGTTAGTCATCCCATATTTTCTTAGCCACATCCAGTATGGGGCTAAACAAGTTACTAATTCAGAACTAACTTAATTACACATTAAACCAATTTAGGTCAGGGTTCAGCTAGGACCTTTGACATACTGTGCTGGGGACCAAGAGGATGTGTCCATCCTTGGCACATGCTGGTTACAGTGACTGGACACTGGACCTCTGCTAGCTTTTGCAAGCCAAAGCTGCTGGTAATCGGCCGGTGGCAACCGGTGATCAGTGGCGTAACCAGGAATTTTTTTTGCCCTGGGCGAAAAAAGACGATGTAAAGAATATTTTTTATGATATGCATGCTGTATTAGCATATGAATGCTATATTAGCATAGGAATCACAAATCAAATCAAATATCTAAATTTTTATGGTAAATTCATAATTACCATATGAATATATATGTAAGGAGTAAAAATATTCTTCACTTGCAAAAAATATTCTTCACTTGCAATCACATAACATGTGACCCCATGCACCATTGTGTTAGACATTGGGCTGTAAATAAATGGTGATAACAGATTTTTTCATAAATAAATAATTATTGTATGTAATAAGTAAGAAAAGAGATTTTTTTAATAAATAAACTATTATCATCTTATCATATGTAATTTAAAAAAATGGGAATCAAACTAAGAACTTACTGTCGAATGCCGAACACCTCAGCCACTACAGCTTTTCACAGTGCGATTAGAGTTTCTCTTGTATGTAATATAAAAGAAGAGATTTTTTAATAAATAAAGTATTATTATATTAAATACGTAAGAAATGTGCTATTGTATGTAATATAAAAGAAGAGATTTTTTAATAAATAGAGTATTATTATATTAAAATATGTAAGAAATGTAAACCAAAATGTCAACCATGGGAATCGAACCCAAATCATGTTGTCAAATGTCGAACGCCCTTAGCCACCAGGGCTTGTAAGAGGAAGCAGACAAGTGTAATACTAATTTATTTTTACATTTTTTGCCCTGGGCAGCTGCCCATGGCAATTTACACGTAGTTACGTCCCTGCCGGTGATCATGCAAGCTGGCTTTGTGGCGACCAATGTTATCAGGCCATTATTAACACTCCCAGGATGGTGGTTATGCCTCTAGCAGGTACAAAGTGTGGTGGGATATGAATGCACTTACGTAAATTATTTTAATTGATGCATCTCATCAAAAATGATAGTAATCTACTTCGTACATATTTATCAATGTAATTCTTTAAAACAAATGAGTATATATGGATATTATTATGTGATTGTATAGATAAATTCCTTGGATTTGTTTGAGGACATTGGGATCATGATGAAATCATGATAACGAGGCCTAATGAATCCGCTTAAGCACAAACCCTTTACTGGTCGTAAAAATATCAAGACACGGCATTGATATGCTCGATAGATCAGTGTGTATAGATCTCTAGTATAATGATGGTAGTGGCTGGTATAAAGTAACTCGATATAGTTGTCTGTTATTACAACACTCCTAAGTGAGTTTTGATGATTAAGCAAACAATTAATGTCACTAATCATGTTTTAAGATGATTTGTGAGTGTAGGTCGAATGAAGTCAAAAATATTCAAAATTGAAGATTGGAAGAAGATTAAAGTCAAAGTTGATGATGGAGTCAAAGGACTTGGAACTCATATTTGAGATCAATTGCCCAAGCCAAGGACTCATAGGAAGTGCAAACGTTCATAGTCAAGAAAACCAAGTTCATGGAGATGCACCAAATTCACCAAGAATTAGTGAGTGGTGTATTTTATTATATTTTTTGTCTTAGAGTGTTAAAGTCAGTAGATGAAGCTTGCACACATATTTTAAATAATGTTTTAAACATCACAAATGTTTTAGAAAAGATTCAAAATCCTTTAGAATTACTTTCATAAAGTTTTCATAGCTTTAAAACCCCATATCAAAAAGGTAGCTGAATAATCGTTTATTTTAGTCGACTAATTTGAATGTGAGATAAGTTCTTCACTCTAGACCCAAAAGTAGTCGACTGCAGTACTACGATTAGTCGACCACCTTTGTAAAAATAGTCAACTATCTTTATACAGCAGCCGACTATTTCTATGTGAAAACCACAGCTTCGAGTTTTTCTAAAAGCAGTTGATTTTATTGTTTGAGGAGCAGTTTTGTCCTAGATTTTGAATGATTTTTCAAGGGTATTTAAATATTTGCTGGAAATTTTGACACCAAGAATTGCATATTTTCTGAGATTTTTCTAGCTCCGATTTCATCTTTAAGCTCTCAAAAATCTCAGCCCTAAAATTTTGTTTTAAAGTTTTAAAGCTTTTACGCACATGGACTTTGGTGGTTCTGAATCTCTCTCAATTTTTGAGTAACTCCTTTAGATTTAAATCTGATTTCCTCTTGGTCTTTTAAGTTTTAATCTTTCCCTTCTTTGAGATTAAAAGAATTCTTTCTATAGCCACTTGAACACACAAGAGCTTCATCCATTGGCTATAGGTTCTTGTAAGAAGAAGTCACATACTCAAGAAATGTATGCCACAAGTGTGGTGGGTTGGTAAGTTTGTATTGTTTTTTGTTTGTTGAAGAACTATCCTAATGTGGAAGTTGAGTTGAGTTTGGAAATTCTTAGCAAGAGGCTAGGTGAGATTGTAGTTGTGTTGGGAAGACCTATCAAGAGGAGCTAAGAAAGTGTATTGGAAGTCTTCTTGGTACGGCATTGCTCTCTTGATTAAGAGGGTTGGTTAGTGAAAATTCTGACAGGTTGTTGGGGACTTGAGTAGCCCTAAGGAGATGGTGAACCAGGATAATTATTAGTGTTTGCATTGTGCTTGTATCTTATCTCATTTTGCTTGCATTGTGTTCTATGTTCCATTGTGTTTGATTCTTCATTTCATAGCAAGCAACTTGATTGTGTTGATTAGGTAGGTAACTCTAAAAAGTCACATATGCTAAACTTTAGGGGTTTGTTTTAATTTGTGCATAATTATTCAAAACACTAATCACCATCTAGTGTTTAATTTGTTATCTACAGGATCCAACACGTGGTATCAGAGCATTAGTTTGAAGCATCAAGAAATATGGATCATGGTCAAAATTTTACTTCCCCACCCATATTTGATGGAAAAAATTTCAATTTGGAGATGGAAGATGGAGATTCATTTGGAAGCCGAAGACATTGACTATGGAACTTTAATCCATGACTCATACACTTCCAAACCACTCCAAGGACTTCAAGGATCAAGAAACACAAAGAAACATATTCCATGAACATCAAGGTAATGCATATTATTTTCACTTTTTTAACTAATGAAATTTTTAGCGTAATTTCAAGACTTAGCACAACCTAAGAAATTTTGAGAACATTGGAGGACAAGTATGGAGATCAACTCTTGAGGAGCACTAACCAATGGATGTGAAGAAGAGAGCTTCTCAAATGAGATTTGCTTGATGGCTCATCAAGATGAAAACAATGAAGTAAGTGATCCCGAATCTAATAATGATGAATTTAATTTAGAAGATGAATATGAGAAATTATATCATTAATTTGAGAAGATGAACAAGAGAAACAACAAGTTGGACAAAAGTTTTAAGTCGTGGAATGATGATTACAATAAGCTTAAGATCAAACATAATATTCTATTTCATGACTAAGATGAATTAAAGAATAGTAGTAGTGGCAATTCTTCATATTGTGATCTTGCTAGTTTAAGACTTAAATATGACATACTATTATGTGATTATAATTTTTAATGAATAAACATACTATGTATGTGTCTTGTATTAATGAAAAATTAGATATGATTGCAAATGATTTGTGCATGAGCAAACTTAAGCATGAGAAACTTGTACTTAAGTTTGATGTGTTTAAGAAGAATCCAAATGATCAAGTTACTCCCTCACAAGAGCATGTTGACACTACACATCATTATGTTGGAAATGCTAGACATCCATCCATGAATGTCAATTTTGTTCGAAGACCAAATGCACACAAACCAAATGCACACCATGCCTTTATTTATGGAAAATTTACAAAATCCCATGTTCACAATGTACCCAAATTATAACACACCCATATGAATCACAATGCCTTTCATGCACCACACAAACCCCCCACACATAACATTAGGAAGCATGTTAGAAACCATCTTGATGTGATTTGGGTGCCCAAGCATTTGAGCTTGAATGATAGGTATGCGTACATTCATGATGAAATTAGAAATAATATGGATGGATTCTCTTATATGCATAGGAAATCAAATTCAAATTGACTTTGGGTTCCTAATGGCTAGTTACTTTTGTACAAATGATTTGGGATATCCATGTGCTTCCATAAATATTTTAATGATACCATCAAGTAGAATGATGAAATATATGTTAGATTAGCTTTTGATTTTGTTTAATTATATACAATTGAGTAAATATTTCAACTAATATCATGTTTTTCATTTTGTTGATACTATAGGAGACTAAAATTTAACAATAGTCGAATACCTCGTTCAAATTATGAATTCTGTTAATTTCATTGGAAAATAACCAATTACTTTTATAACTTAGCCGACTGATGCTGTGTTGCTCAGAACACTTAGTTATCTCTGCACATTGGTCACTCTATGATATTCCTTATATTGTTTATCATATTTTAACATTCATGTCTATATGATTGAATGAGCTATTTGTAGTAGCTGAATGATGATTGAACTTATGAGAAATTGCTCCACTTTTATTCAAGGTACATTCATTTTTACATAAACAATCATTCATTGATTTTTAGAGACTTTCTTCTCTAGCGAATAACTCGTTGGGATAATTTTATGGTCCAACTTAAATGTGGGTACCAAATGGTTAAGGATTTTTCAGGTTATTTGGATATTGGATAGCGGATGCTCTAAGCATATGCTAGGAAATCCAAGATTAATTAGTTCGATCCAAATGAAGGATGTGGTACCGTCACATTTGGAGATAATAAACATGAAAAGATTGTTGGCATCGGAAACGTCGGTGACAAATCTAAACTCTTGATAGAATATGATAATTTAGTTTATGGTCTTAAATATAATTTATTTATTATTAGCCAATTATGTGATAGATGCTACAAAGTTGTTTTCACTATTGATTCATGCTTAGTATATGATGATGTGATGCAACATGTTTTAATTAGAGGTAGACGTAGAGAGTACATATTTACTTTATACTGATGTGATCTTGATTCAAAAGTATGTCTTGTTTCATCATCTAATGACTCTCTTCTTTGGCGTAGAAGATTTGGCCACGTAAACATTAAGAACATAAATAAGATATGTAGGAAAGATTCGGTACACTGTTTACCAAAATACATTTTCAATTAGAAAAGATTTGTAAATCTTGTCAACATGTCAAGTTGCATAAAAGTATTTGAGTACTTAACTCAAGGAGACCATTAGAACTTCTTCATATGGATTTAATTGGTCCTTCAAGAGTTTTCTTTCTTAGTGGTAGCAAATATGCATTTGTTATCATTGATGTTTATTCACGTTTTACGTGGGTTTTGTTTGTGAAAAACAAAAATAATGCATTTAATGATTTCAAAATATTTTTCAAATGTGTTCAAAGATCTTTTTCAACAAAGATTGTTTCTATTAGATCGGATCATTGTGGTGAATTTGAAAATGAACATTTTCAAAAATTTTGCGAAAAACACTGAGTTACACACCATTTGCTTTTACTTGACCTCCTCAACAAAATGAGATAGTTGAAAGGAAGAATAGAACACTACAAGAGTGTGCACGCAAAATATTGTGTGAAAGCAACCTTCCAAAGTATTTTTGAGCGGAAGCTATGTCCACCGTGTGTTATGTACAAAAATAGAATTTTTGATTATAACACCTTTTCAAAAGACACCGTATGAATTATTATACCAAAAACTTCCCGTAGTATATTATTTTCATGTCTTTGGTTGTAAATGCTTTATCCTTAATACCAAAGATAATCTAGATAATTTTGACTCCAAAGCGGATGAATGCATATTTATCGGATATTCTTTGCATTCTAAGGCATATAGAGTTTACAATAAAAGAACTATTAGTGTTGATGAGACACAACATGTTACTTTTGATGAATCATTTAGTAGTATCTCTCATACTATTCATGATTATGATGATGATATTGTTACACAACCACACATTGATGATCACCCTTCTAATTCATTGCCTAGAACATTTTCACAAGCTACACATCAGCCACTTACACAAGTGATTGGTAGTATTAGTCATGGAGTTAGAACTAGATCTCAAATCCAACATATTCTTAATGTTGCTTTTGTATCTAACATTGTACCAAAGAAAGTTGAAGATTCTTTTGCTGATGAAACTTGGATAGATGCCATGCCAGGAGAGTTGGTTCAATTTGAAAGAAACAAAGTTTGGGAATTGGTTCCTAGATCCAAGGACCACCATGTCATTAGCACCAAATGGGTGTATCAGACCAAATTAAGTAGATGAAGACGACAATGTGGTAATAAATAAAGCAAGACTTGTAGCCCAATGGTATTCATAAGGAGAAAGTATTGATTTTGATGAAACATTTGCACCTATAGGTAGACTTGAATTTATTAGAATGCGATGTAGTTATGCATGTCATATGAATTTCACTTTATATTAAATGGATGTAAAAAGTGACTTCCTTAATGGATTTATCAATGAAGAGGTATATGTTGAACAACCAACTGGATTTGTTCATGAAAAATTTAATGATCATGTTTATAAACTTAGTAAAAGCATTATATGGTTTGAAAGAAGCTCCAAGAGCTTGGTATGAAAGATTAAGAAAATTCTTAATCAATTCCAGCAATAATGTAGGAAAAGTTGATACTACATTGTTTATTAAGAAAATTGTGAATAATATTATTTCGATTCAAATTTATGTTAATGATATATTATTTTTGGTTCTATTAACAAAATTTAATGTCAAGAATTTGTTATGCTTATGCAGGAGGAATTTGAAATGAGCCACATGGGTGAGCTCAATTTCTTCTTTGGTTTGCAAATAAAGCAAGGGAAGGAAGTAACATTCATTCACCAATCAAAGTATGCCAAGGATTTGCTAAAGAGATTTGTAATTGAGAGTGCTTTGGGGAAGGACACTCTAATGTCTAGCTCAATTTCCCTGGACAAAAATGAAAGTGATAAGAAAGTGGATCAAAGATTATATAGAGGTATGATTGGATCTCTTGTTTATTTAACTTCAAGTAGACTTGATTTTATGTTTAGTGTATATCTATGTGCAAGATTCCAATCGGACCCTAAGGAATCTTATCTTAAGTTAGTAAAATACATTCTTAGGTATCTTAAGACCACATCAGATTTTGACCTATTTTACCCAAAGGCTAGCATACTTGATTTAATTTCTTATAATGATTCAGATTATGTTGGTTGCAAAACCACAAGAAAATGCACTAGGGAAACTTGTCATTTCCTTGGACATTCCCTAGTTTCATGGTTTAGAAAGAAGCAAAATTCAGTTTCACTTTCCACTACTTAGGCAGAGTATATTTCTACTGGGCTTGCATGTGCTCAAGTTTTTTTTGGATAAAACAAGCACTAGCTGATTATGGTAGTAAGTGTCATACTAGTGTAATTTATTGTGATAATAAAAGTGCAATTAATCTTACTAAGAATTCTGTGTTGCACCCTAGAACCAAGCACATTGACATTAAACATAGATTTATTGATAATCATTGCACCAAAAAAGATATAGAACTTAATGTTATTCCTACCACTCATCAAGTAGCTGACATTCTCATTAAGGCTCTCAAGAATGATTCTTTCATTAAGTTGAGAAGAGAGACCTTGGTATCATTAGTGATAAGGAGCTAAATTAGTCTTTACGCATGACATTTCTTCATTTATTTTGTTGATTCACACTCTTTATTGTTGATTCTTGCTAACTCTCTCTTTTAGCTTTTTGATTATGTCAAAAGGGGGAGAAATATGTAAGTGTGAATGAGAGAAGTATATGTAAGTGTGACACACTGTTAAGGTATTATTTTTTATGAATATGGGTAGAATTCATTTCTTTTTGAAACATTATTACACACTCACATGGTAGCACCTTGATAAAATATTATGAAACATATATTTTATAACACTTATCTTTAACTAGCACTAGTACAATGGGAGCAACATCTCCGTAGCAATCATGCATTAGTGAAGGGGGAGTAAGTATATCAAGTTATTTAATTTCATAATTTTTAAATCAAATCGTTTGTCATCATAAAAGGGGGGAGATTGTTGGTTATTGCAACACTCCTAAGTGAATTTTGATGATTAAGCAAACAATTAATGTCACTAATCATGTTTTAAGATGATCTGTAAGTGTAGGTCAAATGAAGTCATTGGAAAAAGATTAAAGTCAAAGTTGATGACGGAGAGTCAAGGGACTTGGAACTCATATTTGAGATCAATTGCCCAAGCCAAGGACTCATAGGAAGTACAAACTTTCGAAAACAAGAAATCCAGGTGATGTGTGTTTATTGTATATAGTTTTTCACTCTTTTTCATGCACGTTTTACACCGTTTCATTCTCTATTCCTCCCCGTTTTCTCCATTTTGTCTCTTCTTTTGCTTTTGTGGTCCCTCACGTGCTTAGCAGGAAATATGTGCCGATTGGGGATCATATGTCAAGATCTTAGCGCAAAGAGGCGAAAGGAGTGAAGCCGGGGAGCCAATTAGCGCAAGGGAGAAGACTTTGTGAGCAACTGCCTTTGACATGGTCGCGTCACCATGTCCACATGGCCGCGTCAAACTGCCAAAGAAGCCTTAATTACACGACCATGTCAATTTCCATCAAACGGTCGCATCAGAAGGCTTATAGAGTCTAGAACAAGATTGAAGATCAAAGACTTTCACGGCCTGCGCGAATGAAGACGATGCGGCTGCGAATTTATGGCACCAGAGCAGAACAACGCGGCCGCGTCAACAGACCACATGGTCGCGTAACCATTTTTGACGCGTCTGCATCTCTATTGACACTGCCACGTTACTGAGCCCCCATTCCCCTATGCTTCAAGGGAAGGACACAAACGCGTCGTTCCCTTGATGCGGTTGTGTCAGACCAATTTTCTACGACTTCTAGGGCAAATTTAGGGGCTATTTTGGTCTTTTGGGCGCGTGTATATAAGCGTCCCTTCGTACTCTTGCGAGGGGAATCCATCTTTTAGCTGTTTTAATGTTTTTTCTAGGGTTTTGGGCAAGTTCGTAAGAATTCTAAACCTCTTTATTTAGTTGTTTTCATTGTTCTAATCGATTATTAGTGTAATGCTCTATCTTTGCTTAATAGAATTTTTCTCCCATTGTTCTTATTTTCCTGTTTTATCATCTATTATTGTTACTATCTGAATACATGGCTTTGAATGCTTACCCATCTCTAGAAATTCCTTCTATTGCGATGGGCAGTGAGTAGTTTTTATCTAGGGCAATGTGATGAACCCCATTGGATTAGGGCCATGGGTTGAACCAAATAATTGATTTGATTGTTGGGCTAGTTGAGATAGGTGTACATTGGGACGATTATTATCGTCGTAGATTCGACTCCCTCCATTCGGGGCGATCGGATTGGCCACCGATCAAAAGTCGGGACCGATCCGGGGAACCAATCTCTATGACGATCCATACTATCGGTGTGACTTAACACCAACAGGCATCTAGCTCTCCCATGTAGGTCTAATCCCCAAACACCATTGTGGGCGGAAGGAAGATTGGGGATATTCGTCGAGCATAATGCACCCAACGTACACCGATACATCAGAAACCACTGACATCATGTAGGCTGGAGTGGCCTATCATTGAATCATGACAGCGGAGGTAGGACATGACATAAGAGAATAACCTATCATGCATCACGACAGTGGGGGAAAGGAGAATGCCCTTAGGTCACACGACCTCTCCCGAGTCCCAATGAACCCTGGCAACCGGTCGATTATTAGTTTAACCTTAATCCTAGTCAAATGGCAGGGATCCCACATGCCCTAGAGTTTTTACCCCTTAATCACACTTTTTCTACCATTCACTAACCAATCACCGTGACTATCGCGTAGCTTTCCTTGAGGACCTATAAGACCGATACTCATTGACCGCCTCCTCGTGTTTGACCCGTAAGTGACTACGCATGCCCCATGAGCTGCGGTTTATTAGCATCGACCCCTCGCGGGATCCGATCACCAAGTTCAAGGACATGCACCAAATTCACCAAGAATTAGTGAGTGGTGTATTATATTTTGATTTTTGTCTTAGAGTGTTAAAGTCAGAAGATGTATCTTGCACACACATTTTAAATATTGTTTTAAACTTCAAAAATGTTTTAGAAAAGATACAAAATTATTTAGAATTAATTTCACAAAGTTTTCAAAGCCATAAACCCTCATATCAGAAAGGTAGCCCACTAATCGTTTATTTTAGTTGACTAATTTGAATGGGAGATAAGTTCTTCACTCTATACCAAAACGTAGTCGACCGGAGTACTAAGATTAGTCAATCACCGTTCTAAATATAGTTTACTATTCTTTATGTATGATTTTTTTTGGTCCTTAGGGCAAATAAAATCGACGTACGGCCTAAGTCGGACGGCCGACGAGATCAAACAAGCAGCAGAAAAATAGTACTTAAAACAGTTTTAAGTTTAAGCCCTAAAGAAACAACCCTAGCCAAGATATCTACTATCCCGGGATTGGGTCCGACCAATCCCAAAGGATAGATCTATCTAACATTTATAATTATAAACGCATGAATATTTAAACTACATACCTTTCCATTCGTTTCTGCAGAATACGAAGTGTCATTTTCAACTACATTTCTTTAGCCCTGCGCCACTTCTCCCAAGCCAAGCGCATCCCGAGCCACACCTCGTCCCGAGCCGAACCGCTTCCCGAACCGAACCGCGTCCTGAGGAGAGAAACACCACTGTCGCCGAGCAAACTACGCACCGAAGAAAGTTTCACCTTGAGTGAATTCTTCGTCAAGACTTCGGATCCGATCTGAACTCCTTCGTAGCTTTGCTAGAGCCCGATCAGGAGAAAGGAAGAATTTAGGGAGCAAGAGAGAATATTTGCTTTCTCACGTTTAATGGAGCTACTCAAATCTGAAGCTTGGGACAAGGTTCAAGGAAGGGGACAGACCCCTATTTATATAGGCGACTGACCACTCAGGTTCACTCCATTTTCGATGCGGGACTAAATGTGTAGAGAAGAAAAAATCAAATTAGTTTGCCATACACGAAGGCCAAACTTTGATGAATTTTCTCTTGTTCACCATTGAGCTCCAAGAACGATGTCACACATCGATACGAAGAGGGTTGAACGATGAACGCATAGGAAGAAACAACACTCCATTCCGAGTTTGTTTGACCCCTCAAACAATGCTCCAAAAATCATCCCAAACATAGTTTTCCTCAAAAATTGTAGCCGCCATGACATGGCATGAACGCCTAGGCCGTGGGGCCCCCACACGGGCCCCATGTGCTCTACGGATGCAACACCCACGCCTGGGCATGCGCAAGGCACTGGCGCATGCCTTGCACACGTCCGCATGCAAGCGGGCGAGGCCCTCCCTGCACGAAGCGGGCGGGCCCCACCTGGAGGGGCACGAGCACTTGTTGGATCTGGATCCTAGACTAGAGGGGGTGAATAGGCTTATAAAAATATTCTCGTGCAACCCACGAGAAATCACACACAGTTAAAACCACAAGCAGAGTAAATAATAGACAATCACAGAGTACACACAAATTTACACTGGTTCGGTCGCATCAACAACCTACGTCCAGACCCAAGCAAATACTAGCATTAATAAGTTCATTCTGTACATCTGCAATGGGGTCCTAGCTCCAACTCCCCACCTAGACTGTACCACACTCACCAACGTGCAGAACACTATCAACCTAGTAAATGCATATCGTGACTACACCAACACGTCAAAACCCTCTTGTCTAGCCCCAACCAGACAAGCCCCAAAATAGTACATAAAAAGCTGGTAAAGTTTCCCCCTATAGAGATCGTTACATTAAGACAAGAATATAAAGAGTAAAGGTTTTAGAAATGCTCAGTTCGTGTCCGTGTAGTCGTCTTTTTCAATCAGCACGTCGTCAGCTCCAGTCTGATGCAAACGATATCTCGATCTGACTCCTGGATCTCAATCTATAGCCCTTTGAAGTTGAGTGCACAAGTAGGTCTATGCGTAAAGCAATCTCAATCCTATTAATAGGCGGTCTGAGCGCATAACAAATCACTTAAAAATCCATGTCAACAAAACTCCGTTCGTTTTCTATTCTCTCGTTCTGCATTAGGGCATGCAGCAACGGTGACCCATTATCTCAACGGTGACAGCAAGAGTGCTGTGTCGACTCCGGCGTTTGAAGACGGCGGCGGGCTTTCATCCGATGGCGGCAGCAATGACGATGACTCTATGAAATGGCTTTGACGGCGGCGGCAGCTGCCTCTACAGCGGTAGCTTCGACGGCGAGCTTTGAAGTCAGCGATCTTTATGGTGGCAGCTTGATCCTCCGGCGCTTCGAACGGCACAGGTCGGTGACTCTTCGATCAACTCAACTTCGACAATGACGGGAGCGTGGACTTCTCAGATGAAACTTGACGTCGATGGAGAGGCGATCTTCTTCGACTGCTCTCTTTGGCGGTGGAAGCTCGACGGCAAGTCGAGAGGTCACGACAGCCTCGACGACAACGTGCGCTTGAATGATTTCTCCTTCGGCGACGTAGACTCAGACGGAACCTCCTCTGCTCTGGTGGTAGTACGGGCGACGTGATCTCAAAGGCAGCAAGTTGAAGACAATGATGTTGAAGACTTAGCTCTGATGGAGATCACCGCGGTAGCAGGCTGTCGGTGGTTGGAGATCTTGATGAAATCGTCGATACTAATCTCCTCGGCTAGGTCTTCGTAACACCAACAAAGTTCGGAAGCTAGCAAACTAGGGCAGCAACGCGGGTTTCTTCTTGATGGCAGCGATGACTTCTTCTTGTCGAGTAGGATAGCGGCGACTCCTTGAAGATGCAAACGGAAGGTGGTGTCGCAACGCTCTTGGCTTTTAGATGGCGACGATTGAAGATGTGCTCTCTTACATCGACGGTGAGACGATTCGAGCTTTGGAGATTGCCTGAAGAATGGCCTTGGAATTTGTTTGCGTGATGCTCTTGGGGGTTTTGGTATTGGCCTCTCCTCTCTTTTTCCTTTTTTTGTTTACCGCTCCTTGATGATTTGAGCTGCCCTACTCTTCCTCTTGATACTCGGGTTTTTATATGGCCGGCTCTTGTTTTCTGATGTATGCTACAGCTTTTCTTTGAATATGCCCCCTCTTCTTTGTTTTTGCCGTTCCCATCTACTAGGGTATGAGATGAGGGCTTATATAAGACCCTAGCTAGGGTTTTTTTTGCAATGAATAGGTCAGCTAGGGTGTAAAGCCTTTTTGGTTGCGGCTTGAGGAGGCTTGGACCAAGTCTAACACTCATATGGCTAGGGTTCAATCATTTTGGACCAAGTCCAAATACTTTGTACACCTCTAGGACTTGGTCACCACCAACTAGGAACACCAAATTGGACCAAGTCCAAAACCCCATGGAACCCAACTTCCTCCATTATATTGACCGAGTCATCTCTTAGTGGAATTAAGGGCTAGCCATCCTGAAACACACTTAGCACACACGTTAAATAGCAATACACATTTGTCATCATCAAACTAACGATCCTAGATCGTTGCGTCCAACAATCTCACCCTTTTGATGATGACAAACCAACGAAAGATTTGAGCAATTAGATAGGTGTGTGTGAAGTGTGATGAAGGGTGTAATGCATATGACTTATACAATGACAATGAGATGTTCAAGCATTACAAGCATGTACACATAGCAATGATAATAAGCATTTACAAGCATGTGCATATAGCAATGATAATAAGCATGCTCCCCCTCTTTCCAAGCTCCCCCTATCCATGTATTTCAAGCTCATATCAAGCTCCCCCTTCAACAATACCAAATCTTTTTCTTTCTCCCCCTTTGTTATCATCAAAAGTGGACTAATGAAGTCATCAAATATCACATGCAAAAAATAAAGTATTATTGAGTATAGCTAACACTTGCATGTATTTTCTACAAAGTAGACAATTCAAGTTCAAAGAAAATCATAATGCAGACTTCACCACCAATGTGTAAGTGTGATAATATAAACAATGAAGTACGAAGGGAGATTCAATTTTGAACATCAACCAAAACCAATCGACATTTTCCATTTAACATGAATATCAACTAGGATTGATTTTTTTCACCTCATTAAAAATGAGTTCAAGTTACCGAACCCCAAAACATAGCCTATAAGGACTCTTAGATGTGGGGTTGGCATTGCTTGACGAGTAATATACACCAACGCTAAAGATTACCCATAAAGCATATGTTGAATACTCATGGGTAGTGTACTTTCCATGAATTGTATCCATTTTACATACGGAGCAATTTTCATGTATAATTTTTTTCATTTACAGTTTTTTGTGCTCAATTTTTATTCATGTCAATACACATCATATCCCTTAGATAATTCAGTTTTTATTCATCCTACATTCACTTTCCAACATTCATCAAAAGAATCTCCAAAAGTACTAAAAGTTTAATATTCGTGGAAGTGCATATGTAGGTGTAGAAATCAAATTAATCATTTCATGAAGCATGTCATTGGTACCAAATAGTTTCTAACATGCGCATGTAGCTATAACCATAATACAATGATTTCTACAAAGGATGCGAATGAACAT
The DNA here is from genome assembly GCA_030789695.1 of Scilla litardierei. NCBI lineage: Eukaryota > Viridiplantae > Streptophyta > Magnoliopsida > Asparagales > Asparagaceae > Scilla > Scilla litardierei. The sequence goes on along the minus strand of CM061133.1, from coordinate 96,574,824 downwards.
TAAAAAAATCCACTTATAATGAATCATAAAGAGGTATTCATTAAGCACAAATTTTATTTTATTTTTGGGTTTTCAATTTTTTTTTCTTTTATAAGGAACTAAAACAATAAAAAACAAGCAAACAAGCACACAACCAAAAATTAGATCAAGCACACACACAAAACTATGAAGGTATGCAATGAATGCAAAGAGGTAAAAGATATACCTTCGCGTCGCCATTTGACTAAGGAGCTAAAGATTGAAACTTACAATTCATTGCTTATCGCCAAATCTCCACCTCACCTACATGAAAGGTGTTAAGTGTGACCTTGGAATCCAACAAGTTCCACTAGTGTTAGTAATCAAAGCTTTAGGAACCCACACTTGTTTGAACTTTATGTTCGTGTTCCTAAACTTACAATAATAGGATGTGTCACCAACACTATCACAAGTAAAGCACTTTGCATCCATATTTTTCACAATAGAAGGCACATTGTGGAATTCCTTAAAGATAGGCTTTTTAGCAGTTTTTGAACAAAATCCAAGTCCTCGTCTATTATTGCCATATAATTGATTCTCTAAAATAGTATCCAACGATTGTTTTCCTATAGAGAACTTCTTAATGGACAATTCAAGACTAGAGACTTTGGATTTTAATAGCACATTTTCATCCACGAGCAAAGTACATTTACTTATAAAAGCTCTCTTGTTTTCCTCTTCCTTCTTTTCAAATTCATCCATTTTCTTTTGAAGTTCGTTATTTAATATGCACAACTTATGATTAAGCTCTCTTTTCACATAGTCATTTTCAGTTTCGAGCTTAATCAAATCCTGCTTAAGCATGCTAATATTATTCATTAAGGAATGACAAGAAAGACAAGCAGCTACTTCATTAAAGCATGATTTTTCTTTTTTTGTTATAGCAATGGTAGAATCACGTGTAGCAAGTTCTTCTTTAAGAATGTCAACTTCTTAAGAAATATCACAGTTTTCTTTTTGTAATTTAAAGCTGGCATTTCTATAATCATTTAACGTGAATTCTAGCTCATTAATCTCATTTTGCATTCCTTTACAAACATCTAACAATTCAGCTTTAATGAAGGAATTTACCTCATCGTTATTCTCCATTAAACAGACGGAAGTGAAAGCTACAACCTCCTCAGGCTCATCCTCTGCTTCGCTGTCCATGTCCCATGTTATCATTTTGCCTTTTCCTTTATCTTTAGCAACCTGAGCAGTCTCTTGTCTGCACTGCTTCGTGAAGTGTCCCTTTTTCCTGCATTTAAAACATTCAACTCTATCAGCAGAATCTTGTTCAGAAGAAATTTTATTATAATTAAAAGTGTTAGAGCGAATGAACCTTTTATGCATTTCTGATCTTCCTTGAGGAGTTCTGACGTACTTTCTGAAATTTCTGACCATCAGCGCTATCTCCTCATCATCATCATCATCTTCACTAGCTTTCAGAGCAAGTGGCTTTGAAGCTTTTTCCTTCTCCTCAGGTTTCTCTCTTTCTCCAATATTTTGCAATTCAAGCTCGTGGGACATAAGGTAACCTATCAAGACCTCCAGCCTCATCTGCGATAGATCTTTCGCTTCTTGGATGGCGGTGACTTTAGGCCTGAAAGAGCTTGGCAGAGCTCTTAATATCTTCCTCACATGTTCAAGACTAGAATATGGCTTACCGAGCGAGCTAGAGTTTTAGACGATGTTGGTGAACTCGCAAACATATCTGATATGGTCTCTGATGGTAGCATGCGAAATCCCTCGTAGTCTGTGCTCATAAATGCAAGTCTAGATTCCTTCACCTGTGACGTTCTCTCATGCGTTACCTCCAATGTATGCCATATTTTCTATGCAGTTAGACAATGTGAGATACGATTGAATTCAGATTTATCTAATGAACAAATGAGAGCATTCATAGATTTAGCATTAAGAGAATAAAGTCTCCAATCATTATCATCCCATTTATCATCAGTTTTAATCATCTCAACATTTTCAATTTTAATGACAGGTGGTTTATAGCCTTTTTCAACAATTTGCCAAGCTTTATAGTCAATAGAAATCAAGTAGATTCTCATACGATTTTTTCAATTAGCATAATCTACTCTATTAAATCTAGGGGGACGTGATATAGACTGACCCTCAGAAAAGCACTATCAATGGAATCCATGGTCAATCCTAGGCTAGATCCTAAAACCTGTTCCAATACCACTTGTTGGATCTGGATCCTAGCCTAGAGGGGGGGTGAATAGGCTTATAAAAATATTCTCGTGCAACCCACAAGAAATCATACACAGTTAAAATCACAAGCAGAGTAAATAAAAAACAATCACAGAGTACGCACAGATTTACCCTGCTTCGGTCGCATCAACGACATTCGTCCACCCCAAGCAAATACTAGCATTAATAAGTTCCTTCTGTACATCTACAATGGGGTCTAGCTCCAACTCCCCACATAGACTGTACCACACTCACCAAGTGCAGAACACTATCAACCTAGTAAATGCGTATCTTGACTGCACCAACACGTCAAGACCCTCTTGTCTAGCACCAACCAGACAAGCCCCAAAATAGTACACAAAAAGCGGGTAAAGTTTTTCCTACAGAGATCGTTACACTAAGACACAAATATAAAGATTAAAGGGTTTAGAAATGCTCAGTTCATGTCCGTGTAGTCATCTTTGTCAATCAGCATATCGTCGGCTCCAGTCTGACATAAACAGTGTCTCGATCTGACTCCTGGATCTCAATCTGTAGCCCTTTGAAGTCGAGTGCACAAGTAGGTCTGTGTGTAAAGCAATCCGAGCTCAATCCTATTAATAGGCGGTCTGTACGCACAGTAATTCACTTAAAAATCCACGTCAGCAAAACTCTGTTCGTTTTCCATTCTCTCGTTCTGCATTAGGGCATGCGGTGAAGGGTTTTCTGGGACCCTTAGGGCACAAAAACTCTAGTCCCGTCCTAAGTCGGACGGAACATAGACAGAAATGCCGCGGAAAAATTTTATTTTAATCTAATTAACATGCAACCCTAAGGAACCAGACCCTGTTAGCCAGGATCTCTGCCAACTTGGGGTGGATCTGACCACCCCAAGAGGGATCTAACTACTGCGAATAATTAAATGAAAAACTTAAACACATACCCGGAATCTCAGCCCTGGGGCAGGCGAGATGTTCCGCACCGTCTTCCGAGCTGCTCCCGTCCCACGCCGAGCCGCTCCTTGAACCACTCCCCGAACTGCTCCTCGAACTGCTCCGCATCCCGAGGCGATCAATCCCATGTCGCCGAGCCAACCACGCGCCGAAGAAAGTTTCACGCGAGTGAAACCTCCGCCTAGATTTCGGATTTGAATCCGAACTCCTTTGCGGCTTTACTAGAGCCCTCAGGAGCAAGGCAGAAATTTATAGGGAGAGGGGAAATATTAATTTATCTTAGATCCGAGCGTGCTCCAACATTTACGAGAGCTGCTCAGGTCTAGAGCTTGGGACGAGTTTTGAGGAAGGGGGGAGACCCCTATTTATATAGGCGGCGGACTCTCCCCTTTTCTCAAAATCCGACGTGGGACTACTTAATGGGTTAATTAAAATCAAGTTAGTTTGCACTTCACGAAGTGCAAACTTCCGTGAATTTTAACTCACTCACCGTTGAGCTTTAAGATTGATACAACCCATCAATACGACGAGCATTCAACGGTGAACGCATAGGAAAAAACCGTTCGTCAATCGGAGTTCGTTTGACCCTCTAATTGAGTGTTCAAACATCAGCCCTAGGCTAGTTTTTCGCAAAAACTGAGCCGTCATTTGATTCTTCACAATTAGGGTTCAAAACCCTAGAGGTGGGGCCCACGGGTGGGCTCCACGCTAGCTGCGCGCGCAGAAAACGCCTGGGCAGAGCCCAGGCCGAGCCTGGGCTCGTCCAGGCGCCTGGGCTTCCCCAGGCCGAGCCTGGGCGTAGCCCAGGCTTGTGCCTGGCTAGCCCAGGCGCTGCCTGGGCTAGCCCAGGCAGCCTGTTCTGCCTTGCATTTACTGGGCCTGGCCTGGTCTGATCCTTTGGGCTGTTTTGGCTCTAACTTGAGCATTTGGTGTCCGATTTGGACGCCGTTCGAACCTGGGTCTAGACCGGAATATTTCCATCTTACCCGTGAACTTTTCCTTGCGTTTATATTATTAAATATTGTATTAAACAATTTAATACACATTTAATCGCTTTTGCATCAAATGCAAAATAGTCCCTATCTAGGCTTAAATTATCATTTGCATCAAATACAAATGATCCGAGGGCATATTCCTCTACATCTCCCACTTGCACTCAGGATCATTTATCCCGAATGTAGGAGATGATTGCAAACATCTTTTACAATATTTTATCCCTTGCATCAAATGCAAATTATTCTCCCTAACTAATTTTTACCTATTACTAGACGAAGATCGCACTCTGTGTGAGACCCTACAGCCTGACCCTTACAACAGGTTGGGCTCGAAGCCCTATACGACAGTGACCACGAGCAGTGGTTGCCGTCCCTGCTTCAGGAATCATCATTATGTGGTTAACTCATTGACATGAGTATTGTCGGGACCACCATGACTGTTTCCGTGATGAATTCCGCAGTTATAGTCTTTTCGTCTAAACTATGTCGTGTAGATCAAGTCTAGGGTACGGTCAAACTGTCAACCCCAATAACTTGACTCCGGTTAGTTTCTATCGATCTTTTAGTCAAAAAATGTTGGACTTCTTCCAACATACTCTGGCCAGAGTTTTTACTAAAGACTGAACTAACCCTACGACACTAACTCCCATAGACCGGGAGAGACGAATTCTCTCTTGGTCATTACTCTCCTCATACGCTTCAAGTGTCACCCAATCAAAGACCTTTCGACAGGGCTTGCCTCGAAGCTAGGTCATTTGATTTAAGTGGCACCGTTCACGCACAGGTTCGTCAAAATGACCTCAAGTCAAAAGACCAACTAGCCTATCATCACACAGAGTCATCATTGACAGATTGGTCAATATAACCATATGATAACTCTTGTGGATCTTTCAGTGAACTCATTCTCTAATGAGCACCTGTGTCTCATCAACGACTTCGCCAAGTCAAGCGATCATGAGATCATCGCCACCGCTATACGGTGAAGACTAAGACACGATGGTCTATCCGATGTTTCGATATCCTAGTCTCGAAACATCTACGACCACGAACCCTTTTTAGACTTATGCTACAGACGGTCAAACATTTCTCCATGATTGAGATACTCATCTCGATACCTGTTTGACCTTGCATAAAGTCTTAGGACTTTACCTAAGTTAATGTCTAATGTTAACAACATTATAAAATAACTTAGATAAATTATTACCAAACAGCTTACTGTTATTTCGAACAAGATGTTTGTGCTATGCACACATGAAGATAGATAGCCTCGAGGGTATCATCTCTCAACATCTCCCACTTGCACTCAGGCCCATTTATCTCGGTATCTCATACCATTTTTACACATAAGTTTTCCCGACTTCATGTGGTAGAGCTTTCATGAGTGGATCTGCTAAAACCGTCTACACTATAGACTTAAGGGTTTCTATGTTCATGTTAGACCAACCATTTGAATCTCATTCAAATAATTCATTTGATCTTTCGGAATCCATAATAATTTTATTTCCTTGGATCTCATCCAGTTCATCGTACCTTACGATAATCATTTAAATTAGTTACTGGTCATTTCAAATGGCTCATATTTATTTCTGATAAAGTATCAAACTCTTTTGATCACTTTGTCAAAAAATATGTTTCATCCCTTTGATGCCTCGCATGTAATTTATACGCTCCCACTGACCTTGAAAACCTTCTGGTTAATTCATATAAGTTGGTCCGTCTAAATCATATTTAGAAAAACGAACTTATAAGTGAATGTTCCAATTTTCATGGTCAACTCTGAGCGTTTTACATCGAGCTTGGTCCGAGTAGATCTGTGCACATCTACTGGCGAGACAGTTTCAACATAATCCATTTTATAGGAATTAGGATGAAAACTTTTCTCGACCAACACGATTGCACTTCACTATTTTCTTCTCTGCACAAATCTTTCAACTTAAAGATTTACTTGTAGAAAGTGAGGAAACATTTTCCTTGGGCACGTAAACTAAATTCCAAAATTTATTTACGCACACGGACCTATTCTGATTGCATCAAATTTTAAATCGGAGTTACTACTCCGAATTTTCATCCTAGAAGTTGGCTAAGTCATCATCAGTTATGATGTTTAACTCGACTCTTCGTCTCACGAAATTCGAGTAATTATACAACTTCTTAATGATTGATTTTATGAATATCTTATTGATAATGTCCTCACAGAACATTATCAAAACCTAGGCATTACTATCTGGGACTTAACCCAGAAGGAGGACTTAACTCAGAGTCATTTACAATGGATCACACCAAGTCTAACTAAGTGTGATTCATACCTTTTAAAACACGGATGTGTTAACAGACTTGACCTGAGAGAAAATCACATTTTCTTTTAGTTTCGCAAGATTTTATGTAGCTAAGTATTTGACCATTCGATCTAATCGAATCAATTTAAATACTTTAGTCATTTCGTTCTTTATTTTATCAGACTTGTGTTTCATCAAGAACACGTGTCTTAATAAAATATACGAATAACTTAATTTGGTTAATCTAGACTCGGGTACATCAGTATGTACCAGACTGAGTTCGACAACTCATTCTCCCACTGTCTCACAGATGGGTTTCGGCCATTATATCTAAGAGGATAAGACTCACAAGTGTCCGTAGACTTCATAATACGAGAGGTCAGACCCCTCTTTATGTGACTTGTGAAGCTTAGTTTCTCGATACGGCCTAGTCTATTTTGCCATGTAAGTTTGCTACTATCTTGTGTATTTATATATATTAACATTTAATACATATATTATCATTATACAATTTACTCATTGCTTCAAAAGCAATGTGACGACATTCGTCAAAATGTGTTAAACTTCTGTATAACAATAATCATGAAATCGTGACATCAGAGTATGTCACATTTTTATTTCCTCCTTCTTATGCCTTTACTAATGATAAATTAAACTATTAAACTCGATTGACTTTCCGGAGTGCCTTCTTCCTTTTCTAAATCACATTTAGATATAAATAGCCCAACATAAATAAATAGCTATGCAAGCGACTCATGTATCCAAACGCTTGAGAGTTGCAATCTTGAGTGTAGCTCAAAAAGTTGCTTGTCTCAAGATCCGGTTGGGATACATAGTCTTGCACCGCTCATGCACTCGTATTCGACTCAAACAGTTCGATCGAATTCTCGAACTTTGCGGATCAAAATTGTTTGTCCATACAACCTTAAGGGTAGCTCGACAAGTTGTAGGGAGAAACATATTTCGAATATCCTATATGTTCAAGCTGCCTCATATAGAGACGAGTGACATGTAGCGTGAATTTATTTGTTGGACCCAGAATTTAATGAAATCATATTTCTTAAGTCTGTTCTTTAGAAGGTCATTTTAATGTCAACGAGAGTATAGTTTAATCCTATCAATTAGAATTTAACTTGATATTCAATTAATCAACCTATTTGACCAATTAACTAATTCCATTAAAAAATTATATTTTGATTCCTTCGGTAAACATAGTCTTGCCCTAGTTTAGCATATGTTCAATATTAAATATAGGTAGAATGACTTTTATCTATCTATATCCTCCCACTATTTTTACGATCGTTTCAAAGCTTAATAACGAACGATTTAATCGAATTAAAATATTTAAAATTTAGTGAAAGAGGGATCCAATCATCCTGAACCTCACAACCTTGAGGAGACTCAACAAGTTGATTGCTTCCATGATTGGTAGACTAACTCTTAGTCAATCGCATCACATGTGACTCCCTATCGTTTTTTTTACCCACGGTCACTTATGATCTTGAGGAGACTCAACAAATCATAATGACTGGTCTAGTCAGACCCTTGATTTCGTGTCCAGATTTGACTTAAATCGATGCTCGAGGAGACCCGACGTATCGATTTGGGTCAAGTCTAGACTACATCACATGTATGTTGGAGTTTGTTCCTTAAAGATAAACATGTCATAGCTTGAGGAGACTCAACAACTATAATTGTCTTCTTTGAGTTACCAAGCTCCAAAATCAAGGAGGGATACGGATTAATCTTTAATAAGATTTATAACGCATTGACTAGATATAGACCATGGTGTCATACAATCATGATTCGCGACATTGCGGTCCAGCGGAACACAGCCAGGGAATTGACTAAGCCAGGATCACTGCCCCTTGGACTAGCAAGGGTTGACCCAGAACTCTTAGCCAAGCACATTGACTGGATCATGGTCCATTGAATGAAGCTTGTCATTTTTGTATGTGTGCCGTAGACTAAACAGCTTTTATTAACAACTAATTAATCCTATCAACTAGTTGCATCCTTAAATTCAAAATTTTAGGATTTGTTTAATAACTTTTATTAAGTCCTTATCAACTATAAGGTTCACGTGCTATCCTAATCGTTATTAGGATTTTAATAAATTTTATTAACAACGCTAAAAGCGAAGTCCTTTAATGAAAATTAATAATAACAATTAGAATTAAGAAACATTAAAGGGACTACCCTAATCAGGAATTAGGTCTTGAAGTGTTGTTAATATTTTATTAAAACATAGCATGTCATTAAAATTTAAGTAATAAATTTTAATCATTACTTAATGGCTAACCTAAAGGGTTGTCTTGTGTTATCAAATAAGGGACAAGAAGACAGAGCCATTAAAATTTACACTAATTTTATCGCATAAAAGTGTACAACTATTTAACAATTAAATAGACTAAAGTTTATCGCATAAACAATTTTAGCATGCATACTTAAATTTAACATTTAAATTTAAAAATACGATTTTTAAAACATTTTATTTTATCTCATAAAGTAAAAGCTTGTTTAAAAATCATAACATTTGCATGCTACTTTAAAATATTTATCGCATAAAAAATTTTAAACTTTTTAAAATCAGTTTTTAAAATATCTTATAAATTTAAAACATCATTTAAAAAATTCCATGTTTAAAATTTATCACATAAAATTTTAAACAACATTTTAAACTTATCGCATAGAGTTTTAAAGCTTTAAAACAATTTTAAAATTTATCACATAAATTTAAAAATTCCATTTTAAAACTTACATGTTTAAAATTTATCATATAAAATTTTTAAACAAAAAAAAAATTAAATTTATCGCATAAATTTAAAGAAAACATTTTTCTGTAAAAGGTTCAAATAATAAATTCGCAGTCCAAGATCAGCATACAGAGATGGCTCTGATACCAATGAAGGGTTTTCTGGGACCCTTAGGGCACAAAAACTCTAGTCCCGTCCTAAGTCGGACGGAACATAGACAGAAATACAGCGGAAAAATTTTATGTTAATCTAATTAACATGCAACCCTAAGGAACCAGACCCTGTTAGCCAGGATCTCTGCCAACTTAGGGTGGATCTGACCACCCCAAGAGGGATCTAACTACTGCGAATAATTAAATGAAAAACTTAAACACATACCCGGAATCTCAGCCCTGGGGCAGGCGAGATGTTCCGCACCGTCTTCCGAGCTGCTCCCGTCCCACGCCGAGCCGCTCCTTGAACCACTCCCCGAACTGCTCCTCGAACTGCTCCGCATCCCGAGGCGATCAATCCCATGTCGCCGAGCCAACCACGCGCCGAAGAAAGTTTCACGCGAGTGAAACCTCCGCCTAGATTTCGGATTTGAATCCGAACTCCTTTGCGGCTTTGCTAGAGCCCTCAGGAGCAAGGCAGAAATTTATAGGGAGAGGGGAAATATTAATTTAGCTTAGATCCGAGCGTGCTCCAACATTTACGAGAGCTGCTCAGGTCTAGAGCTTGGGACGAGTTTTGAGGAAGGGGGGAGACCCCTATTTATATAGGCGGCGGACTCTCCCCTTTTCTCAAAATCCGATGTGGGACTATTTAATGGGTTAATTAAAATCAAGTTAGTTTGCACTTCACGAAGTGCAAACTTCCGTGAATTTTAACTCACTCACCGTTGAGCTTTAAGATTGATACAACCCAACAATACGACGAGCATTCAACGGTGAACGCATAGGAAAAAACCGTTCGTCAATCGGAGTTCGTTTGACCCTCCAATTTAGTGTTCAAACATCAGCCCTAGGCTAGTTTTTCGCAAAAACTGAGCCGTCATTTGATTCTTCACAATTAAGGTTCAAAACCCTAGAGGTGGGGCCCACGGGTGGGCCCCACGCTAGCTGCGCGCGCAGAAAACGCCTGGGCAGAGCCCAGGTCGAGCCTGGGCTCGCCCAGGCCGAGCCTGGGCTTAGCCCAGGCTTGTGCTTGGCTAGCCCAGGCCGAGCCTGGGCTTAGCCCAGGCAACGCCTGGGCTAGCCCAGGTAGCCTGTTCTGCCTTGCATTTACTGGGCCTGGCCTGGTCTGATCCTTTGGGCTGTTTTGGCTCTAAATTGAGCATTTGGTGTCCGATTTGGACGCCGTTCGAACCTGGGTCTAGACCGGAATATTTCCGTCTTACCCGTGAACTTTTCCTTGTGTTTATATTATTAAATATTGTATTAAACAATTTAATACACATTTAATCGCTTTTGCATCAAATGCAAAATAGTCCCTATCTAGGCTTAAATTATCATTTGCATCAAATACAAATGATCCGAGGGCATATTCCTCTACATGCGGCAACGGCGAGCCATCATCTCAACGGTGACGGCAAGAGTGCTGCGTCGAGTCCGGCGTTCGAAGATGGCGGTGGGCTTTCGTCCGATGGCGGCAGTAACGACGACGACTCTATGAAATGACTTCGACGACGGTGGAGGATGCCTCTGCAGCGACAGCTTTGACGACGAGCTTTGAAGTCAGTGATCTTCACGGTGGCAGCTTGATCCTCCGGAGCTTCGAATGGCACAGGTCGGTGACTCTTCGATCAACTTAACTTTGACAGCGACGGGAGCGTGGGCTTCTAAGATGAGACTCGACGTCGATGGCAAGGTGATCTTCTCCGACTGCTCTCTCTGGCGGTGGAAGCTCGATGGTAAGTCGAGAGGTCATGGAAGCATCGACGGCAACGTGCGCTTGAACGATTGCTCCTTCGATGACACAGATTCAGACGGCGCCTCCTCTACTCCGGTGGCAGTATGGGTGACGTGATCTCAACGGCAACATGTTGAAGACGGCGATGTTGAAGACTTAGCTCTGAGGGAGTTTGCCACGGCTGCAGGATGTCGGTGCTTGGAGATCTTGATGAAGTCGTCGACAATAATCTCCTCGGCTAGGTCTTCGTAACACCAACAGAGTTTGGAAGCTAGCAAACTAGGGGCAGCAGCGGGGGTTTCTTCTTGATGGCAGCGATGACTTCTTCTCGTCGAGTAGGATGGCGGTGACTCCTTGAAGATGTGGACGGCAAGGTGGTGTCGCAACGCTCTTGGCTTTTAGATGGCACGGCTTGAAGATGTGCTCCCTTACGTCGACGACGAGATGATTCGAGCTTTGGAGATCGCCCGAAGAATGGCCTTGGAATTTGTTTGCGTGATGCTCTTGGGGGTATTGGTATTGGCCTCTCCTCTCTTTTCCTTTTTTTTGTTTGCCACTCCTTGATGATTTGAGCTGCCCTACTCTTCCTCTTGATACTCGGGTTTTTATATGGCCGGCTCTTGTTTTCTGATGTATGCCGCAGCTTTTCTTTGAATATGCCCCCTCTTCTTTGTTTTTGCCGTTCCCATCTACTAGGGTATGAGATGAGGGCTTATATAAGATCCTAGCTAGGGTTTTTTGCAATGAATATGTCAACTAGGGTTTAAAGCCTTTTTGGTTGCGACTTGAGGATGCTTGGACCAAGTCTAACACTCATATGGCTAGGGTTCAATCATTTTGGACCAAGTCCAAATACTTTGTACCCAGCTAGGACTTGGTCACCACCTACTAGGAACACCAAATTGGACCAAGTCCAAAACCCCATGGAACCCAACTTCCTCCATTATATTGGCCGAGTCATCTCTTAGTGTAATTACGAGCTAGCCATCCTGAAACACACTTAGCACACACGTTAAATAACAACACACGTTTGTCATCATCAAACTAAAGCTCCTAGATCGTTGCATCCAATAGCATGCACCCGACGGCCTTAGCAAGCACGGGCGTGTGCCCGCTCACCTTGCGGCCACGGAGACCTGCAAGTCAGGCGCCTGCGGATGCGGGCTCCGACCCGCAATGCCTTAATGGGCTAATGGCTGTTTTGGCTCTATAATGTGCGTTTGGGGTTAGTTTTTGACGCGGTTTGAACCTGCGTTTAGACCGGGATGATCCCGTAATCTAGGTAACCTTTTTTATGCATTTATTTTGTTAAATATGCACGTAAACATTTTACGACACATTTAATTTCCTTTGCATCATATGCAAAATTCCCACATCTAATATTAAAAAACCATTTGCATCAAATACAAATAAACTGCGGTATACATCACTCAACATCTCCCACTTGCACTCAGAATCATTTATCCCGAGTCCAGAAGCTAACTGCAAACTCTTTGCAGTTTTCTGTCTCTTGCATCAAATGCGTTTTCTCCTTAATTTCTACGTATTACTTGACGAATGTCTCACTCTGTGTGAGACCATACAGCCTAACCCTACTATAGGTATGGCTCGAATCCACAGACGGCAGCGACCACGAGCAGTAGGTGCCATCCCTATTTCAGTATTATACTTATATGGTTAACTCATTGACATGAGTATTGTCAGGACCACCTGAACTGTGTTCGTGATGAATATCGCAGTTTTTATCTCTTCGTAAAAACTATGTCGCTTAATCAAGCCTAGGGTATGGTCAACTGTCAACCCTACTTGCTTGAACTTGGTTAGTCTCCATCGATCTTTAGTAAAATAATGTTGGACTACTTCCAACATACTCTAGCCAGAGTTTTCACTAACAGATCGAACTAACACTGCGACACAAACTCCCATTGACCAGGAGAGATGAATCTTATCTTGGTCACTACTCTCCTCACACGCTTCAAATGTCACCCAACCAAAGACCTTTCAACGGGGCTTTAACAAGGCTAGATCATTGATCTAAGTGACACCTTTCACGCATATGTTCATACAATGACCTCAAGTCAAAAGACCAACTTGCCTATCATCACTTCCTAACGAGTGATTTAAGGAATATTATATTGATAAGGTCATCTTAGAATATTATGAAGAAACTAGACATTATAATCTGGGGCTTAACCCGGAGGGAGGATTGTAACTCAGAGTCACTACCATGTATAGCACCATGTCTAACAGAGTGAGATTCATGCTCTCCAACACACCGATGTGTTAAAAGACTTGAACTGAGAGAAAATCTCATTTTCTTTTAGTTATTCAAGAATTACATAGCTAAGTATTCGACTCTTCGATCCGTTCGAATCAGTTCAAATACTTTTGTCATTGTGTTCTCTATTTTATCAGATTTGTGTTTCATCAAGAACACGTGTCGTAATAAAATAAGAATTCCTTATCCTGGCTTATTTAGAGTTGTGTCCGGGTACATTTGTATGTATGAAACTACGAGTTCAGCAACTCATTCTCCCACTGTCTTACAGATGAAATTTCGGCCATCATACCTTTGAGACAAGATTCACAAGTGTCTTTTGACCCATAATACGAGAGGTCGGCCCCTTTTTATGTGACTTATGAAGCTTAGTCTCTTCGGTGTGGCCTAGTCTATTTTGCCATATAAGATTTGCTACTAACTTGCATATTCATGTATTAACATTTAATACATCATCGTTATACAAAATTTATCACATCAAAATATTTCTTCTAAAGCAATGTGACGACATTCGCCAAGTGTGATATTCGTCCCATATGGCCTAAAGACAACTTTTGTTCATTAGCCAATTTGTGAGACTATATTTGTATAACAATTATTCTGACATCAAACATGTCCTGTTTTAAGTTCCTCATACTTTGCCTTTTTCCATGCTAGACCAAACATTCATTCTCAATAAATTTTCCTTAGTGCATTTTCCTTTCTAAATCATATTTAGACATTTCATGTCCTAACACAAATATTAGTTGTGCAAACATCACATGCATCCAAACACTTAAACTTTACAACCTTGAGGAGACTCAACAAGTTACTCGTCTCAAGATCTAATTTGGATACATTGTCTTGCACTACTCTTATACTCATCTTCGAGTCAAACAGTTTGATCAAAGTTTCAAACCTTGCGGATTGAAACTGTTTTCCATACAACTTTGATGAGACTCAACAAGTTATATGGAGAAACATGCGTTGAACATCAGTATGTTTAAGCTGCTCATGTTTATATGGGCGAGTGTTAAGTAGCGTGCTTTTGTTGTGTTAGACTTTAGAGCTTAAGGAAATCATTATCCTTAACTCAGTGTTAGGAAGGACACTTTTAATATCAGTGAGAATATAGTTTGGTTTATCAAATATTCCTTAACTATTCATTTTGTCCAGTTGACTTATTTCTTTTAAGGATATTATGATTTTGGATTCCACTTTGGTAAAACATAGAATTACCCTAGTTTAGCGTATGTTCATGATTTTTAAATATAGTTAAAATGGTTTTTATTCAACTATATCCTCACACTACTTCTGCGATCATCATTAGCCATATAGATGAAATACAGTTATTTAATGGGATAAGGACCTAACCACCCTGAGCTTCACAACCTTGAGGAGACTCAACAAGTTCATCGGCTCTGCAGTTGGTAGATAAACTCATTATCAATCACATCACATGTGACTCCCTATTGGTTTTACCCCCAGTCACTTATGATCTTGAGGAGACTCAACAAACCATAATGACTAGTCTAGTCGAACCCCTGTTTTCATGTCTAATATTAATTTACACCGATACTCGAGGAGACTCGATGCAGCGGTTTGGGTTAATACCAGTCTACATCTCATGTATGATGGAGTCGGTTTCCGAAAGAGACCATGTCATAGCTGGAGGAGACTCAACAACCATGAAAGGCATCTTTTAGTCCCCTAATCCAAAAACAAGGAGGGATACAGCTAACCTTGAAGAAGATTTTTAATGTAATTGATTTGATGTAATCGAGGGTGTCACATAATCATAATTCGCAAGCTTGCGGTCTAGAGAACACGGCCAGGGATTTGGCTAGGCCAGGATTGTTGAGTATTGGTGTTTCATACCAATCTTATTTTGATGATGATCATAACATTATGTTGTTGCTATTGAATCTCATGTTTTAGTCTCTCAGTTTATTTCAAGGATATCTTTCTTGGAGACTAATCAATTGGTGTAAGGACGAACATCATGTGAAGAAGGGCCAAAGTTTGGACTCAAGGAGTGCCAAAGCTTGGAGATGATGGAGAGCTATCAAGGCATCAAGATTGAAGACTTAGACTCTTAAGAAAGCATTGCAGTCCATGTAATTTACTTTATTGCTTTCTCTCTCTTTTGAGTCTAGGGTTGATGTAATGCCTTGGTAGATGGTTTGCTCTTTCATGCACATGCATTTAACCATCTTAGAGAACCTTAGGATTGTCATAGAATCCAACCCAATAGGTTCACTCTTTCCATCAGTCGCCTGATGAAGGAAACACAGCCGACTGGGTGATTTCCAGTCGCCTGTAGATCCTTCTACAGTCGCCTGATCTGCACAGCTCAAGTCAACATTTCTATTGACTCAAACTTGAGCTTTACGCATAGTCGCCTGTAGATCAGTTTTCAGTCGCCTGTATATTTACAGTCACCTGGATATTGGCCAACAGCCGTCTGTCAAGCGTAAGTGCAATCTTTGCATCTCTCTGTCTTCTCTCCATACTTTACAGTAGTCGACTGATGAAGAATGTACAGTCGCCTGACTATTTGACAGTCGACTATAGTATTAACATCAGTCGCCTGTGCGAAGAATTGGAGAAAGAGTGCAGCTCTCTGTTTCGATCCATCCCCTGCAGCAGTCGTCTGCTGAAGGATTTACAGGCGCCTGTCCTATTTGTCAGTCGACAGTATTGACTTCGTCAGTCGACTGTCCTGGCTCAGATTATAGCCGTTGGATATTTTCTAGCCGTTGATCAGTCGACTGTCTTATGATCATCAGTCGACTGTTCCTGTCGTTTTCACCCAGTTTCTAGCCGTTGCAGATTTGATTATTTGGCTGTTTCTTTGGGTTTTTGGGCTTGATATAGGATTCCTATATATATGAGTGTGCTGCCTATACTTAAACTTCTTGATTGATTCTTGATTACTCTTGATTCTACTGAAAATCTCAAGAGATCTTTAAGCCACTCTCAAGCTCCCTCATTTCCCTCTTTTGAGCATTCATCTTCCTTCATGCATTGAAGTCCAGCTCAAGGGAAATCATCCAAGTGCTCTCAAGCATATTCCAACACTTGGAGATCCTCTTCCATGCCTTGCATTCATTCATGAGTAAGCATCTCAAGGCATAGGTAAGAGTGTTTACTTTACAGGGTGTAATTTGTTTTTCTATTTCTCTTTGTGGGATTAGGATACTCTCTTTGTGGGAGTTTCTCTCTTTGTGAGAGGTTGTCTCTTTGTGGGACTGGGGAATTCTCTTTGTGGGAATTAACTCTCTTTGTGGGAGTTCGAGTGTCCTAGTGTAGGGCTAACCCTAATTCTCTGAGTGGGAGTTAGTGATTCTATGTGTGGAAGTCTTGATCCTTGTGTAGGATTGGTTGGGTCCTTGTGTAGGGCATAAATCCTCTTTGTGGGGTATCTCCTTATGAGATTTGTATTCACTTCTCTGTGTGGGAATATAGTGAATATTGGTGTGGCTGGATGTACCCAAGTTTGGGGAACCAGGGTAAAACTTTATGTTTGCGTTTGGATTAATTGTGCCATTTAATTCCTCTTGCAGTTATAATTTTGCATTTGCAAGTTAAATTTTATTTGGATAATTTTTATTGCCATTACACTATTCACCCCCCTCTAGTGTGTGTTGTTAGTATTGCAAGGGTTAGACGATCCCTACAATGGGTATCAGAGCGAGGTTAAAGCATACTACAACGATGGCATTCAACGCTACTTCCGCGCCTCATGAAGAAGGTCTTTCTACCGTCCGACCCCCGCTCTTCAACGGAACTAACTACCCGAGTTGGAAGATCAGGATGATGGTCTACTTAAAGATTCACGACCTTTGGGACATAACGGAGTCACCCTTCGAGGAGCCTTCTACTCCCGCGGCCTTGCGAACTAAATCGGAGAAGGACTTGATCAAAGTCAATGCTAGGGCTATGTGTGTTCTCCATTGCGCCCACACTCCGGATGAGTTCGATCGCATCTCCATGTGCAAATCGGCCAATAGTAGTTGGCATACACTGGAGATCTCTCATGAAGTGTTACTTCAACATAAGGAAGAGATTCAATCAACCAAGCCCGAGAAGAAAAAGGGCGTCGCTCTTCATGGTGAGAAGGAGTCTTTCAATTGGAAAAAGAAGTTCCAACAAGAAGCTCCAAGTGATGAAGAAGAAGCTCTTAGTGATGATGACTACATCGAGCTTGCCAAGCAATTTAAGAACTTCAAGGCATTCCTCAAGGACAATCAAGGTATGTCTTCATCAAAGTTTGTCTCACAGTCTAACAAGTTGGTTTGTTTCAACTATAGTGGAATAGGTCATGTGGCTACCGAGTGCCCTTCCAAACCCAACATAGATTCCTATAAGGGTAAAGGGAAGAAACATTGGAAAGCCAAGTCCGAGGTCAAGAACCAAAAGAAGGGACTCATCGGCACATTTGATGATTCCGATGGGGACACATCAAATGATGAAGAAGAGGATGACAAGAAGCACGATCAAAAGTGTTTTGTTGCCTTTGATGATTCTTCATCAACTTCATCTAACTCTAGCGATGAAGAGATAGAGACGTGGCTCAACTCCAAAGAAGAAAGTTGCTTCATGGCTAATGGGGAAGAGTCTTCGTCAAGCTCAAGCGAAGAGGAAAGTGATGAAGAAACCGAGGAGGAAAAGCCATCCTATGAGGAGCTTGAATACCGCCTAAATGTAGCCTCCAATTTGGCAAGTAAGTGCATCGATTCATATGATAAAATGAAAGCTAAACTTGATAATGCTATGAGTAGGGTGCATGAGTTAGAATCATCTTGTGTAAATATTCATGATGAAAAGCATGTGTATGACACTTGTGAGAGAGACACACTTCTCTCTCAAGTTAAGGAATTGAGTATCTCTAATGAAAATCTCATTGCTCAAAACCTTAGCTTAGATGCTCACATTCAACAACTTACGTTGAAATGTGAAGAGGAATCCCGGAAGCTCATAAGCTTTGTGTATTCTACGGATTCACTCCACGATTTGTTGGAAAAACAACATCCGGCAAATCATAGAGGAGGTTTGGGTTATATTCAAAATATGGTTCCCAAACACACCTCTAATTCTTCTTTTGATGCAAATTCAAGAAATATTGCTAAAGCATCTAAGAAGAATCACCATGCCTTCTTGTACAACAATAACACCCACAAGAAGCATGTAGATCACAAGGTAATGAGGAAGAATGAAGAATCTTCATTTTTTGCTAAGAAGCAAAATCCTCATTCTTTGTATGCTAAGAAATTTGTTTCTACACCTAAGCATGCCACATACTTCCCTCTTGCAAAGGCAAAACCATTGCTTAGGAAATCCTTGAGATTATGGATTCCCACTAAGGCTAGTGTGCAAGAGAGAGATAGTTACATCAACTCTCTAGTTAAGGATGTGATCACCTCGAGTGATTATGTTAGGAAATCAAACTCCTCTTGGGTTTGGTTACCTAATGTTTAGGTTCCTCACACTTTTGCATATTGCATGGGTATTGTGCGTCTATGTTTATTTTAAGCATACCCATTGATTGTGTGTGTTTCATAATTTTGAAAATATTTTTCTTTTCATGAAAGTTGGGACCTTGGGGTTTATTAACATGCATGCATTTTTGATCCATGTGTATGTCAATGGGGGAGTTAATATATTATATGTTTAAATTATTTTAAGACATATTTTAACTCTCATTTCGGAGGTTTTTTTGAGATCATTATTTACATTTGGTTATTTTGGGTCTCAACCAAACCTCTTGTTGTTTATTGCTAACATGGTTCATGTCTCATTGTTTTTGGCAATATCCTTGTGTATCTTTGAAGCGTGATCTTTCCTTATCTATTGCTTTGATACACCTTTTAAGGCCCATGGCTCCATTAATTAATTGGTATTAGATCCTAGAAGTCAAAAGTTGACCATTTCTATGATCTAGGGGGAGCATGGGATAGTGAATTGATACCCACTAAATTTTCAAATTTGGTATCATACATATCTTTCGTTTCTTGCATATTGTCACATCTTGGTTAAGATGACAAAGGGGGATATTTTTGATGTCCACCTTTTTGACGATGTCAAGGGGGAGAGATAATATGCATTATGTGATCATATCTATAGGGGGAGAGATATATACATATGCATATGGGGAGAGATATCTCTATAGGGAGAGATATATGGGATTAGATAAACCATTCATGTGTGCATACTTTTATTCTTTGCACTTGGTTTATGTAATCCATGCCTATTATATGTCACCTTGTTGTTATTGGTATTATGAGTATTTACCTTAGTGTAGCTCATTATATAATTGGTGCATATAAGTAGGGGGAGATCATTAGCATTGTGCTTTAATTCTTTATTGATTTACATAATGTGTGTCATCATCAAAAGGGGGGAGATTGTTGAGTATTGGTGTTTCATACCAATCTTATTTTGATGATGATCACAACATTATGTTGTTGCTAATGAATCTCATGTTTTAGTCTCTCAGTTTATTTCAAGGATATCTTTCTTAGAGACTAATCAATTGGTGTAAGGATGAACATCATGTGAAGAAGTGCCAAAGTTTGGACTCAAGGAGTGCCAAAGCTTGGAGATGATGGAGAGCTATCAAGGCATCAAGATTGAAGACTTAGACTCTTAAGAAAGCATTGTAATCCATGTAATTTACTTTATTGCTTTCTCTCTCTTTTGAGTCTAGGGTTGATGTAATGCCTTGGTAGATGGTTTGCTCTTTCATGCACATGCATTTAACCATCTTAGAGAACCTTAGGATTATCATAGAATCCAACCCAATAGGTTCACTCTTTCCGTCAGTCGCCTAATGAAGGAAACACAGCCGACTGGGTGATTTCCAGTCGCCGGTAGATCCTTCTACAGTCGCCTGATCTGCACAGCTCAAGTCAACATTTCTATTGACTCAAACTTGATCTTTACGTATAGTCGCCTGTAGATCAGTTTTCAGTCGCCTGTATATTTACAATCACCTGGATATTGGCCAACAGCTGCCTGTCTAGCGTAAGTACAATCTCTGCATCTCTCTGTCTTCTCTCCATACTTTACAGTAGTCGACTGATGAAGAATGTACAGTCGCCTGACTATTTGACAGTCGACTGTAGTATTAACATCAGTCGCCTGTGCGAAGATTTAGAGAAAGAGTGCAGCTCTCTGTTTCGATCCATCCCCTGCAGCAGTCGTCTGCTGAAGATTTACAAGCGCCTGTCCTGTTTGTCAGTCGACGGTATTGACTTCGTCAGTCGACTGTCCTGGCTCAGATTATAGATGTTGAATATTTTCTAGCCGTTGATCAGTCGACTGTCTTATGATCATCAGTCGACTGTTCCTGTCGTTTTCACCCAGTTTCTAGCCGTTGCAGATTTGATTATTTGGCTGTTTCTTTGGGTTTTTGGGCTTGATATAGGATTCCTATATATATATGAGTGTGCTGCCTATACTTAAACTTCTTGATTGATTCTTGATTACTCTTGATTCTATTGAAAATCTCAAGAGATCTTTAAGCCACTCTCAAGCTCCCTCATTTCCCTCTTTTGAGCATTCATCTTCCTTCATGCATTGAATTCCAGCTCAAAGGAAATCATCCAAGTGCTCTCAAGCATATTTCAACACTTGGAGATCCTCTTCCATGCCTTGCATTCATTCATGAGTAAGCATCTCAAGGCATAGGTAAGAGTATTTACTTTACAGGGTGTAATTTGTTTTCCTATTTCTCTTTGTGGGATTAGGATACTCTCTTTGTGGGAGTTTCTCTCTTTGTGAGAGGTTGTCTCTTTGTGGGACTGGGGAATTCTCTTTGTGGGAATTAACTCTCTTTGTGGGAGTTCGAGTGTCCTAGTGTAGGGCTAACCCTAATTCTCTGAGTGGGAGTTAGTGATTATCTGTGTGGGAGTCTTGATCCTTGTGTAGGATTGGTTGGGTCCTTATGTAGGGCATAAATCCTCTTTGTGGGGTATCTCCTTGTGAGATTTGTATTCACTTCTCTGTGTGGGAATATAGTGAATATTGGTGTGGCTGGATGTACCCAAGTTTGGGGAACCAGGGTAAAACTTTATGTTTGCGTTTGGATTGATTGTGCCATTTAATTCCTCTTGCATTTATAATTCCTCATTTGCAAGTTAAATTTTATTTGGACAATTTTTATTGCCATTACACTATTCACCCCCCCTCTAGTGTGTGTTGTTAGTATTGCAAGGGTTAGACGATCCCTACAAGGATCACTATCCCAAGTCGAGCTAGGGTGATCCAAAACACTAGTCAAAAAACACTAGACCGGATCATGGTCCATTGAAGGAAACTAATTATTCATTTGTGTGCCATCGACTAGAATTGACTTCATTAAAACTTGTTAATCCTATCAACTAGTTGAATCCTAAAATTCGAAATTATTAGGAATGGTTAATAACTTTTATTATTGTCCTTATCAACTATAAGGATTTTAAAGGTGCTATCCTAATCATGTATTAGGCATATAAAATTCAACTTTCAACAATTTAAATCATATCCTTTTGTTCAAAATTATTATTAGAACAATTAAAATAATAATTATGAGAGAGGGCTACCCTAATCATGTTTTAGGAGTTTAATTTGTTGCAACATTTTTAAAACATAGCATGTCCTTCAAAAAAATTATCATATAATTTCTTAAAGCTTTTAGTGGCTATCCTAAAAGTCTTTCTTGTATTATCACATAATAAAGAAGCAAAATTTATCATATAATCTGATGGAGAAACATGATGTATCACATACATTTTATAACTGCAAATCATAGATCATGTAGATATGGCTTTGATACCACTGTAGGATTTTCTGGGTGCTTAGGGCAAATAAAATCGATGTTTAAGTTTAAGCCCTAAAAAATAGTAAAAATAGTACTTCAAACAGTTTTAAGTTTAAGCCCTAAAGAAACAACCCTAGCCAAGATCTCTACTATCCCGTGATTGGGTCCGACCAACCCCTAAGGATAGATCTATCTAATTATTGTAATTATAAACATATGAATATTTAAAGTTCATACATTTCAATTCGTTTTTGCATAATACGAAGCATCATTTTCATCAACATTTCTTTGGCCCCGCGCCGCTTCTCCCAAGCCGAGCCGCATCCCAAGCCGCACCTTGTCCCGAGCCGAACTATGTGTCGAAACGCACCGCGTCCCGAGGCGAGCAACACCACTGTCGTCGAGATAACCATGTGCTGAAGAACGTTTCACCTTGAGTGGATCCTTCATAAAGACTTCAGATCGGATCCGAACTCCTTCGTAGCTTTGCTAGAGCCCGATCAGGAGCAAGGAAGAATTTAGGGAGAAAGAGAGAATATTTTCTTTCAGCTCAGATCTGGGCTTCCTCACGTTTAATAGAGCTACTCAGATCTGGAGCTTGGGATAAGTTTCAAGGAAGGGACATCCCCCTATTTATATAGACGGCTGACCCGTCCCCTTCACTCCATTTTTGATGTGGGACTAATGTGTTGGAGAAGAAAAAATCAAATTAGTTTGCCTTACACAAAGGCCAAGCTTTGACGAATTTTCTCTCCCTCACCGTTGAGCACCAAGAACGATGTCACACATCGTTGCAAAGAGGGTTGAACAGTGAATGCGTAGGAAGAAACATCACTCCATTCCGAGTTCATTTGACCCCTCAAACGATGCTCCAAAAATCAGCCCAAACATAGTTTTTCTCAAAAACGACAGCCGCCATGAGATGGAACAAAATCCTAGGCCGTAGGGCCCCCACGCAGGCTCCACACGCTCTACGCACATAGCGCACGTGCCTGGGCACACGCAAGGCACTGGCGCATGCTTTGCACTCGCCTCGCGGGCGCGTGCACATCACGGGCCCCGCGGGCACGTGCTCTGCACGCGTCTGCGTGCATACGGGTAGGGCCCCGCCCATACGAAGCGGGCGGGCCCTACTGGGCAGTCGCGGGCCGGCACGCGCCTGCCTGCCTTGCAGGCACAGGTGTGCACCCGCCTGCCTAGCAGGCTGGGCGTCGCGCGGGTCGGGCGCCTGCGGATGCGGGCCCAGTCCCACAATGCCCTTAATGGGCTAAATGGCCATTTTGGCTCTATATTGTGCATTTGGAGTCCGTTTTTGACGCAGTTTGAACCAGTGTTTAGACCGAGACGATCCCGTCATCCAAGTAACACTTTTCATGTGTTTACTATATTAAATATGAACGTAATCATTTTACGACACATTTAATTTCCTTTGCATCATGTGCAAAATTCCAAAGTCTAATATTAAAAAACCATTTGCATCAAATAAAAATGAACTGAGGGCATACATCCCTCAACATCACCCACTTGCACTCAGGATCATTTATCCCGAGTCCAGAAGATAACTGCAATCTCTTTGTAGTTTTCCGTCTCTTGCATCAAATGCATTTTCTCCCTAATTTCTACCTATTCCGTCAAAACTATGTCGCTTAGTCAAGCCTAGGGTATGGTCAACTGTCAACCCAACTTGGTTAGTCTCCATCGATCTTTAGTCAAATAATATTGTACTACTTCCAACATACTCTGGCCAGATTTTTCACTAAAAGATCGAACTAACACTGCGACACTAACTCCTCTTGACCGGGAGAGACGAATCCTATCTTGGTCATTACATTCCTCACATGCTTCAAATGTCACCCAACCAAAGACCTTTCAACGAGGCTTGTCCAAGGCTAGATCAGTGATCTAAGTGACACCTTTCACATACAGGTTCGTACAATGACCTGAAGTCAAAAGACCAACTTGCCTATCATCACTAAGAGTTATCATTAACAGATTGGTTAATATAAACCATTTGATAGCTCTCGTTGGGTCGTTTAATGAACTCATTCTCCAATGAGCACCTGTGTCTCGTCCTTGACTTCGTCAAGTGAAACGACCATGAGATCATCGTCACCATTACATGGTGAAGACTAAGACATAATGATCTATCCGATGTGTCGATATCCATTTCTCAAAATATCTACAACCACAAATGTTTTTAGACTTATGCTACAATCGGTCAAACACTTATCCATGATCGAGATCTCCATCTTGATACATGTTTGACATCGCATTAAGTCTCATGACTATACCTAAGTTCTAATGAAGACTACATTATTATTAACTTAGGCAAATTCCTACAAACAGCTTACTATTATTTTGAACAAGACATTTGTACACATACATAGAGATAAATTGCCTCGAGGACAAACCCATCTCGCTACACTTTAGCCTATTATTTCTGTGTAAAAAACACAGCTCCAAGTTTTTCGAAGAGTTGTCGATTTTACCGTTTGAAGAGACAATTTGTCCTAGATTTTGAACGGGGTTTCAAGGGTATTTAAAGATGTTTTTGCTAGAAATTTTGACATCAAGAATTGCATATTTTCTGAGATTTTTCTAACTCCAATTTTATCTTTAAGCTCTCAAAACTCGCAGCCCTAAAATTCTTTTTAAAGTTCTAAAGCTTTTAAGCACTTGGGCTTTGGTGATTCGGAATCTCTCTCAATCTTTGAGTAACTCTTTGATATTCAAATCTTATTTCCTCTTGGTCTCTTAAGTTTTAATCTTCCACTTCTTTGAGATCAAAAGAATTCTGTCTATAGCCACTAAAACACACGAGAGCTTCATCCATTGGCTATATATATGTTCTTGTAAGAAGAAGTCGCGTACTCAAGAAAGGTTTGTATTCCCACAAGTATGGTGGGTTGGTATGTTTGTATTATTTTTGGGTTGTTGAAGAACTCTCCTTGTAGGAAAAGTTGAGTTGTGTTTGGAAATTCCTAGCAAGAGGCTAGATGAGATTGTAGTTGTATTGGAAGACTTGGCAAGAGGGACTAGGCAAGTGTATTGGAATCCTTCTTTGTGAGGCATTGCTCTCTTGTTTAAAAGAGTTGGCTAGTAGAAATCCTGACGGGTTATTAGGGTCTGGAGTAGCCCTAAGGAGAGGGTAAACCCGGATAATTTCTGGAGTTTGCATTGTGCCTGTCTCGTGTCTCATTTTGCTTGCATTGTGTTTTATGTTGCGATGTGTTTGATTCTTCATTTCAAAGCAGGTAACTTGATTGTGTTAATTAGGTAATTGTGTTGGTAACTCTAACAAGTCACCTAGGCTAAATTTGAGGGATTTGTTTTAATTTGTGCGTAATTATTCAAAACACTAATCAAACCAGCTCTAGAATTGTGTTTACTATCTACATGATCAAACAATGGTAACATCGTTATACATTGAACATGTGCTTGTTAGAGAACAAGTTCACAAAAAGACTTGCCAAGAATCTTATATATGGTAATTATACTCTGGCTATCAATAAAAGCTCTTAGGTTATAGTTGGTAAATGCTCTCATGTGATAGTTGGTGCAACTTACTCCTTTTGCACTGAGACGTGCTAAAGGACCTTTGCGCGTGGAAGATTATACTTTGGCTTTTACCAACCACTGGTGAAAGTGACCATTACATAGTAACTCGCTGGGTATAACCCAAAGCATGCGAAGGGAATGGTAGTCTAGACATGATTATGGGATGCTCTTAATGCAAGGATTAATGGATCCATGGTATATTCCTTGCCATGGTGGAATGAATAAACTTGTTAAGAGTAACAAATTTCATCCAACCTCATACTATGTGATCACATGCGACTCATATTTTAAGGTGTAGTTGCGATTGATAGTTTTCCATACCCTAGACACCTTAGCAACATAGTTTTCTATACCCCTCCAACGGCTAAATTGATAACCCACGAAAATCACAGAGCTGTGTCGAGTTGGTCCATTGGGTAAAAGTAGTCGACTCCTATACAAGTGGTAATCAACTCCCCTAACAACTGTAGTCGACTCCCAACCCCACTGTAGTTGACTCCTTTTAGGGACAGAGCATACTCTATATTTTCATTTTGAAAGTAGTCGACTACTACTCAAATGGTAGTCGAATCCTTTTAAGATATATGGAAAAATATCTTAAAAGAGTAATAAAATCAATCTAATTCTATTCAAAATATTTTCAAAATATTTTTGGAAGTTTAAAATAATATCTAAGGGTGTGTGAAAGTTTCAACTAATAGCCTTAGCTAATTAAGACAAGTTTACACGAGATGACACACTACTCACACTTTCTTTTAGAGTCTTGGTGTCATTCTTCATCTTGACTAACTTGTTTTGAAGTCTTGCACCTCCATGAGTTCTTGACTTTAGCATTTGATCTTCAATTTGAACTTCAAGTTTCTTGACTCTTCATTCTCAAGCTCTTGCTCATAATCATCAATCCTAGCAAGCTTGACTAAATTCTATGACTTTATTGACTTGATTTCCTAAACTCACAAATCTTCATAAGAAATTTATTAGAAACAATAATTGTTTGCTTATCATCAAAACTAAACTTGGGGTAATGCAATAACCAACAACCTCCGCATGGGCTCATTAGTAGTATGGCCCGGCTGAGCTGGACATTTGGGGGGGGGGGGGGGGGGGGGGGGGGGCGCAAACGCCACGGGCGTCCACTGAATCACGTGACCGTCAAGGTCGAGCCTGCCCAACCCCCAAAGACAGTCGACATACTTCCTAGACAGCACAACTCAGTGGGGAATACCCCGTAAGGTCAGCTCCCCCAATAGCTCAACTCCTTGGCCTGAGCACTTGCCTGCCTGATAAGGTCAGCTCCAGTAATCATGACAGCGCAATCTCATGCGGATGGGTCGTATTTTTATTTCCAAGCCGTTAATAGTGGGCCCATCCCATGTACGTAATGACCAGCGTTATCAAGTAAACCGTGTGTTCTGTCTTATCAGACGACGAACAATCAGCTTTATAAAAAATGACGTGCACCCGCTTTATCAGGTGGCACGCAGTCACTTTTGTCGAGGACATTTACAACGAGCATTGAACGTCCCGAGCGAAGGGACATGGATGGCTCTGCTGAGGTGGACATCCCATCCCCGGCCCTAAAAATAGAGCGAAAACTTTTTTTCATGAGCTACCGCCCAATCTCATACCCTAAATCCCCATCTAAGAATCCTTGAGTCTCATATCTCTGACCCTAGCAATAGCTATCCTTAGCATCGCTCCCTCCTTCCTTCGCTTGATTGTAACTTAAGCCTCAGATGCGAATCAGATGGCACAATTCCTCTTGTTCTTCTGACGCGTGTTCTATCTCTTTCGGGCGGCCAGTAAAGGATTTTTTTTGCTTTGTCTGACGAAACCGACCTGACCGGGTACCGGTTGCATGAATACTTCTCCTCGAGGCCTGACTTGGGCCCCACACGATTCTAGACTTCATCACAAACACAAAGTGCCAAAAAGTATGACGACTCATCAGACCATGGTCCCATTGCGTTGGACGTTATTGAATTCACAATGTATGGTATTGTATCTCTTTTTATAAGCTTACAATGTTGAGAAGAGAGACCCTATTTTGGATCATTGTTCTGAACAGAATCTCCACCCCATGCTCAAGGCCTTCAATGCTTCCCTCCAGCTCCTTCAGTTGATCGTGTGCTTCACTGCCACCTTTTGCCGTCGAAGCCCACAAGCTAGCCTTTGCTTTGGGTCGCAGTGGCGACAACAGCAAACACATCAACGATCTAACTGAAGCAATTACAATTTCCTTCAATTCAGCTAACACCCTATCAATCATCATCCAATCCCAATCCTTAGCAAGAGCTGAGCCCGTGCCACATTTATGATGAAGATAATCACCATCAATCTGCTTCAACAACTTGAAGCATACCATGGCCTCGCTGTGCATCTTCTTCCGCGAGATGACACAAGCATTGTCATCGTTATTTCGAATCGACGACCACCGAAGATCCTGAACGTGTTCTCTCATTTGAACCATGCAGTCTCGTGCAGAAGAGATCAGGTCCAAGAACTTGACGGAGCCATCCAGTTGCTCTTTCAGCCATCTCTTTTGGTGAGGGTGGCTGAGCGATTGCTGGCTGGTCGGCAGGCAAATGAGCTCATCAATGCACTTGTACATGTTCCCTATCTCCATGAACGCATTGCACAGTGTTTGAGCTTTTGGGGAGGGGGAGGAAGTTAATTAAAAAGGCTAGTTTTTAGATCGTGGAGGCCGTGTTCAAGTTTGAGCACGGCTGGGTGAGGGATTGGGGGGTCACTGGAAGTCCAAACATGAAAGACGCCAGCCATATTCACTGTCTTTTGGTATCTCCGCGCTTATATAAGAGGACGAGGAGAGGGGCTGACGTGAGGTAATCAGATTTGGACCTTGGAAGTTGGAAGCTTGCAACCTGGTACTTGCCCGGTTGTTTCTTGGACAAGGAGGTTTGATGTTCCTTTCAGAGGGCAAAGATGTGCAGATGAGCTGGATCCAGCGAAACATGCTGATATTTGGGTGCAAAAAATTGCTATGAATTGAACCAAAACGATGACATTTCGAGGAACGATGCAGAGAATGTGCGCGGGCGCGGGGGAAGATGGCACGAAGAGTTTTGAGTGAACATACAAATCACGCTGTTTGGGTGTTGGGTTAACATAACAGCTAATCAAAGATTCTGCTTGTTGCACGCCATGTGGTTGCTTCTATCTGCATTGTGGGCGGCCTCCCAAACCAATTCGCAGCAGACTTCTGCGTGCAGCCTGTTGGTGTTTCTGGGCGCCGAATTCACCCACCAATCACTAGCATCAAATCTGACATGCTTTTAGCCTTGCACCAATTTAAGATTGCGTTTGTGACACCGATCCTAATGAATGGGCTAACGGCCAAAAACATGTTGATGGAAGGGTTCCGGTCAACAGTAATGTGGGCCGATTCGGACGCCTCTGATGAAAAGGATCCTCATCAGCTGTTGAACGTGACCCACCGTGGATGGAACATGGGTCGTAGAGAAGGAGGCTCGAGCTATCGGGCTTGGGCTCGACCTATCTCATGGTCGTAGACTATGATCCATCGACCAAGTTACGGGATCGTACGTCGAACGATCTGCAACACACACACACACTTGTCTGAAGGGTCGGTTCGGGGTTCCGACTCAATTCTTCTCTGATGCTTAAGTTAGTATGTACTTAAGTTGGCCCGGGGCAATCAAGATCAACCAAAGAGAGAGAGAAAGACTAGATCTAGTCACACTAAGTTTTTGGAGGAAGAAATATCAAAGTAGAGAAAGAAAGTAGGGTTGTCAAAGTACTTAGTATTTTAGTACCTCTAGAATGCGAACCTTTTCTTCATGATCGTCTTCTCTATTTATAGGTGATGATCTTCTTTGCCAGTGTGTACGGCTCCTCGTTCATTGATGTCGAGATCTCCTCCGGAAATGGAGATAACAAAATCTCATTTACTCTGCCATTACTAATCGATTTCATGTGGCTAGCGGGATGACTCGTCTCAAAAGATGTGAGCGCTACTCCTAAGTGTAGGAGATCGATCAAGTAGTAATTAACCTGGAGAGTCAAATGTCGAATCCACGTGACAGTTGATCTGCAAACCAAAAGAATCAGTATCTAAAGAGTAATAAATCGACAAAAATATACCATCTTTCAAAGGTGAGAGAATCGTGATGATGGCTTTAAGCAAACGTGAAATTAATACTAAAACACGTACGTAGATGTTGTGAACGAGAAACAGATTTGGAGAAGGGTTGAGACTAGGAAACCCCTAGCCTCCTTTATATAGTATTCATAATGGGTACTCATGTGGGTGGATACTCAATAGGCCCAATGGGTCCTATTCATAACACTTCCCCTTATCCAACCAACGTGGTATACTCGACTTTATGAATACTGAATGATTCATTAGTACTACTGAGTATCTTAAAGGGCGGATACTTCTAGATCCAAGTTAAGGGTAACTGCCTCGTTAAAAACCCTTAGCTATGGAAAACCCTGTGGGAAAAAACCGATAGCGAAGGGAAAAGAGTACATCACTCCATAACTTCCCCTGATTTGGAGATGTGTCGAGGGGTGGATACTTCTGGATCCAGAGTCAAATGTGGTTGCCTCATTAAAACCTTAACTATGGAAAACCCTGTGGGAAAAACCACTAGCCAAGTAAAAAGAGTACAACTCTACAGTTGACTCCCCCTTATCTGATCAAGCTTCAGGCTTGCAGATATCCTATATGTCTATACATTTATCTCCTATGTGTCTATACATCCATCTCATCTACAACATTCCGAAAGCAAAAGTAAAGTACACGCATCACTCATCTATACAAGTTTCACTCATATAAGGCAGTAGCTGAAACTAAAGGAGTGCTAACGACCTTGGTAGAAGCTCCATGTCTCAATCGTCATTGTCTGCGAGGTACTTCAGGACATGCCTTTGTATGTTCTTGAACTGCTCATTGGGTGATGAGCTTCTCGGGATGGTGAAAGGATGTAGACTTGGGAGGATTCTGTGTAGATCTTCAGGAGGTGGACGTCCCTTTTATACTATTCATCGCAATGATCTGTAACCTGCATATGCAAATACATTTAACATGGAGGATTTTTCCTCGACCCTTGGAGATAGCGCAGAAGCTACATATCTCTGTTCCAGTGGTGCGCTGCATGCGCTGCACTGTACCTGGCTAATATCTATACTGCAACGCTCAAAAGAGACGCATGCAGTTGACCAGGTAAAAGAGTGTTCCAAAGACACTTAAGGTACTTCTGGACCATATATATTCTTCCCCTCTTCCAGCTAACGGAAAGGGGTCTTTTAATGTATATCCATACAACCAAATAGGTGTATTTAGTGGAGAATGATTTTAATGTTTCTTCATCAATCGTCATTGTATGAAGTTTTCATCTTCGGGATGATTAATTAATGTCATCTTCAGGATGATAGTTCATTTCCAGGATAATAGTTCATCTTCAGGATGATTGTTCATCTTCAGGATGATTAATGTCATCTTCAGGATGATAATTCATCTTCAGGATGATGGTTCATCTTCAGGATGATTGTATTCTGTAAGCCAAGAAATTATGCCTAACTAGGGCTTTCTTATCATATCATATCTGATAGATAGGCTTTAACAGATATTTCGGTAATTTCTCTTCAGGAGATCCGATAATATTTTGAGTTATTAAAAATAATTTCAATTCTTTTTAATTTTCTCTCTTAAGAACAATACTGTTTTTAAGAGGTGCAAACAACAACCTTTTTGTATGAATCCTTTAAGGATCTTTGTCTAGGTTGTCTTTCCTTTAATAATATTATTAATATGTGTCCCAAAAAGAAAGGAAAGTAAAGGAAAGAAAAAATTTGTACATGCAGTTGAAGAAATTTTATATCGTTGATGTTGTCACATCCAATAGCAACATCATCCAAAAATTCCCTCTTTTTGCCATTCATTGGGTTATGCCTTGACATAAACCAGTCGATGCATCAGATTCATCTTGTAAGTGAGTTCAGCTCATCTTACTTGATTACTTCCTGGTTTGAGCGATTTATACCTCTAAAGCTATAGCAAATTAAAATGCTTATAGCTAACGATTTTATTTTAATTCTCCTTCAATACTCAGTTATCCCACAGGATTTGATATCATTTTTGATACCAGGACTTCAGGTCCAACACCTCATATTTCATAAGTGAGTCCAGCTCATCTTATTATTGCCTCATTCCACATTATTATAATTTGGCCAAATCTCTATCTTTGCTTCAGGCAAAGCAGAGTTGTGGAATCGATATTAACTGGCAAAGTGAAATATGAGAGAATTTGTCGACAAAATGTGTTTTTTCTTGTCCAAAACTCACACCGTACGTACTATAATCATTTGATTTCTCCCAGAGGTGTCTCCTTCACGACGTGTTAAAGAAGTGAAGGTTCTGGGACGGGTAAAGAATATGGACAGATCCAGAATTGGTCCTTAGCAACCAAGTTGCAATAAGGTTCTGGATTTGAGCTCACTTTCCTGTGGTGGTATTGTTTTTTCGGTCTCCAGGAGTAGATTTCTCTCTTTGGAGCCTAGTGGTATGTCCTCTCATCTTTTAAGGACATCCACTTCTGCTACTGGTGGATTGCATCCATTATATTTGGTATGTCAATCCTAGCTGGATTTTTAGTAGCAGGGATGTGAAAGTTTTGACAATATTTAAATTGTCAGTCTGATTATAATCAGGTCATATGTATTTACTTTTTAAATGGTCAATTTGAGCTTCAGGCTCATAGATGATTTGAACCAAATCGGGAATTGAAGGATCTTCAGGATCCTTTTTACCATCAACACACAATCTATAAGACGTGTATAAATGCCTTACTTATACGAGATTTTGGAATCTATTCACCAAAGTTGGTTAGTCCTGATGAATTTGGTCTCTTTATGGCATTATGACGGTTTATGTAGTATTGCTTCAGGAACACATACACAGTGTTGCGGACGTACCATCTTTAAGATGTGCTCTAAACCCATTCTTAGAAAATTTTAATATGGAGTTGATCAGACTCATATAAAAGGATTCTAATGGTGTGTTTAGCTGAGTGTACGCAACCACTATTGCTACTTATTTATGATTTCCCATTTTTATCAAAAGTTACCACTATTTTTAAAAAAATGTGGTTGGATAATGACCATTTAGAGGATATATATTGATGAGTACACAAAAAAAGGTACATCATCAGTCATTTTAAGGGAGTGGACAAAGCCTATTTATATCCCGTAAATACTCTCAAGAGATCTAAAGGTCTTCATTATCTTTAATGATGATAGTATATCATCTTAAATTCCTTTGAGGAAGTGGGGAGAGTCAATGTCCATGTGAATGGAGATGATCTCATTATCATTTTTCCTTTTTGAATAGGACAATGAAAGTTTCACCCTTTTTGAAGAATCTTTAGGTTCGTCTGGTTGATGATGTCTTGCATCATCACTCCAGGGTGATATCGATCCAAAGTTGGTCGATTCTGGATACTTCTGGTGTTCCAAAATAATTCCTCTTTTTGAAATTTATGTGGGACTTTTGAAAAGTCCATTAAAATGCTCAAGTTAATTTTGTCCGGTAATAGTTGAACTGTGTTCAAAATGTGAAGGATTACATCTTCACATTGACTATTGTGCGGATCATTATGGGAAAAAAGCTTCAGGCTTTATTTATTTCTTGATTCATTAGGGATTTTGTTTTGACGAATATCCTTTGAAATTGTATAAGTTTCAGAGAGTATATGGCATCCTCATTTTATTTTTAGGGGTATTCAAGACAACAAATCATTCGCAGTAAAATAAAAATGTATTAAACACTACAAGAGAATAATACTGATGATTTTGTTAAGTCAACAAGTGACATAGTGTGATGCGTGCTCTTGAAAACATACAACAATAATTATGCTCATTTAGACTTATGTTATGACAACAGATTATATTTGATTTCAAAATTTATTCGTCCTCGGGGAGTAGCTATATATACATAAGGTCAATTAGACTTTCGTCGTATTGACTAGATATGTATGTATTTTTATATGGCATAAGTTAATGCACATTTATGTTTGCAAAAACATTATGGCTCTTATCAGAAACTTCTGGTCTGATATTTGCTTGCCATTACTTACTCCGTGTCGAGGTATATCATATCTTCCCTTTCCCATTTAATACAAGACTTCCCCTGTTTTAAGTTTTCCTTGTTCGGGTCATGTTTGATCCTGAACTTCCCCTGATTTCAATATTCCTTATTTATAAAGGACAATGAAAATTAGTCTTACTAAGGAGACATAAGCAGGGGTTTGAGCAAATTATTTTATACTTCCACTTTTCTAATTAATTAGAGACTTTTAAAAAGTATATTTGAATGCTCGAGTATAGCTTCAGGCCATTTTCTTGAGTCGTTCAAATTGTGGATATTTTATCATGCTCAGAGGGGAAAACAAATACGTGGCTACGAAATTTATAATTTCTCACTTATCTATTAAGTCACGACTTCGGGCGTACACTTAAAAATAAGGTGAGATGACTCTAAAAGAGTTTAGCGGTGTTATGACAACTGCTGGTGTCAATATTTGATTATATAGACAATAAGTGTGAGATGTCTATATACCGCAAAATGCGTATCTTTAAAAAAATATCACATAAGCCATCGTTTTTGTTGATATTTATTTTATTAGGGGAAAATGTGCTGACTTTTGATTTGATTTTGAACTTCAGGTTCATTTTGTCAAAGTGGATATGATATTAAACTTTTTGAAATTATGATTGTCTTATTGTCATAAATATCGTCATATCATGAGCCCATCATACATATAATGTAAAGCTTGTAAACTAAAGATTATGCTCAATTAACATGAATTGAAACAAGTATGATGTATACACATGCTATTTATATGCTGCAGGCACTTATAATTTTCTACACATTTATTAAATTATCACATACATGTAATAATATTAAAATGTTAAATCATGCAACGGGTAATGAAATGTATGCAACATCACTAGCATTAAAAATGGAGAGAAAACTTTTCGTTTAATACTAATCAAATAATCCAAACGAAATGCGGTGATGATTTACGCAGATAATTAATCAGAAAAAGAAAAGATTAATAAAATCATTGCCTAATAGCACATCCACGCAGATAATATATTAAAGATATACAACCACGCAGATAATCACATCACAAGCATGTAAAAAAATAGTGTGTGACGTGCTAAAAATTATTATTGAAAAACTTATTACCTTTGATCCATATTATTTATATTTTATTTTTCCACTTTAACCCTTATTATAAACTTAAAATTTCTTTAATTATTTTGGGCTTTTGGGCCAAAAATAAAAAAGAAAATTATTGTATAAATGGGCTAATTTTCAGGCTTTGGGGCCATGAAAACAGCCCATTAGGGTTAATTGGGCCTCCCCTAAATATTGCCCCGTTAGGGCAAGGGTTTCAAAACACCCTAGGGGGGATTGCGGCGGCCGCGCCTGCAGGGCCGCCGCTGCGGCCATGGCGGCCGGCGGCACCTGCAGGGCGCCGCTGTCGTGGTCAGGTGACGGCGCCCCCTTGAAGGGGGAGGCCTGCCAGCGGCGGCGCCCCCTTGAAAGGGGAGGCCTGTCGGTGCCCCCTTCAGGGGATCGGCCTGCCGGAGGCCGCGCCCCCCTGAAGGGGGGTCGGCCAGTCGGTGCCTGTGCCCCCCTTCATGGGGGCGGCCTGCCGGCGGCCGCGCCCCCCCTGAGGGGGGTCGGCCTACCGGCGCCCCCTTCAGGGGGGCGGCCTGCCGGCCGCCGCTGCCAGAGGCGGCGGCCAGACGTTTAGGGGAAAACCCCCTCTTTTATTTATCTATTAAAAAATAGATTTTTATCTTAAAAAGGAATTTTTAGACTATAAATCGACGTTATATCTAATAAAAATTAGATTTTTGATGTAGAAACGTTGATTTCGCATATAAACAATCAAGTTTTTGATCTAATAATTTAGATCCATGCATAAACAATTATATTTTTGATATCTTGATCACATAAAAATATGTATTAGATCTAGAAAATTGTTTAGGCTTACCCACTAGATCCGTCCTACAGATCTAGTGACGTTTGATGAAGGATGCTTCCGCCGGAGCTTTGCGTCGCAAGAAAAATTTGACGGAGCTTCCGCCGGGCGCCTTCCTCTCACGAGCCGTCGCTTCTTCCATCGAGCGTGATCGTGCTAATAACGTGTTGTGAACGAGAAACAGATTTGGAGAAGGGTTGAGGCTAGGAACCCCCTAGCCTCCTTTATATAGTATTCATAATGGGTATTCATGTGGGTGGATACCCAATAGGCCCAATGGGTCCTATTCATAACAGTAGAGTCGATCTAAGAAACCAATAATAGGAGTACGTGTCGGTTGTGATTTCGTTAGAGTATATGCAATCAGTGGTTATCAACGTCTTTTCTATAACTCAACGTTTCACCCCGCGAGGGTATGAGCACGTCGGAAAGTATAACGATAAACAATCATCAAAAGTGCCATAAATAATCACGTAAATTACAAGCTTCATGGAGAATTTAAATTCAAGTGCCCGTAAGGGTCCCGATAATGTCCGCAAGGATCATGATACAAATAAGTCTGCAAAGATCAGATTTGATCCAAGTACATCAACAAAGAGAATACTTGAATAATATGTGTAGAATCTAGTAAAATATGTGATATAAGATGCGAAATAGTGCGAAAAGACTTCAAAACCAAAGATTTCAACACCCTAACTACATCACAACCATCACACAAAGGTTCAAAAACTCAAATACGTGCTAAATACTCAAAATATGCCCAAAACAAAAACTACAAAACCCTAGGAATACACATGTATCTATAGGAAAATATAAGCGGTTGCAAATCCTAAATCTTCGCTCCAACCTGCTCCAAAATCCGCTTCCAATCCAAACCCAAGTCGGGGCAAACGTGGACCGTTGAGATGAGGTGGGATCTGCTATCGTCTTGCCACGTGTCCCATAGCAGATCCACCTCTCACTCGAATTTGCTTGCCTCTCTGAGTCTGCAGTAAGCATGACAAGGTTCGTTGGATCTTTATCCAACGGTCAACAGGAAGCCACGTATCCGTATCCTCTTTCGAGCTTTCCTCAGCCGTTGGATCTGAGATAAGCGACCCTGAAAGCGCCGTGTCGCCCCACTGTCAGTGCCATCAGATATGGAAGGATCGGCTAGGATCTCGCCACATGGCCCGCTGGTTGGTCTACGATGCGTACGCACGTAACGACCGTATTTTCCTCGTATTTGCGCCATATTTCCTCATTTAAATTATAATCTACATTCAAAAATTAACAGAAATTAGCACAGAGCTCAGAAAAATATGAATAAATATTCATTGGAATCGTAATCGAGATCTACACATGAAAAATATTTGAATGACAGAATTACTCAACAAAAATCATGTTGTGAATTAATCAAGAGCTTTCTTTAATAAAGATAATAATCTAAATATGATCGTATTGGAGGTCAAATACGTATATGCACAAAATGGTCTTAAATGAGGGGCTAAATGTGTAATAATTACCATGAATCACACCCCCAACTAGCGTTTTGCTAGTCTCTAGCAAAAAGATCGACTAAATCGGATATTTAGAAAAATATTAAATCCTTCCAATTGTCTAAGGCTTGGCTCAATAACACGCTTTCCAACATGGTGCTTACCACTAATATACGCAATTATGAAAGAAGTCAGATTCATGACATTTTCTCTAATATAGTTTAAATACATAACATACATGCATCATTTTGCATAGGCCAAAGTATAACACGACATCAATTCATAATTTTCTAATTTGCAAGGAATTGGCATTACATAAAGTCGTCTAATTCATGGGTTTTGAGTTTGCCATATCATTTCTTTTCTTTTTTAGAATGATTCATGTAACGAGCTTTCAGTTAATGACGCCTAGGCCAGACATGTGGACATTAGGCTTAGAAGAGCCCCTCGAACTTAATAGCTCGAATCATCTAAGCTTTTATTATCGATTTTTTTCTTTTGTGTGTGTGGATACACTCCCCATTCATCCCTCATTCGACGCGAATCTCCAATGTTTCCTGAGACACGAAGACCCGACAACTTAATGAACTCAGGGGAATGATGCATCTCCTTTTTTTTCTTTTTTTTCTTTTTTTTGCAATTCAACACCCCTTCGTTAGACTTACATTTTTAGCATGTAGCCAAATTCCTTTTCAATAAGAGAACTAATCATATCAATCATGTCCACTTTAACTTTATGCATAATAATAACTGCATGCAACGCATTCAACCTATTTCAAGATACTAGTCATGAAAATTGAAAATTTTCATACAAGATATTATTAATGATTAATTCCATGAAGCAAAAAAATATTAATTCAAGCCATAAACAATTTTTAGAATGACATTAATGCATAACCATCCGATAAAGTGACACTTTAAAAGGGCTTAGATGAGGGTTAATTGACGAGTGATGGTGATATTATTCTTTTCTATACTTTTATTAAAAAAACTATGATAAAAATTAGATAATCCTAAAAAAATCCTAGCAAAAAGTCTAATACATTCCTCCCAACTTAAAGACAAACATTGTCCTCAATGTTGAAAAGAGACTACTAGAGGCAAAATCCTAGAAAACAAATAAAAAGTGTAAAATAAAGAATGACAAAAAACTACTACTACTAAGTAAAGGAAAACACACACCGGTTTAAGTGCCACCCGAAGGTGGGTCCGTAAGCTCCATGGTCGTGTCCTCCTTGGTCCAAAGTTCTTGAAAGTGTTTCAGTCGTTGTCCATTATCTTTGAACTCGTTGTCGTCTTTCTCATTCACCAAAACCACTGCTTCATGTGGAAACACTTGTTTGACATAATAAGGTCGAGACCACTTGGAGCGTAGCTTTTTTGGAAATAAGTGTAGCTTTGAGTTGAACACCAAAACTTTGTCCCCTTGTTTGAACTCCATCCTTAGGATCGTTTTTTCATGCACCGCTTTCATTCTCTCTTTCGCTAATTCTGTATTTTCATCCGCTTCCATCCGTAGCTCTTCAAGCTCCAATATTTGCAATTTACGAGAATCATTCGATGAGTCATCAAGAAAATTTAATGATTTAATATCCCAATAAGATTTATGTTCTAATTCAACAGGAAGATGACAATTTTTTTCATAAACTAAACGGTAAGAAGGCATCCCTGAAATAGTCTTGTATGCCATCCTATAGGCCTATAAAGCTTTAGGCAAGCAAAGACTCCAATCTTTGCATGTAGGGTTCACCGTTTTCTGAAAGATATTCTTGATCTCTATATTTGCAAGTTCAGCTTGTCCATTCATTTGGGGATGGTATGGAGTTGAAACTTTATCCCTCACCCCAAACTACTTCATCAAATTTGCGAAGAGCCTATGGCAAAAGTGGGAACCTCCATCACTAATGATGGCCTTTGGGACTCCAAAGCGTGCTAAAATATTTTCTTTCAAGAAATTTAGCACGATAGATGCGTCATTAGACCTACAAGGAATAGCCTCCGCCCATTTAGAAACATAATCAATTGCAACTAGTATGAAAACATATCCAAACGAAGGTGGAAAAGGTCCCATAAAATCAATCCCCCAATAATAAAATATTTGTATCTCTAACATGGGATTTAATGGCATCTGTTTCTTTGTGTGATTCCCCACAACTGTTGACAACACACGCATGATTTACAATAAGCATATGCATTTAAAACCCGGTGGGCCAGAAAAATCCACTATGTAAACTTTTTGCAGCAGTTTTATGAGCAGAAAAATGTCTTGCACATACCCCATCATTGCAAAATTATAAAACACTATCAATCTTATGATTGGATATACATCACCTCACAATTTGGTCTCCACAATAGTTAAAGAGATAAGGGTCATCAAAGTAGAAAGATTTTACCTCATATTTGAAACGTTTAAAATCAAGAGAGGACCAATGTGATGAAGTTCTACGTGTCACCAAATAATTGACTATGTCCGCATATCATGGTAGAGTAGAGACGGCGAAAAGCTGCTCATCTGGAAAGGAATCTCTCAACGGTACATTTGATGATTATGTGCCAACTGTCAATCTCGAAAGGTAATCTACTACATGAGTTTTCACTCCTTTCTTGTCCGTATCGTAATGTTGAACTCCTCCAAAATAAAAATCCATCGTATAAGTCTAGTCTTTGCATCATTTTTAGACAATAAATATTTGAGTACAAAGTGGTCTGTATAGACGACGATAGCCGATCCCAAAATGTAGCTCCTAAACTTGTCCAACGCAAATACCACCGCAAGTAATTCCTTCTCCGTTGTCATGTAATTTCTTTGAGCATCGGTCATGGTCTTACTTGCATAGTAAATCACATAAGGAACTTTTTCTTTCTTCTGTCCAAGAACTTCTCACATGGCGTAGTCACTCGCGTCGCACATAATCTCGAAAGGAAGAGTCCAATCTGGAACCTGCAAAATAGGAGATGAGACAAGTAAGGATTTTAGTTTTTCAAGAAATTTTGACATGCTTGTGTCCAAATAAATTCAGTATTCGAAGTTAATAAATTACAAAGAGGTCGAGAGATAGCACTGAAATCCTTTATGAAGCGTCTACAAAATCCTGCGTGACCTAAGAAAGAATGAATATCTCTGACGCTTTTTTGTGTTGGCAACTTCACTATAACCTCAACTTTTGCCCTATCTACTTGAATACCTTCTTTAGAAACTAGATGTCCAAGTACCAAACCTTCCGTAGTCATGAAGTGGCACTTTTCCCAATTGAGTAGCAAGTTCTTCTCTTTACACCTGCGCAAAACAAGTGCTAAGTTAGATAAACAATTTTCGAAAGAGGTGCCATATACAGAAAAATCATCCTTACATACATCTACTATCTTTTCAACCGTATCACTAAGTACGCTTAACATGCATCGTTGAAAAGTTAGAAGTACATTGCATAATCCAAATGGCATCCTCCTAAATGCAAAAGTCCCAAAGGACAAGTAAAGGTGGACTTCTATTGGTCCTCTAAAGCGACCTCTATCTGATAATAACCTGAGTAGCCATCTAGAAAATAATAATAATCATTACGAGCCACTCTTTCTAAAATTTGATCTAGGAAAGACAAATGAAAATGATCTTTTCTTGTTTTTGAATTAAGCTTCTTATAATCAATGCAATTTCTCCATCCAGTGGTGGTTCGTGTAGGCATGAGTTCATTATTTTCATTTTTAACCACAGTCAAACCTGATTTCTTAGGGACAACTTGGGTTGGACTAACCCACTTGTTATCAGAGATTGTATAAATAATTCCCGCATCAAGTAACTTAAGAACTTTCCCTTTTACCACTTCTTTTAACGTCGGGTTCAACCGACGTTGCATTTCACACATAGGTTTGGCATCATCCTCAAGATAAATATGATGTGTACAAGTTAAGGGATTTATACCTTTGATGTCTGCAATGGACCATCCACTGGTCCATTTATGTTTCCTAAGTACATCAAGCAATGAATGTTACTGTTCAAGGGTAAGTTTGGAAAATATTACCACAGATAAAGTCTCATATTTTCCTAGGAAAGCATACTTTAAATATTCCGGCAATGGCTTCAGCTCAAGCTTTGGATGCTCCACGTCAGAGGGTAATTGTGGTTGCAATCCAACTGGCAGTGGTTCAAATCTCGGTGCCCATGGTTCCCTTGATTTCTAATGATTGCCCTGTACAAAATAAGACTCATTAATATCATCAAAATTATAATAAATATAATTAGATTCACATTCATACTCAGCCTCAAAATAATCCTCAATCAAACTTTCAATAAAACATACTTCTTCAACACTTTCAACATCTGTTGGCAACTTACATGATTTAAAGATATTTAATTGAAGTTTCATGTTACCAAATATTATCTTCAACTGTATATCCCTATAAATGATCACGACATTACATGTAGCTAAGAATGGACGTCCCAAATGACAGGAGTGATGTTACCAGAAGGTGGTCATTGTATATCTAGGACGATGAAATCCACAGGGTAATAGAACTTGTCCACCTGAACCAAAACATCTTCCAAGCAACCCCTTGAAACTTTCATTGACCTGTCTGCTAATTGTAGCACCATGGGCATTGGTTTCAGCTCCCCTAGACCTAGTTGCAAGAAAACAAATTAATACAAAATATTCACATTAGAACCCAGATCAAGCAAAGCATTTCCAAAGCTCTTAGTCCCTATATTGCATGGAATCGTAGGAGAACTTGGATCTTTATACTTGGGAGGAGTATTGTGTTGTACTATAGCACTTACCTGTTGCGTGAGAAAGGCTTTCTTTTTTACATGGAGGGTCTATTTCACAGTGCATAAGCCCTTCAAAAATTTAACATAGGCATGCACTTGGTTTATCGCATCAAGCAAAGGAATATTGATTTTTACCTGTTTGAAGATGTCCATAATTTCAGCCTGATACTTATCTTTTGAAGGTGGTGCTAGCATCTATGGAAATGGAGCTGGAGGTGTATATGGTTCATGCTCTTTTTCTTTGACCTCCTCCTCTTTTTCTAAGCTTTCTCCTCATCCTGCAACTTTTGTGGTATATCTCGTCCTCTTTCTCCTCCACTATTTGTCCATGCGTAGGTAGTTCTGGTTTTTCTATCTCTCTTTTGCTATGCAAAGTAGTCACTGCCTTGCATAGTTTCACGTTGTCACCTTAAAAAGAAGAGGGATTTATGTTAGGATTTGCAACAGATTAAGCGGTAAA
The DNA here is from genome assembly GCA_030789695.1 of Scilla litardierei. Taxonomy (NCBI): domain Eukaryota; kingdom Viridiplantae; phylum Streptophyta; class Magnoliopsida; order Asparagales; family Asparagaceae; genus Scilla; species Scilla litardierei. The sequence goes on along the minus strand of CM061133.1, from coordinate 96,532,418 downwards.
TTATCTTTATCTAAAGATGCAGCAATTTTAGAAAATTTTTCGTTAAGCTGCTGAATCTGTTGCTGAAATTGTTGTTGAAGATGTTGTTGCTGTTGATTTTGTATTTGCATCATTTGTTGAAGTACAGCGGTGATATCAGTGCTCTGCTCCTTCTTCCCTTGATTGCTTGCAAGATTCGAATGGTAGTAAGGAGTGGTCGTCTGTTGCACCAGCTGTTGTGGTCTCCATCTCAAAAATAGGGTGATTTTTCCAAGAAGAGTTGATAGTATTCGATTTTAAACCTTGATTTGACACCCAATTCACTTCAGTTTGTGGGTTCCTTATAGTCTCTTTCATATCAAGGATCGTGGGGCAAACAGACATGTCATGAATGGGCTGCTCACAAATAGCGCAAAATGGTTCAGCTTCGACTGCTTTCACCGCTCTCAAATCTAGACCTTGTAGCATCTGCATCAGTATTGCATCCATATGTGCTCTTATTGGATCGTCTGGCTTTAGTGGGTGCATGCCTCCTCTAGAGGATGGAACTGGCTCTGATCGATCAAACTCTGAAGTAGACTCTCATCTCATCGCATGCTCCGCTATGGTCTCCATGTAATTCCATGCCTTCGTAGGAGTTTTTTGAAAAAATTTGCAGTTGCACATCATCTCCATGTATTGCCTAGTTTACGGTTGCATGTCAGCATAAAAGAATTCGATAGCACGGCCTTTGTCATATCCATGGTGTGAGCAAGCGATCAAAATGTCCTTGAATCTCTCACATGCTTGGTTGCACGTCTCCTTCTCCCTCTGCAAAAAGGACATGATTTGTCGCTTCAAGGCATATGTCCTCTGCAAAGAACATAATTTTTTTAGAAACTCAGTTTGTAATTGTAACCAAGTAGAGATATATCTAAGTGGCAAAGAATTTAACCAATATTTTGCTTTATCTTTCAGAGAGAATGGAAATAATTTTAGATAAACAGAATCAAATCTAATTTTTCCATCCAACTGTGTCGAGCATACTCCTTCAAAATTTCTGATATGCAAATAAGGATTATCATTTTCTATTCCTTGGTAAGCTGGTAAGAGTTGAATCACACCGGGTTTCAAATTAAAATTATGAGCATCAGCAGGTAAAACTATGCATGAATCAGACGCCGCCCTAGACGTCATATAAATTTCCAATAAAGGCATTTCCTGTGTAGGGGGTGTAATTGTAACGGTCGCTTTCCGACCTTACGGATTTTCTACGTGCATGTGCTTTTTCGTACACGTATTTTATTTGGCTCTGTCTGGATTCCGGTATATACGATGTGATATGCCGATGTGACCGTATGAGAGTGTAGAATTTTATTGTAATTTTTGGGAGCGTCATTTCACGGCTCGTTTTCTCGCAAAACGGCCTTGAATGGAAGGGCGTTTTGGTCTTTTGGCCATAATACCCAGTTCCCGATTTTACATTAATTTTGGTAGGTGTAGCACGCGATCAGACCCCGTAGCCCCGTACGTCTCGTCTCCACGATCGTCCCGGTATTTTCGGATTATTTTTCTGATGCCTGTGGAGGAACTTATCCCCTAATCAATTTCCAACCCTTAATTAACTCCTAAATCAATTTGAAATTCGAATTTAAACCAAATCTAATTAATCCCTAATTAGATTCATACGTATCATACCAAATATATTCTCTCTTTATTGTTCCCTAAACTTTCCCCTCTTTGCACCCACTCTATCTCTCTCTCTCTCTCTCCACAATAATAGAAAACCCAATACCCATTTATCAATAAAATCATTTTATAACCTAACCTAAACCCCATTCATGTGTGAGACAAAAAAAGACCTAGGCTGAAATTGCCAGCCACTGCAACTCCTATTTTTCTCCCGAGAGAAGCTCTCCCTCTCTCGTTCTAAACTTTCAAACCCTAGAAACCCTGAGTTCCTCTTTTCCTCTCACACAACTCACCCTCCCTCTTCTATCTCTCGGCGGCGCAGCCTCCTCCTCCAGCCGTCGGGCCGCCAGCCCCCTCCACGGCCCTTGTTCCGGCCATTTCTCCCCGCGCAGCAGCAACGGCAGCAGTAGCTGAGCTGCTGCTGTGCTCCGATCACCGCGCAGCTCGTCGACGACCCAGAGCCCCTTGTCGTCGGCCAGCGTGACCCCACCGGCCTGTTCTCTCTCCACCAGCGAAGACAGCCGGCGACCGTCATCCACAAATGATGCACAGCAGCAGCAGAGCTGATGTTGCATTTTCCGTCGTTGCCCCGGCTGCCAAGCACCGCCGGCGGCCCCCACAGATCCGGCCGACCACCCCCAGGCCGGATCTTCCCGTTGACATCCTCCCCAGGCCGGCCAGCGCTACATCTGACGCTCCAGCGACACCGTGTCATCGTCGTGTTGCCCGTGCTCGCTGTTTCGCCATCGATCGGACCTTACTCACTGTCTGCACTCTTCGTTCGCTGTCTGGACAGATTTTACTACGCCAACCGTAGCCGAGACGCCGCAGACGACGAGGAGATCCCACCGTTCAGACCCTACTTCCGTTCTACGTCAAACACCTGAGAGGTTGGTCCCCCTAACTCGTAGCGAACCCACACCGTAGTTCAATCAAATGCTAAACTAAAATTTGGTCAACCTAAACTAAATTTATTTTCAGCATCTGTAAAACGCTGCCCACCGTAGGAAAGATCGACAATCGGACAATTTTTCCGTGCACATAGGGTAGACGTCGATCTAGACTGAACAAAAACATCAAAACGTGAATTTTTGACTGATAGGGTAGTCCCGTCAATTTTAGAAACAAACCCTAATAGGATTTGTTGAAAATGCGATCTGACACCTTCGCCGCGACCCTGTTTCAGACGGACTACCGCAGACGCGATGCTTGGACGGGATGCTCCGGACGGACGACACACTCGCCACTGCAGGCAAGCGTACTCACTTGTACCTTCGGCCGTGTTTAGGCCTTAGACTTTTAGAACTGTTAAAATGTAAGCAAAGAGAACCGGACGTGAAATGATAGCGTCCGGGACGCCCCTTGACAGCTTAGATTTGACGACGAAGTCTAAGATCAACAACAACTTTTGACACCTTAGGGTTATCGTGTGTGTGCGTGCATATCGACCCCCTAGAAGAACCATTCCTTTCTTGTCACGTCGTGTCTTGTCATACACAGCCTGCGGGCAATAGGGCACTCTCCGAGTGATCCCTTGTACTGATACACAGCTTGCGGGCAATAGGGCACTCACCAAGCTAGAGTGAGTGATCCCTTGTACGGACTTGTCTTGTCTTGAGCACTGGGGTTAGGGTGGGGTTGAGCGCGCACATGGGGAGAGGGTCTGATCCCCCTCGAACCGTAAGGCGTGAACCCTTCGAGTCACACGTGTCTTGTCTTCTTCCCGTGCACAAGGTTGAGCGTTCCCTCGGTTGAGAAGGTGCTGGCCGCCTTCTTACCGAAAGGCGTGAACCTTAGTGACACACGTCTTGTCTTGTCTTGTCACGTCTTGTCTGGACCCGTTTAGGTTAGTCCCATAGTCCGTAGCACACGCTACAGCTACTTCTTGACGCGTTTACTTTTCTGCTCCGTTTACTTTCTTTAAATGCTATGTTATAACCCCAGCATTTTAATCAACCAGTAAATCGTTGTTCTAAATTATAATACACTTGCAGTAGAGTCTAACATTTTCTGTATAGACTTTACCTGACGTACAGTTCCTTTTCTATTGGGTGTTGTACGTCAGGTGTTGAGCCAGAGTACGTTGACGAGGCGGACCTGTCGGAGTACGTAGAGCCGGAGGACGTCGATCCAGAGTACGTGCCCGAGGAGGACCTGAGCTAGAGTCTTCACGTTACTGATCCAGAGGTCTCACTGTTGTTTAGTTGGGTGCGTAGCACCATTTACTTTCTGTCTAGGTTGGGTGCTTGCACCAGTAGTTTACCTTCCAGTTGTTGTAGCCGTGTCAGGCTTTTAGTTAGACACTCAGTACTTCTGGATTATTGTTTTGGAATAAAATGAATGTTTCTCTTTCAGTACTTTTGTATTTCCGTACTAACCTGCAGGGACCTGTTCCTTCGTCTTGGAGTACCACACAGACGCTTATTGGGTCCAAGCTTCTCAGCTCCGGCCTAAGCGGGCCTTAGTCACGCTTCCCCTCCGTAGTTTGGGAAGCGGGGCGTGACAGGTTTTAGTGGTGGTCCATGCAGGTCCTTTTCTGCAAAAAAGTTCGGAACAATAGAAGTATTAACATTTTTTTATTATCCAGTAATGTGTGCGATTCTAAGTTGTGTTTTTCCTGTTGTTAGGATGGTGGGAGGACGTGAAGCTCGAGATGGACCTTCAGCTGACGGGACCATGGATGGCCGAGGTGACGATTTTCACCAATTACTGGGCGTTATGAGGGAGATGTTAGATGTTCAATATCGGTTGGTTGATCAGGCGCATCAGATTGCCCGTGCTGCACAGGCTCCTCCGACTGCACCACCACCACGACGAGGGAACCGACTAGTGGAGCTGTTCAGGCCAACAGCTAGGCCTGCAGTGGGACCCGCTCAGTCGACGTCTTTCAAGAGGTCTGGAGCACCTGCGTAGAGTCAGAGCAAGGGACCGTGTCATTACTGTGGCAAGCCAGGACATCGGCAGAACACTTGCAGGAAGAAGCTGGGATTTTGTCTTACATGTGGCACGCGGTTAGAGATTGTCCAAGGCATCACCATGTGGATGGCGGAGTGCCAGTTCTAGTGCAACGTAGAGCGCCTGCCCCAGTTCAGAGAGGAGCTGCTATCCTTGGACCACCCTTGGCCCCGTAGGAGCAGATGTGTCGACAGGCAATGCAACTCCGGAGGTCGGCGTACACCATGACAGCCGGCGAGGCTGAAGACTTGGATAGTGTTATGGCAGGTATATTCTTTTGAGATCTGGTATTTTCTTTTACAGTTAGATTGTTTCGCTTGTATATGTGTGTTGTCCTTGCTAGTTATTGGGTAGTGGGTTGGCTGTAGTCCCTTTATATCTTAGGCACCATTCTAGTGTTGTCTCATCTGGCCTTGGCCTTGTTCGACCCCGGTGCCTCCTTGTGCATCCTATCCCGGAGGTTTGTAACAAGACACTTTATATCCCCACCCGTACACTTCCAAGTGTTAGGATATCGCCCCAGGAAACGGAGCGGTGACAGTGAATTTGGATTGTCGATCGATCCCCTTGGTGGTCAGTCGACATGAACTATTATATTTCATTGTCCATGATCTACCGCTTTTTCGATGTCTTTCTTGGCATCAAATTGCTGGGAGACTTTCCACGCTCTGTTTGAATGCCACAATGAGAAGGTGGTATTCATGATTTCGGGCCATTTTAAGTTTGAGTTCTCGAGGAATGCAGAGTCGATGACGAAGCTGACGAGGAAGGACGTGGAGTTTCATTGGTCAGAAGCTTGTGAGGAGGCCTTCAGTGTCTCGAAGGCGAGGTTGACTTTTAGCACCAGTTTTGGCGGTACCGGATCAGAGCAGAGGCTTTGAGGAATAGTGTGATGCATCAGGGAAGGGCATATAATGTGTCTTGCATCAGCATGGCCACGTGGTCACGTACGCTTCTCGTCTGTTGAGGACTCATGAGAAGAATAACCCGATGCATGATCTGGAGTTGGTAGCGGTGATATTTGCACAGAAGATCTGGAGACACTTCTTGCTGAGTGAGAGCGTGAAGATTTTCATCGATCACAAACGCTTGAAGTATAGCTTCACGTAGAAGAGCTCAACATGCGTCAGAGACGACGGTTGGAGCTTATGACAAACTATGAGATGGACCTGCAGTATCACCAACTGGAGGATACAACAGGAGCTGAGAAAGATGGATTTAGAAGTCGTCCTACCTAGTGTGGTTCTTTCATTCATGAATTTGCAGATTCAGTCCACGATCGTGGATTGGATCAAGGCAGCACAGGCAGGAGATCCGAAGCTGCAGAGGATCAGGAGGCAGGTTGAAGCTGAACTACGGACGGAGTTCGTGATTCATGAGGATGGTTCGCTGAGGTATGGCAGCAGACTCTACGTACCTGCAGGTGATGTTCGAGAGGAGCTGTTGAGCGAGGCTCATAGCTCGCCATATTCTATATATCTTGGAGGCACCAAGATGTATAAGGACCTCCGTTAGAATTACTGGTGGATTGGCATGAAGAGGAGTGTGGCACGGAGCGTTACCAAGTGTTTGATATGCCAACAGGTGAAGGCTGAGCACCATCGTACAGCTGGTTTGCTACAACCGCTTCCTATCCTGGAGTGGAAGTGGCAGCATATCACGATGGATTTCGTGACTGGTTTACCTCAGAGCCCGAAGCAGAACGACGCAGTCTGGGTGATTGTTGACCGATTGACTAAGTCTACGCAATTCATCCCTTTCCGAGTGGGCCAGTCTACGGAAGTCTTGGCGAGGAAATATCTAGAGGTAAAATTTTATTTTTTACTTCTTTTATAATTTCCTCTTTGGGTTAGTTGTGATGTAGACCACGTACGTGCAGGAGATTGTACGCTTACACGGAGTCCCCATGAGCATCGTGTCTGACAAAGACTCGAGGTTCACATCTCAGTTCTGGAGAAGTTTGCTGGAGAATTTGGGTACGAGTCTGATTTTCAGCACGGCGTATCACCCGCAGATCGATGGCCAGCCCAAGAGGACTATTCAGATTCTGGAGGATATGCTGCAAGCTTGTACGCTCGATTTGAAGGGATCTTGGGAGGACCATCTGCACCTGGTGGAGTTCTCATACAACAACAGCTACCAGGCGAGCATTGGCATGGCACAGTTTGCTGCCTTATATGTGAGAAAATGTTGATCGCCACTGAGCTGGGATGACATCGGAGATCGGTAGCTATTGGGTCCAGAGATGATAATGGAAACTGTGGATGTCGTGAGAGACATCAGGGAGAAGCTCAGAGTTGCACATGATCGTTTCAAGCATTGGACAGATGCCAAGAGGAGACATTTGGAGTTTCAGCCAGGAGATCACGTCTTCCTGAAGATTTCTCCGAACCGCGGAGTCATTCGTTTCGGGAAGAAGGGAAAGCTGAGTCCGAGGTATATTGGGCCATTCGATGTGCTGTAGCGTGTGGGAGCAGAGGCCTACCGCCTTGCTTTGCCACCATCTTTGGAGGGAGTTCACGATGTATTCCATGTATCTCGGTTACGTCGGTACGTCAGTGATCCGTCGCACACTGTGGATTTTTCAGAGATCACGGTCCATCCGGACCTGACATATGACCAGCAGCCTGTACAAATTTTGGACCGTCGACAGAAGCAATTGAAGAATAAGGTAGTCAACCTGGTGAGAGTGATGTGGCGTCACGGATCACCTGGAGAGTCCACTTGGGAGCACGAGGATGAGATGAGAGAACGTTTCCCCTTTTTATTTGCTGATTAGTGTTGTTGATTCCGAGGACGGAATCTTTATTTTAGTAGGGTAGAATATAACGGTCGCTTTCCGACCTTACGGATTTTCTACGTGCACGTGTTGTTTCGTACACGTATTTTATTTGGCTCTGTCTGGATTCTGGTATATACGATGTGATATGCCGATGTGACCATATGAGAGTGTAGAATTTTATTGTAATTTTTGGGAGCGTCATTTCACGGCTCGTTTTCTTGCAAAACGGCCTTGAATGGAAGGGCGTTTTGGTCTTTTGGCCTTAATACTCAGTTCCTGATTTTACATTAATTTTTGGTAGGTGTAGCACGCGATCAGACCCCGTATCCACGTACGTATCGTCTCCACGATCTTCCCGGTATTTTCGGATTATTTTTCCGATGCACGTGGAGGAACTTATCCCCTAATCAATTTCCAACCCTTAATTAACTCCTAAATCAATTTGAAATTCGAATTTAAACCAAATCTAATTAATCCCCAATTAGATTCATACGGATCATACCAAATATATTCTCTCTCTATTGTTCCCTAAACTTTCCCCTCTTTGCACCCACTCTATCTCTCTCTCTCTCTCCACAATAATAGAAAACCCAATACCCATTTATCAATAAAATCATTTTATAACCTAACCTAAACCCCATTCACGTGAGAGACAAAAAAAGACCTAGGCTAAAATTGCCAGCCGTCGCAACTCCTATTTTTCTCCCAAGAGAACCTCTCCCTCTCTCGTTCTAAACTTTCAAACCCTAGAAACCCCGAGCTCCTCTTTCCCTCTCACGCAACTCACCCTCCCTCTTCCATCTCTCGACGGCACAGGACCTAGGCTAAAATTGCCAGCCGTCGCAACTCCTATTTTTCTCCCAAGAGAACCTCTCCCTCTCTCGTTCTAAACTTTCAAACCCTAGAAAACCCGAGCTCCTCTTTCCCTCTCACGCAACTCACCCTCCCTCTTCCATCTCTCGACGGCACAGCCTCCTCCTCCAGCCGTTGGGCCGCCAGCCCCCTCCACGGCCCTCGTTCCGGCCATTTCTCCCCGTGCAGCAGCAGCGGCAGCAGCAGCCGAGCTGCTACTGCATTTCGATCGTCGCACAGCTCGTCGACGACCCCGGAGCCCCCTGTCACCGGCCAGCGCGACCCCACCGACCTGCTCTCTCTCCACCACCGAAGACAGCCGGTGGCCGTCATCCACAAATGACGCACAGCAGCGGCAGAGTTACTATTGCATTTTCTGCCGTCGCCCCGGCTTCCAAGCACCACAGGCGGCCCCCACAAATCCGGTCGACCACCCCCAGGCTGGATCTTCCCGTTGACATCCTCCCCAGACCGGCCAGCGCTACATCAGACGCTCCAGCGATGCCGTGTCGTCGTTGTGTTGCTCGTGCTCGATGTTTCACCGTCGATCGGACCTTGCTCGATGTCCGCACTCTTCGTTCACTGTCCGGACAGATTTTACTACGCCAATTGTAGCCGAGACGCTGCAGACGACGAGGAGATCCCACCGTTCAGACCCTACTACCATTCTACGTCAAACACCGGAGAGGTTGGTCCCCCTAACTCGTAGCGAACCCACACCGTAGTTCAATCAAACCCTAAACTAAAATTTGGTCAACTTAAACTAAATTTATTTTCAGCATCTGTAAAACGCTGCCCACCGTAGGAAAGATCGACAATCGGACAATTTTTCTGTGCACATAGGGTAGACGTCGATATAGACTGAACAAAAACATCAAAAAATGACTTTTTGACTGATAGGGTAGTCCCGCCAATTTTAGAAACAAACCCTAATAGGATTTATTGAAAATGCGACCTGACACCGTCACCGTGACCCTGTTTCAGATGGACTACCGCAGACGTGACGCTTAGAAGGGACGCTCCGGACGGACGACACACTCGCCACCACATGCAAGTGTACTCACTTGTACTTTCGGCCGTGTTTAGGCCTTAGACTTTTAGAACTGTTAAAATGTAAACAAAGAGAACCGAACATGAAATGATAGCGTCCGGGACGCCCCTTGACAGCTTAGATTTGACGACGAAGTCTAAGCTCAACAACAACTTTTGACACCTTAGGGTTATCTTATGCGTGCGTGCATGTGGACCCCCTAGAAGAACCATCCACGTCTTGTCACATCGTGTCTCTTCATACACAGCCTGCGGGTAATAGGGCACTCTCCGAGTGATCCCTTGTACTGATACACAGCTTGCGGGCAATAGGGCACTCACTAAGCTAGAGTGAGTGATCCCTTGTACGGACTTGTCTTGTCTTTAGTACTGGGGTTGGGGTAGGGTTGAGCGTGCGCACGTGGAGAGGGTCTGATCCCCCTCGAACCGTAAGGCGTGAACCCTTCGAGTCACACGTGTCTTGTCTTCTTGCCGTGCACAAGGTTGAGCGTTCCCTCGGTTGAGAAGGTGCCGGCCGCCTTCTTACCGAAAGACGTGAACCTTAGTGACACACGTCTTGTCTTGTCTTGTCACGTCTTGTCTGGACCTGTTTAGGTTAGTCCCGTAGTCCGTAGCACATGCTACAGCTACTGCTTGACGCGTTTACTTTTATGCTCCGTTTACTTTCTTTAAATGCTATGTTATAACCCCAGCATGTTAATCAACCAGTAAATCGGTGTTCTAAATTATAATACACTTGCAGTAGAGTCTAACATTTTCTGTGTAGACTTTACCTGACGTACAGTTCCTTTTCTCTTGGGTGCTGTATGTCAGGTGTTGAGCCAGAGTACGTCTACGAGGCGGACCTGTCGGAGTACGTAGAGCCAGAGGACGTCGACCCAGAGTACGTGCCCGAGGAGGACTTGAGCTAGAGTCTTCACGTTGCTGATCCAGAGGTCTCACTGCTGTTTTGTTGGGTATGTAGCACCGTTTACTTTCTGTCTAGGTTGGGTGCTTGCACCAGTAGTTTACCTTCCAGTTGTTGTAGCCGTGTCAGGCTTTAAGTTAGACTCTCAGTACTTCTGGATTATTTTTTTGGAATAAAATGAATGTTTCTCTTTCAGTACTTTTGTTGTTCCGTACTAACCTGCAGGGACCTATTCCTTCGTCTTGGAGTACCACACAGACGCTTATTGGGTCCGAGCTTCTCAGCTCCGGCCTAAGCGAGCCTTAGTCATGCTTCGCCTCCGTAGTTTGGGAAGCGGGGTGTAACAGGTTATAGGTGTTTCATCATTATTATTCGCCATATTTTCAGTTCATACTAATCTATGTGAAGTAGAGGATCTATGCCACATAAACTAGTAGAAAAAGATGTTTGTTTTTTATTTATGTTTTTATAATTTTATGTTTTTCTTTTTCTAAGCAATAATTAAAAAACAAGTAAAAATCCTAAACTAAAAGATTGAAAGATCTCACCGAATATTCCTCGAAAGAAGTTGTGATTATGAATTAAAGATACCACTGTCCCCGGCAACGGGGCCAATACCTTGACTCCTCTCAAGAGATGTGAGCGCTACTCCCAAGTGTAGGAGATCGATCAAGTAGTAAACCTAGAGAGTCCGGTGTCGAATCCACGAGATAATTCACCTACAAACCAAAAGAATCAGTCTCTAAAGAGTAATAAATCGATGAAATGATACCACATTTCAAAGGTGAGAGAATCGTGATGACAATTTTAAGCAAACGTGAAAGTAAAACGAAAACGAGTACGGAGAGTCGATCTAAGAAACTAATAGAGGAGTGCTTGTCGGTTGTGATTTTGTTAGAGTATATGCAATCAATGGTTATCAACGTCTTTTCTATAACTCAACATTTCACCCCGCAAGTGTATGAGACGTCGAAAAGTATAACGATAAACGATCATCAAAAGTGCCGTAAATAATCACGTAAATTACTAGCTTCATAGAGAATTTAAATTCATCTGTCCGCAAGGGTCACAACAATGTCCGCAAGGATAATGCTACGATCAGATTCGATCTAAGCACCTCAACATAGAGAATACTTGAATAATACGTGTAGAATCTAGTAAAATAAGTGATATATTTGGATTTTGAGGGACCCTTAGGGCATAAATCTATGTCTGTCCTATGCCAGACGGACGATAGAAGCAAAAATAGGAACGAAAAACAGATTTATTAAACACTTTAATAAAAGGCCCTAATGATATAACAAACCATAGACATGATCTCTACTATCGTGGGATGGGTCTGACCAGCCCCAAAATAGATCTAAACTACTACAACAATATAAATATGAAAGTATTAAAAAGAACATACCCGGAACTTTGTTTCCACAGAACACAAAGCGTCATTTTCAACAACTATCTTTCGCTTCCGGAAACAAGCGACCTCCGTGCCTACAAGACTGGACCACCCGAAGCGATCCGACACCGTGCCTCCGAGCTAATCACTTGCCAAAGAAAGTTTCACTCGAGTATGATCCGCGTCAAAGACTTTGGATCTAATCCAATCCTCCTCCTCGTCTTACCAGGACTCGAACGGATGAACAGAAGAATTAAAGGAGGAGAAAATAATTTTTGTCTCGGATCGAGCGTGCTTAAAACTTTTTGGACCTACTCGAATCAGAGACTTGGTGCCAATTTTTCAAGGGGGTTCAACCCCTATTTATATAGGAAACTGGAACCCTCCTTGTCTCACGAGCAATGTGGACTAATTAATTTTAGGGGAGAAAATTAAGTTAGTTTGCCTTACACAAAGGCTAAACTTCAACTAATTTTCTTTCTCTCTCACTGTTGAGCTTCACAAGTGATACAACATATCAAATCGAAGAGCTCTGAACGTTGAACGCAGAAAAACTAACGTCGCTCCAATCCGACATTGTTTGACCCCTCAAAAGATAGCTCAAAATTGAGCAAAAATCACAAAAACGCTAAAAAGCACAGCCGTCAAATACAAGCTAGGGTTTCTCAAACATGGGCACTACCTGTGGGGCCCACCGGTCAGCTGGGTGCGCCAGCTGGGCACGCCCAGCATTATGGGCAGGCCCGTCCGCATGAGCGGGCGGGTTTATCCTGCCTGGCGGTTGGGCTTAGCCCTCATGGCAGGCTCGCCCCCCCTGCAAGTACGGGCATGCTTAGCCCGCTAGGCAGGGCGGGTTAACCCGCCCATCCATGCTGGGCTGGCTTGGGTCAAAATTGGGTTAAAGCCCAATTCTGGTCATTTGTCCCTTTTATAGAGCTTTTTAGCTCCTATAGAGCTCCGATTTGAGCACGGTTTTTCCCTGACTTTCATGGAAAAATTCTCGTTGTTTCTATGGATTATATTGTTTAAAATATGCTAGTAAACATTTTATGATATATTTTAAACTGTTTTGCATCATATGCAATAATCCCTTATAGCATTCTCCTAATGCTTATATCGCAAACATTTTACGACATTATTAATTCCCATTTAATATAGACTTAATGTCACAAACTCTGTGTGACTTTAATTATTCGCGTGCACCCGAGTGCACTCAACCTGAATTCTTCCTATTAATAAGACGCAAATCCTACTCGGTGTGAGATCCTACAGCCTGACCCTACTACAGGTTGGGGCTCGAAACCTCTAGACGACAGTGACCACGAGCAGCAAGTGTCGCCCCTATTTTGGCATCATAATTATGTGATTGACCCATTGACAAAAGTGTCGTCGGGATCAATTTGATTGAGTCCGTGATGAATTTCGCAGTTTTAGTCCCTTCGTCATAACTATGTCACTGCTTAGCCTAGGGTATGGTAAACCGTTAACCCTACTAGCTAGCACTGGTTAGTATATTTCGATCTTTGGTATGTCCTAGTTGTACTTTCTACAACATACCCTGGCCGAGGTTTTGCACAAAGAACCGTACTGAGCCTACGACACTAACTTTCCTTTAACGAGAAGAGACGAATCCTATCTTGATCATTACTTACCTCGTACGCTTCAAGTGTCACCCAACCTAAGACCTTTCAACAAGTGAATACTCGAGACTAGATCATAGATCTAAGCGACACCGTTCACACACATGTTCATACAATGACCTCAAGTCTTAAGGACTAACTTACCTATAATCACTAGAGAGTTATCAATGACAGTTCAGATAATATTAACCATTTGATAACTCTTTATTGGGTCGTTTAGTGGACTCATTCTCCAATGAGCACGTGTGCCTTGTCTCCGAATTCACCCGGTCATATGACTATGAGATCATCATTACCCTTTAGGTTAAGACAAAGACACAATGGTCTGTCGAATGTACCGATATCCTTTTCTCGACATATCTATGAACATGAACGTTTTAAGACTTAAGTTCCTATCGGTCATTCACTTCCCATAATCCAGATCTGCATCTAGATATGTGTATGACCTTACTTTGGGTCTAAGGAAATTATCCTAGTATTAAAAACATTTTATCCATACTAGGATAATTAGTACCATTTATTCGAACAAGATGTTTTCTAGGATAAATTGCCTTGAAGACATATATCTTCATACATCTCCCACTTGCACTCATGTTATTTACCTCGGTATCTCATACCGCTATAACATATGAGTCTATACAGACGTTCATATGTCAAAGCCTAAAGAATGGATCTGCTAAAACGTATCATTATACAGTATTACAGAGTCTTATTACTTGTACACCATTGATCACACGAGGATGATTCCACGAAACTGTCTTCGGATCTCATCTAACGATTTTTTCCTCTTTGTATAGCTAACGATTAGCATATACTACTTTGTATACGATTTATCCTTTCATACTAGTAAGTCATATCGTTGCATATTCCAATATTCCTGTGTCATTTATGTCTAGCACATTAATGACACCAAATATTCTATGTCTCTGACATAAACAAAACCTTTTTTGATTGTATGTCACATATAGTTGTTTTTATAACTTGGAACTTAGCCCAAAACGAAACCAAGCAACATGCTAGCTCCCATTGACTTTGAGAACTTTCTGGTCATAATACTTCAACTTGACTTTCTAAATCCCATTTAGAATGTTGATTATTAAGTATAACCAGCCCATTTGTACTGAATGAGTTAAAATGGAATGTGCTTGTGTCAGGTTGTTTGACGAATAAGTTATATCAAAATCTGTTTAACGGAGTCTTGATGATAACTTACGCAATTATAACTACCCACACTATCTGTTCTTTTATCTGCATTAAATCTTCTAACTTGAAGTATTACATGCAGCCAAACAAGAACTTTTCTTATTATGCGCATTATGAAGATCGCATGTAATGTATATGCGCCTGAAATATACTCGTTACTATAGATTGGTAAAATACTGATTGCTCCAGTCAATCGGATCAACTCAGAAACATACACAACTCAAAAACCCACCAAAGTATTCCCATCAAGATATCAAAACAATGACTTTATTTAAAGAAAATTGTTCAAAACATTTTTATCCAAAATGACATTCATTTCAATCATTGTTCAAGCTCACAATTCTTTATTTATTCAAAATAAAAAGCAGATGATATCCTTGACATCTCTGAAGTCAATAACGACCCCAGCAGTAATGATTACTCTCTTTACAGACCGTTCCAGAAACTTCAACCCCTCAACAGCTTTAAGCACTTGTAGACAATATACAAATGTTTAGTAAATATACTGATATCTCATACCATGTAGTAAGCTTTATGGAAATTCATATACTCTTTAACAAAATATGTACCTGAAGTTGATGCATCACCGTGCCCCTTTTTCTCTGCAAGGTAAGCCTTGCAGTTTCTCTTCTAGTGTCCATGCTTATGGCAATGGAAACACTCAGACTCAGACGATGCCCCCTTTTTCTTTTTTTCTCCTGCTTGGCCTTGTGTAACGACTGCTTTTCTTGTATCTGATTATAATATAATATAATATATGTTTTGGTGGATTTTCTCCTCTTGTGTGGTTTTCGTCTCCGTAGTTTTCATTTTCGATCGATTCGTCGTATTTTCTCGCTTCTTTCTTAGGATTGTCGATTTCGAAGTATGTCGCTCGTGACGGAAACTATTAGATCAAGCCTAGGAGTCTTAGGATTCGATCACGGGGCCTCGCGCTCCGTATCGGAACTTTTCTGTGCTCATTAGCCGGTGTAAGAAGGGCCACCGACCGACTAGATGACGATCCAGTCGGTCGGCAATCCTTCTTGGACCGACTAGTGATCTTTCTAATTTTCTGAGGAAGCTACTGTTTATCGTTAGTCGGTCTAAGAACGTTGGTTGACCGACTAGGTTGCAAACTAGTCGGTCAGCAATGCTTCTTGAACCGACTAACTCATCAAATTATTTTTGTATCAGTTACTGTTTACTCTTAGTCGGTCTAAGAACGTTCATCGACCGACTAGATGCCAAACTAGTCGGTCAGTACTTGTTCATGGACCGACTAACTCTAGAATCCTATTTTCGTTCAGGAGTTACTGTTTGCACTTAGTCGGTCTGCGTTGGTCGACCGACCGACTAGTTGCCAAACTAGTCGGTCAGTGGTTGTTCTTTGACCGACTAGTCTGTGTTAAAACCCTAATTTCTGGGCAGCCGCCAGCTCAACCTATAAATACCCAACCCAAACGTTTCTTCTTCCTCCAACACGACCTAAAGCCCTAGTTTCTCCCCCATTGAGCCCCCATCTTCCTCCAAGCTTCAATCCTTCACTCCTAGCCCTAAATCCATCATCCAATCCATCCATTCACTCCAACTACTTCTCATCTTCCCCAAATCTCCATCAAAACCCATCAAAATCCCCAAATCCCCCAAAACCCTAGTTTCCCCAAACTTCTCCAATCTCTTCCAGATTTGATCCTAGGGTTCCCCGGAGTGTTCCTTCCGTCTCCTCTCAGTAAGAAATCGATCTACCGTTGTTTTCTTAACTTATCTATATTTTTATGAAACCCTAATTAATTTCATGTGTTTGGTGTTTGTTTCCCCCTAAACAGCGATTTCCTCGTAGATAGCATCCGTGTGACGAGGTTGATCGTCATCCCCGGTGCTAGGCAAGTGAAACTTGCCACTTAGGGTTTAGGCCATGTTTTAGGCCATTTTCTTGTTATAGGCGTAAAAGAGGCTAGGCGACGAAATGATACTCGCCTAGGCGCAAATTGGGGAACTAGCTTGACAGCGAAGCTAGTTCCGACATTTAGCATGTTGCACGATAACCATGTCATGTTTACTTTCCATTAACGGTACGCAAATTAAATGTCATGTCATTGCATTCTTTAAGTGTTTATGTGATTGTGTAGCTTTGCTACAAATGCTTGTGTTCCTGGCTCGTGTTCCAGAAGCGGGCCATGTGTTGGTTGATAACCAATGCCCGAATTGCGTGTTTCCGGCTAGGTGCACCCCTACGCCAAATGTTTAAGAATGCGAGCTCATTGTGCGGGGCAACCCCAGGCTCACTAGCTGAGTTCATTGTGCGGGGACCCTGGCTCCATTACGTGTGGGTATAGGGGGTGAGGGTTAAGCGGCCATTCAACTGGGAGTCTGTTTGATCAACAACTGCAGTTGTAAGGCGTAAACTCTTTGGGGTGGGGTAGTGTTTGGGGCCGATCGGACTGACATGCTAGCCATTCAGCGAAGGGCGCAAACATCTACAAAACAACCGTGAAATGTGAATCGTGTTTAGTGCCTATCGGTCTGAATGTTTACCATTCAGCGAAGGGCGTAAACACCAACAATGTGAATTGATCGAGATTGATAGTAGCGTGGCTACTCTTGTCTTGTCTTGTCTTGTCCCGATGATTGTTCTCTTGTACAACTGTCTTGCCATGTTTTAAATCGTGCACCCATGTTATAACTGCCATGCCATGCATCATACTAAACTGCTAGGTTGCTAGTTGCCTTACTTTCAGTTTCCTTGCCCAAGTCTTTTAGACTTGCTGACATGTGCCCCTTTACTCTTTTGGGTGACACATGTTAGATCCTGAGCCCGAGTACCTCGTTGAGGACGAGGTGTTTGCTGACGCCGAGCCCGAGCTTGTGTTTGACGGGGAGTACGTGGACACTGGGGACCAGTCCTAGTGTCTTCGTTGTGTTTTACTTTTGTTAGACAATTGTTTTGTTATCGGTGCGTGGCACCTATACCTTGTTTTGTTGTTGTCGTTTCTTTTGTTGGGTTTGTTCTGGGCCTTTAGACTCTTTTCTTTTAGCCTGGTGGCTTTTCTGGATGTTGAACTTATTTTGATGTTGGACAATTTGTGAGATATGGAATTTTATTTCAGTCTCTCCTTGCGTTATTATTGTTATTCTGTTGTGGTTACAGGGATCTGTTTATGTATTGTGGACGCTTATCGGGTTTGGGGCTTCACAGCTCCACTCCCGTGCGGACCTTTTCACGTCTCGCCTCCATTTCAGGGAAGCGGGTCGTGACAGGTTTTAGTGGTGGCCCATGCAAGTCCCCTTCTGTAACCGCGACTTTTGGAATAGCGATAATGATATTAGAATGTCCAATAAACTAAGTTCGACGTTCGAGTCATAAGCTATGAGTCTAATCTGATTTGTTTTCCGTGTCACTAGATGGCAGGAAGACGTTTCACCCGCGGTGGTGGTAGTGGTGCGCTCCCTCATGATGAGGAGCCTGAGCGGGAACCCACCAGCGGTGAGATGATGCAGATGATGATCCAGATGATGCAAGTGCAGCAGGGCGTGGTTTTGCAAGTCCAGAATGCTCCACCTGCTCGAGCTGCCCGGGCTCTTCCGGATGCCCCTCGCTCTGAGCCAGGAGCGAAGCAATTTCGGGAGCTGGGTCCCGCATATTTTGATGGTTCTGAGGGTCCTCTGGCTGCCGATGAGTGGATTCAGAACGTCGAGGACAATCTGAAGATGGCCAAGATCACCCCGGCTGGATGGGTTGATTTGGCGAAGAGGCAGCTCAAGGATAACGCCAGGAATTGGTGGGATGCGGAAGAGAAGTTGTTGGTGGAGCCGATAGCTTGGGCTACCTTCAAAGCCAGATTTGAGGGTGAGTTCTTCCCGAAGGCTGCCAAGGAGGAGATGCTGCAGCGTTTTATCGATTTGAAGCAGGGGAACTCGTCGGTGGACATGTACCACCAGGAGTTCATGAGGCTGAGTCGATTTGCACCAAAGATGGTGCAGGACGCTGAGGAGAGAGCTCAGAGGTTCCTGCAGGGGCTTGCTTCAGAGCTCCAGAGTTTTGTGACCTCTTCTGACCAGGAATCTTATCAGAAGGTTCTGGTCGCTGCCAAGAGGCAGGAGCTGCTCGTGAACCAAAGGAGGGGGTCTGTTATTGGTGCTGGGAAGAGGCCTGTGGAACAGGCGAGAGCTGTGGTTAGACCTGGATTCAGGCCTAATCAGTCCGCTCAGTTTAAGAGGCCAGGAGGGCCTATTCTGAAGACTTGCCATTTCTGCGGCAAGCCTGGCCACATCAAGGATCAGTGTCGGAAGTTTTTGGGCCAGTGCCTGGTTTGCGGTGATGCTTCTCATATCGCGAAGGATTGTCGGCATGCGGGTCCGCTGCGGAGGGCTCCTGTTGCAGCTCAGCCGTTGCAGCAGCGAGCGTCTGTTCCTGCTGGGCGTGGAGCGGCTCTTGTTCCGCAGGGGCAGGCTTTTCGGCAGGCTGTTCCGCCGAGGAGGCAGGCTTTTCTGATGACCGCTGCGGAGAGCGAGGCTGTGGATGAGGTTATCGCAGGTAATCGTCATTCTAGCTATTACTTTCCTATTTGGTCTTGATTGCTAGATTATGTTGTTTGCTTGAACTTGCTTGTTTGCTAGACTAGGGTTTGATTGTTAATTGATTGATTAGGTGTGATTTTGGTGTGCACATTTCCTGCACGAGTCCTCTTTGACTCTGGTGCATCGATGTGCATTATTTCTCGGAGCTTCGTGGAGAGACATTCCTTGTCGACGTCCCCTCTCCCCAAGAGTTGGAATATCGTTACAGGGAATGGTGTGGTCTCGGTGCATCGTGGTTGCAATTCTTGCTCGTTGGTGGTCTGTGGACATGAGCTTTTCGCTGATTTCATTGTCCACGACATCATCAACTATGATGCAGTTCTTGGGATGGATTGGCTGGCGAGCTTCTATTCTACGATTGACTGCAGGAGGAAGAAGGTGGTGTTCGAGATTCCCGGACATCCAGTATTTGAGTTCAGTCGTGGTAGCAGTTCGCTTGGTCCTGTCAGATTTCGGGCCAGGCCGGTGGAGGCTGTGGCTATGCAGATGGAGCTGGAGTGGCCAGCTGTGGTGCGAGATTTTGGCGACGTCTTCCCCAAGGAGATGTCTGGTTTGCCGCCTGATCGGGCTCTGGAATTTTCTATCGACCTCGTTCCAGGTGCGCAGCCGATTTTGAAGGCGCCGTATCGTATGGCACCTGCGGAGTTGGAAGAGTTGCGGAAGCAGTTGGATGAGCTTTTGCAGAAGGGTTATATTAATCCTAGCGTGTCTCCGTGGGGAGCACCGGTGTTGTTGGTTAAGAAGAAGGATGGTTCGCGTCGCATGTGCGTGGACTATCGGGAGTTGAATGCGGTGACCATTAAGAATAAATACCCGTTGCCTCGCATCGATGATATTTTCGATCAACTTGGAGGTTCGAGGGTGTTTTCTAAATTGGATTTGAGGAGTGGTTACCATCAGTTGAAGGTGAAGAAGGGAGATGTTCCGAAGACAGCGTTCAGGACGAAGTATGGACACTATGAGTTCGTGGTTATGCCATTTGGCGTAACTAACGCGCCCGCAGTTTTCATGAATCTGATGAACCTGATTTTCTACGACTTTTTGGATAAGTTTGTCGTTATCTTCATTGACGACATTCTGATCTATTCGAAGTCGGAGGAAGAGCATGCCTCGCACTTAAGGACGGTGTTGGAGATTTTGAGGAAGCATCGGTTGTACGCTAAGTTTTCGAAGTGCGAGTTTTGGCTGGATCGAGTTGCTTTTCTCGGGCATGTGGTGACTGGAGATGGTATTTCAGTGGATCCCGAGAAGATTCGGGCCATCAGGGAGTGGCCTGTTCCGTCGTCAGCGTCTGAGATTCGGAGTTTCCTTGGACTTGCTGGTTATTATCGGCGATTCATTAAGGACTTTTCTCGTATTGCTGAGCCGATGACCAGGTTGACGCGGAAGGATGTTGCTTATGTTTGGTCGGGTGATTGTGAGGGTGCTTTTGGTATTCTGAAGGAGAGGTTGACGAGTGCCCTTATTCTTGTTGTGCCTGATCGCAGCGGTGGATTTGAGATCTTTTGTGATGCATCTGGCAAGGGTCTCGGTTGTGTGTTGCATCAGTACGGGCATGTTGTGGCGTATGCGTCTCGTCAGCTTAAGGTTCATGAGAAGAATTACCCGACGCATGATTTGGAGTTGGCTGCCGTTGTGTTTGCTCTTAAGATTTGGAGGCACTTCTTGCTGAGTGAGAAAGTGAAGATTTTCACCGATCACAAAAGCTTGAAGTATATTTTCACTCAGAAGGAGCTCAACATGCGACAGCGTCGATGGTTGGAGCTTATGGAGGATTATGATATTGATTTGCAGTTTCACCCTGGCAAGGTGAATGTGGTTCCGGATGCTTTGAGTAGGCTTCCAGCGGTGATGATTTTGACCTCGCAGTGGAGATTGCAGCAGGATTTCTGCGAGTCTGGTGTGGAGATTGTTCTTCCTGGAGAGGCTTCGTCGTTGATGTACATGCAGGTGCAGTCGACGATCGTGGATCGGATTAAGGCTGGCCAGGCTGAGGATCCGAAGCTGGTGAGGATTCGGGAGATGGTGGAAGCCGGTCTGCGGACTGACTTTTTGATTCATGAGGATGGCTCGCTGAGGTTTGGAGCCAGGTTGTGTGTGCCCGCTGGGGATATTAGAGAGGAGCTGATGGTGGAGGCACACAGTTCGCCGTATTCTGTGCATCCTGGTGGCACCAAGATGTACCAGGATCTTCGTCTGAATTATTGGTGGCATGGTATGAAGAGGAGCATGGCTCGGAGTGTATCCAAGTGCTTGGTTTGCCAGCAAGTGAAGGCGGAGCATCAGCGTTCGGCCGGGTTGCTACAACCGCTTCCGATTCCGGAGTGGAAGTGGCAGCACATCACTATGGATTTCGTGACTGGACTACCTCGGAGTCCGAAGCAGAATGACGCGATTTGGGTGATCGTAGATCGATTGACCAAATCTGCGCACTTTATTCCGTTCCGAGTAGGACAGTCCATTGAGGCGCTAGCGAGGAGATATATGGAGGTAAATTCTTTTACTCTCCGTTTTTATTTCCTTTTCCTAGTTTGGATAGTGATGTAACGTGAATCGTACAGGAGGTTGTGCGACTTCACGGAGTCCCCGTGAGTATCGTGTCTGATAGTGACACGAGGTTCACATCTCAGTTCTGGCAGAGTTTGCAGAAGAGTTTGGGTACGCGTCTGAGTTTCAGCACGGCGTACCATCCGCAGACGGATGGCCAGTCTGAGAGGACAATTCAGATTTTGGAAGACATGCTGAGGGCGTGCATGTTGGATTTCAAGGGTTCGTGGGAGGACCATCTACATCTGGTAGAGTTTTCCTACAACAACAGCTTCCAGGTGAGTATTGGCATGGCGCCATTCGCCGCTCTTTATGGGAGGAAATGTCGATCGCCATTGAGTTGGGATGACGTTGGTGATCGGGAGTTGTTGGAGCCTGAGATGATCGTGGAGGCCGTGGAGATCGTCAGGAATATTCGGGAGAGGTTGAGAATTGCTCAGGACCGTTTTAAGCATTGGGCGGATGCTAAACGTCGTCCTTTGGAGTTTCAGCCGGGCGACCATGTGTTCTTGAAGATTTCCACGAATCGTGGTGTGATTCGTTTTGGGAAGCGTGGGAAGTTGAGCCCGCGATACATTGGACCATTTGACGTTTTGGAGAGGGTTGGCGAGGTAGCATATCGCTTGGCTTTGCCGCCATCTTTGGAAGGAGTTCACAATGTTTTCCATGTGTCGCAGCTTCGTCGATACATTAGCGATCCATCTCATGCCGTGGATTTCTCGGAGATTACCGTTCGCCCTGATATGACGTATGACCAGTATCCAGTGCAGATTCTGGACAGGCGTCAAAAATCGCTTCGGAACAAGATTGTCAATCTTGTGAGGGTGATGTGACGACACGGTTCACCTGGAGAGTCTACTTGGGAGAATGAGGATGAGATGCGAGAGCGTTTCCCACTTTTGTTTTCGGACTCGTGAGTTTTTGGAAATTCCGAGGACGGAATTTTTCTTAAGTTGGGGAGGATGTAACGACTGCTTTTCTTGTATCTGATTATAATATAATATAATATATGTTTTGGTGGATTTTCTCCTCTTGTGTGGTTTTCGTCTCCGTAGTTTTCATTTTCGATCGATTCGTCGTATTTTCTCGCTTCTTTCTTAGGATTGTCGATTTCGAAGTATGTCGCTCGTGACGGACTTCATAACGGTCATATCTAACTATTAGATCAAGCCTAGGAGTCTTAGGATTCGATCACGGGGCCTCGCGCTCCGTATCGGAACTTTTCTGTGCTCATTAGCCGGTGTAAGAAGGGCCACCGACCGACTAGATGACGATCCAGTCGGTCGGCAATCCTTCTTGGACCGACTAGTGATCTTTCTAATTTTCTGAGGAAGCTACTGTTTATCGTTAGTCGGTCTAAGAACGTTGGTTGACCGACTAGGTTGCAAACTAGTCGGTCAGCAATGCTTCTTGAACCGACTAACTCATCAAATTATTTTTGTATCAGTTACTGTTTACTCTTAGTCGGTCTAAGAACGTTCATCGACCGACTAGATGCCAAACTAGTCGGTCAGTACTTGTTCATGGACCGACTAACTCTAGAATCCTATTTTCGTTCAGGAGTTACTGTTTGCACTTAGTCGGTCTGCGTTGGTCGACCGACCGACTAGTTGCCAAACTAGTCGGTCAGTGGTTGTTCTTTGACCGACTAGTCTGTGTTAAAACCCTAATTTCTGGGCAGCCGCCAGCTCAACCTATAAATACCCAACCCAAACGTTTCTTCTTCCTCCAACACGACCTAAAGCCCTAGTTTCTCCCCCATTGAGCCCCCATCTTCCTCCAAGCTTCAATCCTTCACTCCTAGCCCTAAATCCATCATCCAATCCATCCATTCACTCTAACTACTTCTCATCTTCCCCAAATCTCCATCAAAACCCATCAAAATCCCCAAATCCCCCAAAACCCTAGTTTCCCCAAACTTCTCCAATCTCTTCCAGATTTGATCCTAGGGTTCTCCGGAGTGTTCCTTCCGTCTCCTCTCGGTAAGAAATCGATCTACCGTTGTTTTCTTAACTTATCTATATTTTTATGAAACCCTAATTAATTTCATGTGTTTGGTGTTTGTTTCCCCCTAAACAGCGATTTCCTCGTAGATAGCATCCGTGTGACGAGGTTGATCGTCATCCCCGGTGCTAGGCAAGTGAAACTTGCCACTTAGGGTTTAGGCCATGTTTTAGGCCATTTTCTTGTTATAGGCGTAAAAGAGGCTAGGCGACGAAATGATACTCGCCTAGGCGCAAATTGGGGAACTAGCTTGACAACGAAGCTAGTTCCGACATTTAGCATGTTGCACGATAACCATGTCATGTTTACTTTCCATTAACGGTACGCAAATTAAATGTCATGGCATTGCATTCTTTAAGTGTTTATGTGATTGTGTAGCTTTGCTACAAATGCTTGTGTTCCTGGCTCGTGTTCCAGAAGCGGGCCATGTGTTGGTTGATAGCCAATGCCCGAATTGCGTGTTTCCGACTAGGTGCACCCCTACGCCAAATGTTTAAGAATGCGAGCTCATTGTGCGGGGCAACCCCAGGCTCACTAGCTGAGTTCATTGTGCGGGACCCTGGCTCCATTACGTGTGGGTATATGGGGTGAGGGTTAAGCGGCCATTCAACTGGGAGTCTGTTTGATCAACAACTGCAGTTGTAAGGCGTAAACTCTTTGGGGTGGGGTAGTGTTTGGGGCCGATCGGACTGACATGCTAGCCATTCAGCGAAGGGCGCAAACATCTACAAAACAACCGTGAAATGTGAATCTTGTTTAGTGCCGATCGGTCTGAATGTTTACCATTCAGCGAAGGGCGTAAACACCAACAATGTGAATTGATCGAGATTGATAGTAGCGTGGCTACTCTTGTCTTGTCTTGTCTTGTCCCGATGATTGTTCTCTTGTACAACTATCTTGCCATGTTTTAAATCGTGCACCCATGTTATAACTGCCATGCCATGCATCATACTAAACTGCTAGGTTGCTAGTTGCCTTACTTTCAGTTTCCTTGCCCAAGTCTTTTAGACTTGCTGACATGTGCCCCTTTACTCTTTTGGGTGACACATGTTAGATCCTGAGCCCGAGTACCTCGTTGAGGACGAGGTGTTTGCTGACGCCGAGCCCGAGCTTGTGTTTGACGGGGAGTACGTGGACACTGGGGACCAGTCCTAGTGTCTTCGTTGTGTTTTACTTTTGTTAGACAGTTGTTTTGTTATCGGTGCGTGGCACCTATACCTTGTTTTGTTGTTGTCGTTTCTTTTGTTGGCTTTGTTCTGGGCCTTTAGACTCTTTTCTTTTAGCCTGGTGGCTTTTCTGGATGTTGAACTTATTTTGATGTTGGACAATTTGTGAGATGTGGAATTTTATTTCAGTCTCTCCTTGCGTTATTATTGTTATTCTGTTGTGGTTACAGGGACCTGTTTATGTATTGTGGACGCTTATCGGGTTTGGGGCTTCACAGCTCCACTCCCGTGCGGACCTTTTCACGTCTCGCCTCCATTTCAGGGAAGCGGGTCGTGACACCTTGGCAGGTTAAGGGATCTGCCTCTTCTTACCCTTGCCCTTGGACTGGTGAGAAGAAGCAGAACCGACAACTAACACTGGTGGATCCTTCTCGATTCTCTACTCGAACTGTCGGAGCAAATTTAGGAGGCTTGGAAGTTCCACCTCGGTGTTGTTCATTATAACGCTTGTAATAAACTGGTTAAAAGCAGGAGCCAAAGACTTTATGACTATGTCTGTGATCATCTCATGATCAAGGACAAATCCTAGCTAGGCTGCGTCCTCAATGTACCCGATCATCTTGATTATATGATCTTGGACGGGGCCTATCGTCATCTTTGTTTCCCAAAGGTTACATGTGGCCTCGAATCTGGTAGCCCTAGAACGCTTACCATACAATTCTTTTGCATTTAAAAGCATGCTCTAAACATCCATTTGTTCATGCTTTCTCTGTAGATTATTGTTCATCGAGGCCATAGTAAGGAACCTGGCATTCTCTGCATCCCTTTGCCATAGCTTGTAGGATTCCTTTTGTTCGTTGGTGGCTTCGTCATTGGGTTTCTCAGGAGCAGTTTCTGTCAGCACATAACCGATTCCAGCTAACTAGAGAACCAGCTTAATGTTCCTTAACCAGTCCTTAAAGTTGGTTCCATTCATCACATTCTTCCCGATGATAAACTTAAGTCCAGACTCCACACTGCATTTAATAGAAGTTTGAATTAGCATATGTTCTTTCATAGTTTAAAATGTTTTTATTTAAACTATATTCTCCCACTATTTTAATGAACAGTTTAAGCCATAATAATGAACAAGTTATTATATTTAAAATTTGTGGAAGATGGATCCTACCACCCTGACCTTCACAACCTTGAGGAGACTCAACAAATTGATTGGCTCTGTAATTAGCAGATGAACCCTTCATCGATCGCATCACATGTGACTCCCTATAGGTTTTTGTCCCTAGTCACTTATGATCTTGAGGAGACTCAACAAACCATAATGACTAGTCTAGACTCTAGTGGAACCCTTATGTTCATGTCTAAACTTAACTTACACCGACACTCGAGGAGACCCGACATGGCGGTTTGGGTTAAGACCAGACTACATCATATGTATGATGGAGTCAGTTTCCAAAAGAGACCATGTCATAGCTTGAGGAGACTCAACAACCATGATAGGCATATTTTAGTCCCCTAATCCAAAAATAAAGAGGGCTACGATTAATCTTGAAGAAGATTTCAAACGTATTAGACTAGATGTACTCGATGGTTTCACATAATAACAATTTGCATACTTGGTTCAGCAGAACACGGCCAGGGATTTGCTAGACTAGGATCACTATCCCCAGTCGAGCTAGAGTGATCCACAACACTAGTCAAAAAGCGCTAGACTGGATCATTATCCTTTAAGGATTTGAATTATTTATATGTGTTGACATCAATTAAAATGGCTTCATTAAAACTAGTTAATCCTATCAACTAGTTGAATCCTAAAATTCGAAATTATTAGTATTGGTTAATAACTTTTATTAGAGTCCTTATCAACTATAAGGATTTATCTTGCTATCCTAATCATGTATTAGAGATTTAATAAATTCAAATTACAACAATTTAAAATATAGCCTTTTATCAAAATTATTATCAGAACGATTAAAATAATAATTTTTGGAAAGGGCTACCCTAATCAGGAATTTGGAATTTGATTGTTGTAAAACTTTATTAAAACAAAGCACATCCACCTAAAATTTATCTCATTAGTTTTAGTCTTTAATGGCTATCCTAAGAGTTTTTCTATTATCACATAATATGCAAGAAATTAAAATAACCATTAAAATACATCAACTAAATTTTAGCTCAAAAAATTAGCATGATGGCTAGCAACTTAAAAATATCACATAAAATTAAGTTACCATTCTTTTTAATAATTATCTCATATTTATAAGCATTAACAACAACGAAATTTATCTCATAAAATTTAGCATGCAATTTAAAAGATTTATCACATAAATATAATATCAAGCATCTAAAATTTTTTCATATAAAATTAAGTTGTAGCATGTTTAGATAATCAGCATGTTCTTAGCATTCATATTCTTTGCAAAAATTAGATCAGTATAGAGCTAGGCTCCGATACCAAGTTAGATTTTGAGGGACCCTTAGTACATAAATCTATGCCCATCCTACGTCGGACGGACGATAGAAACAAAAAATAGAAGCGGAAAACAGATTTATTAAACACGTTAATAAAAGGCCCTAAGGATATCATAGACTATAGCCAGGATCTCTGCTATCTAAGGGTGGGTCTGACCAGCCCCAAAATAGATCTAAACTACTGCAACAATATAAATATGAAAGTATTAAAAAGAACATACCTAGAACTTTGCTTCTATAGAAAACGAAGCGTCATTTCCAGCAACTATCTTTCGCTCCGCGAAGTAAGCCGCCTCTGCGCCTCCAAGACTGGACCACCTGAAGCAAGCCAACATCGTGCCTCTGAGCCAATCACTCATCGAAGAAATTTCACTAGAGTATGATCCATGTCAAAGACTTTGGATCAAATCCAATCCTCCTCATCGTCTTGCCAGGACTCAAATGGAGGAACAGAAGAATTAAAGGATGAGAGAATAATTTTTGTCTTGGATCGAGCGTGTTCAAAAAATTTCGGAGCTACTCGAATCGGAGACTTGGTGCCAATTTTCTAAGGGGGCTCAGCCCCTATTTATATAGGATGCTAGATCCCCTCCTCGTCTCAAGAGCAATGTGGGACTAATTAATTTTAGGGCAGAAAAGTAAGTTAGTTTGCCTTGCACTGAGGCTAAACTTCAACTAATTTTCTCTCTCTCACCGTTGAGCTTCGCAAGTGATACAACCTATCAAATCGAAGAGCTCTGAACGTTGAACTCATAGAAACAAACGACACTCCAATCCGACTTCGTTTGACCCCTCAAACAATAGCTCAAAATTGAGCAAAAATCACAAAAACACAGAAAAACGCAGCCGTCAAATACAAGTAAGGGTTTCTCAAATGTGGAGCCCACATGTGGGGCCCACCAACCAGCTGGGTGCACCAGCTAGGCATGCCTATCGCTTTGAGCGAGCTCGCCCGTGTGAGTGGGTCTAACCCGCCCGCACAAGCAGGCGGGCTTAGCCCACCTAACGGGCGGGCTTACCCCGTGTGGCGGGCTCGCCTCACCCGCAAGTACCGACGGGCTTGACCCGCCTGCCCAGGCAGGGCGGGCTAGCCCAACCCGCATGGACAAGCCTGGGTCAGAACTATGCAAAAGCCCAGTTCTGGCCATTTGTCCCTTTTCTGGAGCTTTTTAGCTCCTTTGAAGCTCCGATTTGGGCGCGGTTTTTTCCCGGAATTTCATGGAAAAATTCTATTCGTTTCTATGCATCATATTGTTTAAAATATGCTAGTAAATATTTTACGATATATTTTAAACGGTTTTGCATCATATGCAATAATCCCTTATAGCATTATACTAATGTTTATATCGCAAACATTTTGCGACATTATTAATTCCTATTTAATAAAGAATTAAGTCACAAAAATTATTCATGTGCACCCGAGTCACTCCTCCTGAATTCTTCATATTACTAAGACGCAAATCCTACTCGGTGTGAGACTCTACAACTTAACCCTACTACAAGTTGGGGCTTGAAACCCCTAGACGACAGTGACCACGAGCAGTAGGTGTCACCCCTA
This sequence comes from Scilla litardierei, assembly GCA_030789695.1. Taxonomy (NCBI): domain Eukaryota; kingdom Viridiplantae; phylum Streptophyta; class Magnoliopsida; order Asparagales; family Asparagaceae; genus Scilla; species Scilla litardierei. Next base: position 96,503,682 of record CM061133.1, on the reverse strand, counting down.
TTTTGGCATCAAAATTACGTGATTGACCCATTGACAAAATTTTCTTCGAGATCACTTTGACTGTGTCAGTGATGAATACCGCAGTTTTAGTCTCTTCATCATAACTATGTCACTGCATAGCCTAGGGTATGGTAAACCATCAACCCTACTAGCTAGTACTTGCCAGTATACTTTGATCTTTGGTATGTCCATGTTGTACTTCCTACAACATACTTCGGCCGAGGTTTTGCACAAAGAACCGTACTGAGCCTGTGACACTAACTTCCCATTAACGAAAGAGACGAATCCTTTCTTGATCACTACTCACCTCGTATGCTTCAAGTGTCACCCAACCTTAGACTTTTCAACGAGTGAAGACTCGAGTCTATATCATATATCTAAGTAACACCGTTCACGAACAGGTTCATACAATGACCTAAATCCTTAAGAACCAACATTACTATCATCACTAGAGAGTTATCAATGACAGTTTAGTAAATGTTAACAATTTGTTAACTCGTTATTGGGTCATTCAGTAGACTCATTCTCTAATGAGCACATGTGTCTTGTCTCCGACTTCGTCAGGTCGTATGATTATGAGATCATCATTACCCTTTAGGTTAAGACAAAGACACAATGGTCTATCCGATGTACCGATATCCTTTTCTCGACACATCTATGAACATGAACGTTTTAAGACTTACTTAAGTTCCTATCTGTAATTCACTTCCCATATACGTGTATGACCTTACTTTGAGTCTAAGGAAATTATCCAAGTATTAAAAACATTTTATCCATACTAGGATAATTAGTACCATTTATTCGAACAAGATGTTTTTTAAGATAAATTGCCTCGAGGGCATATATCTTCCTTCAGATATAACATGTGAAATAGGGCAAAAAGACATAAAAACCAAATATTTCAACATCTTAACTACATCACAACCAACACACAAAGGTACTAGCCATACATGGAGAGAAGAAAACACATATTTATAAGCAAATACATGTTCAAACGCTCAAAATACGTGCTAAATATGCAAAATACAAGGTATAAGTTCAGATTTGTATCGCCAAAACTCCTTCAAAAACCTTAGATCTCCTTAAGTAGGAGCCCCTATCCTTTGTCTCCAATGCCCCAGAAACTCAACCAAAAATATGTATAGCAACCCCTCCAACACGGTCAAAATACGCCCAGAATAAAAACTACAAAACCCTAGGAATACACAAGTATTTATAGGAAAATAAAAGCGGTTGCGGATCCTAAATCATCGTTCCAACCCGCTCCAAAATCTGCTTCCAATCCAAACCCAACTCGGCACAAACGAGGGCTGTTGAGATGAGGCGTGATCTGCTATCGTCGTGCAACATGTCCCCTAGCAGATCCGCCTCTCACTCGAATCCACTTGCCTCTTTGAGTCCGTAGCAGGCTTGATAAGGTTCATTGGATCTTAATCCAATGGTGAACAGGAAGCCACGTCGCCTGTCATGCCCCGTTCACATTATATTTGGGAGCGAGCATGCGAGTGGGTCTGCATGGGCTGGGGCAGTGAAGCTCCAACCCAATAAGCGTCTGTGAGTAAACAGTAAGCAGGTCCTTGCGTCCAAACTCAGAACAACATAGAATTTTATTATTATTACATCAATGTCCAGAATTACATGTACACAAATAAGGCCTAGCATGGCATTTAGAAACTGAAACACAAATGAATTTACAATTGAATAAGATTACAACAATTAATAAATTATAGCAGAGCTGCGAAGGCATGCCATACTGCATCAGGGGATCTCGTACTCGTGGCCGATTCAGCCTAAGCTTCAAGGTGGGTCCTCTGCAAAATCTGACTAACACCTGACGTATATTTCACAAGATAGAAAACATGGAAATAGACGTCAGCGAGGGTTCCGCGACAAGATTTAAAATGTCAGAAGAAATGACCCTCGGTAAGGTCTTCAAAAAATAGTTGCATGGCATTTTAGAACTTGTATAATGACAATTATAATTGCAGGAATTTACGCTAGCATGGCAGTTCTATAATAAAAGGAAGGTACATGGCAGTTCTATACAAAATGAATGAAGTATCAGTTCTATTTAACATGTTCGATATATCCATTTCAATCTATTCAATAGCGTGTGCAAGTTCGTGACTAAGGTTCACGTCGTTAGACGGCTAATAAGTGAATCTACCTTCAGGTGCCCCCGAGAGGTGACCCGTTTACTACCGGCTAGTGCCCGCGAACCCAACCCCGCCCAAGTGTACTTTTATTTCCTGGACCACGAGCCAGATACGTCCAATCAAGCCATCAGAAGATATAGTACTGCACAAGCCAGAGTAGCCAAACATGCTATTTTGTTCTATGATTTGCCAAACAGGCCGCTTGTTCTATGCTTTGCCAAACAGGCCACATGTCTATGATGTGTCTTCTGCAATTTACAAGGCACTTATTAATTAAGATGTCCCCACACACGCACACAGAGGTTTTAACCTCGTCAACTGACTTAATGGAAATGTACACACACTCACACACAGATATCTATCGCACAATACACGGAAGAAAGCACATGTAGTCTGATGTCACATTTGGATGAAACAATAGTTATAATATGAAGAAAGTGCATACTTGCATATCGGAATATCCCAATTTAAACAATCAAATGCAGCGGTTATAAAACATGTAAAAAGGTACACTTGCCTGGTCTATTCGATTTTGGGTATCCAACCGATCGTAACGATGGGCACGTTATATTTGCGTCATCGGATTTCGAATTAAGAATCATAATGGTATTAAGTATTCATTATTTATATTAGATGATGTACTCTATTTGTATAATAAGATCTACTGTTCCAAACTATGCATAAGCTGCTAATAATATAGTACACTACTTGTACTAACAAGAAACCAACATATATACATGTTTTAAATATATACTGACATTTATTTATATAATACTACAGACAAGTATAATAAACCGTACACATACATACAGGGTGTACATAACATATCATACTGTAACAGTCGCTTACCGACCTTATGGATTTTCTGCGTGCACGTGCTTTATCGTGCACGTATTTTATTTGGCTCTTTCTGGATTCCGGTATATATGATGTCATATGCCGTTGTGACCGTATGGAAGTGTAGAATTTTATAGTAATTTTTGGGAACGTCATTTCACGGCTCGTTTTCCCGCAAAACGACTTTGAATGGAGAGGCGTTTTGCTCTTTTGGCACCAATACACGGTTCCCGATTTTACGATAATTTTTGGGAAGTGTAGCACGCGATCAGACCCCGTAGCCCCGTACTTCTCGTCTCCACGATCGTCCCGGTATTTTCGGATTATTTTTCCAATGCCCCTAGTAGAAGTTATCCCCTAATCCATTTAAAACCCTCGATTTAACCCCTAATCGATTTGAAATTCAAATTTAAACTAAATCCTAATCTAGATCCACAATCATCTCATACGTATGAGTGAGTATTATTCTTCCCTATCCTCACCCTCTTTTCACCCTACTTGCACCCACTCTATCTCTATCTCCCTCTCCCAAATAACAAATATCATATAGCCATTTAGCAAAGGAAATCTTTTAAAAACCAAACCTATTCACGTGTAACCTAGGTCTAGGGCTTTTGTATTTCTCCAGCCACCACCAAAACAGAAAACCCCCCGATATCACGCAAACCCCCCTCCCTCGTTCTCAACTTCATCGCCGGAGACCCGACCAACGGCCACCTCGCTGTTCTCCGCCGCGACCACCAGCAAAACCGCTCCCCGCGCTGCCTCGACCGCCTGGAACCGCCCGCCGGCGGCCTTTTCTCGCAGCAGCGGCAGCATCAACCGCAGCACGTGCTACTGCAGCTTCTCCGACCGCTGCTCGCCTTCCCGACCGCCGCATAGCCCATTTTCCGACCGCCTGCGAAACCCCCGCCGCCGCTACTGCCGCTCCCCGCGTCACCCTTACCACCAACAGCCCCGTCGGGCTATTTTCTGGCAGCAGCAACGACAGCAGTAGCTCACGGCTACTGCTGCCATTTTTCGACGTCGCGCCACCGCAGGCGCAGCCCCATTACCCCCTCCGGTCACGACGATCTGTCGTTACGCCCCGTGCTCGCTGTTTTAGCCCGTGGTCGTTGTTCTCCTTGCAGCTGTTTCGCGGCTCCTCTCGATGCCGCTAAACGCCACTTACGGACCGCTACCGGACTCGTCTTCGATGTCCGCTATTCCCGCCCGCTGCCCTCACGTTCAGTCTGCTGCCAGGACGTGTCTGGCTACGCTACCCGTAGCCGAGACGCCGTAGACGACGAGGAGATCCCACCGTTCCGACCCTATTTTCGTTCCACGTCAAACACCGGAGAGGTTGGCCCCCCTAACTCGTAGCGAACCCACACCGTAGTGAAAATCAAATCCTAAACTAAAATTTGACAACTGGAACTAAATTTACTTTTAGCGTTTGTAAAATGACTGCCCACCATAGGAATATCGACGATCGGACAATTTTTCTGTGCACATAGGGTAGAAGTCGATCTAGACTAAACAAAAAACATGAAAACATGACTTTTTAACTGATAGGATAGTCACGTCAATTTTAGAAACAAACCCTAATAGGATTTTTTGAAAACGTGACCTGACACCATCGCTGTTACCCTGTTTCAGACGGACTACCGCAGACAAGACGCTTGGACGGGACGTTCCGGACGGACGACACACTCGCCACCGCAGGCAAGTGTACTCACTTGCACTTTCGGCCGTGTTTAGGCCTTAGACTTCTAGAACTGTTAAAACGTAAACAAAGAGAACCAGACGTGAAAAGATAGCGTCCGGGACGCCCCTTGACAGCTTAGACTTGACGACGAAGTCTAAGCTCAACAACTTTTGACACCTTAGGGTTATCTTGTGTGTGCGTGCGTGTGGACCCCCTAAAAGAACCATCCCTATCTTTGTCACATCGTGTCTTGTCATACACAGCTTGCGGGTAATAGGGCACTCTCCGAGTGATCCCTTGTACTAATACACAGCTTGCGGGAAGTAGGGCACTCTCCGAGTGATCCCTTGTATTGATACACAGCTTGCGGGCAATAGGGCACTCACCAAGCTAGAGTGAGTGATCCCTTGTACGGATTTGTCTTGTCCACTTGGGTTGGGGTAGGGTTGAGCGTGCGCATGGGGAGAGGGTCTGATCCCCCTCGAACCGTAAGGCGTGAACCCTTCGAGTCACACGTGTCTTGTCTTGTTCCCGTGCACAAGGTTGAGCGTTCCCTCGGTTGAGAAGGTGCTGGCCGCCTTCTAACCGAAAGGCGTGAACCTTAATGACACACTTCTTGTCTTGTCTTGTCCCGTGCACAAGGTTTAGCGTTCCCTCGGTTGAGAAGGTGCTGGTGTAACAGTCACTTTGCGACCTTATGGATTTTCTACGTGCACGTGTGTTATCGTGCACATATTTTATTTGGCTTTCTGGATTCTGATATAAGCGATGTGTTATGCCATTGTGATTGTTTGGGAGTGTAGAATTTTATTGTAATTTTCGGGAACACCGTTTCCAATCCTACGTAAACTTTCGGAAGGCATAGCGCACGATCAGGCTCCGTAGATCTGTGCGTCTCGTCTCCACGATCGCCCCGGTATTTTCGGATTATTTTTCTGACGCCCGGTTTGAGAGATATCGCTCGGATAAATCTTGACCGTTGATTAGCCCAACCAGTTCAAATTTCAACTTATACCAAGTCTGTTTAAATCCCTAATTATTTGCATAAGAATCTTTCCTAAACTGCTTATTCTATTGACCCCTAGATTTACCCCAAATTATACCTCCTCTAACCCTATATCTACCCCTTTTAGCTATAACCCTATAGTTATATAGCAATTTATTTTATTATAATAACCCTAATCTTAACCCTAAAACCCTAACCCTAAGCATTTTCCCGCAGCCCTAGGGCTTCTCAGCCGTCGGCCTCTTTCCTCCCCAATCCCGCGTCTCTCTCTCTCCCACTCCTTTTTCTCTCCCTCGCGGTCTCCCCGCTCAGAGCACCGCCCTCTCTTGCACCGCCTCCTCCAGAGCTCTCGGCCGCCTTTCCCGTCGCACAGCCCGATCCCTGAGCGCACGCGCCCACAGTCTCCGCCACCGCGATCCGCAACACCGTGCCGCCGCATCCCCTATCCGCCGCATGTCGCGTCGTCGCCTGGCCGCCTTGAACCGCTGCCACCCCCATCAATCTCTACACCGAACTCCTCCCTCTCCCTGCAAAAGAACGAGAAGAGTAGTAGGAGGAGAGGGACAGGGGATAGGCTGATGACTTAATTTGTGAGTTTTCTTTTAACAGTTGGGTTTCACCAGTGCAAATGCTAGTTTTACAATCAGGTAGACTATTGATATATTGGCCTGTGTAATAAGTGGAGATGATAGGGACTCTTTACCATGGCATTAAATATATATATATATATGTATAACCAGATAACGTTCATATGTTAGACCTAATAAGAGCTGTTAATACTGATGTAGCAGATAATTGAGTACGACTCCTTGTCGCGGTCTGGGCCCCAACGATCCCCTTGGTTGCATGACTCGTAGTGCAGGAACCAGAGTCAGGACGACGCGATCCGTTATTCCTGATACACGTCTAAAGCTTGCACGTGGCCGTCGAACCAGGTTGGTTCCCCTTACTCGTAGCGAAACCCACACTGTAGCAAAACTGAACCCTAAACTAAAACTGGACAACTACAACTAAATTTACATTCATGCACCAGTAAAACGATGTCACCGTAGAAATCGACCATCGGACAATTTTTCTGTACATATAGGGTAGTGGTCGACTTAGGCTGAACGAAACACCAACCCGTGACATTGATGAATAGGATAGCCCCAATAACCTAGAAACAAGCCCTAATAGGACTTGATGAAAATCGCGACCTGACACCGTCACCGTGACACTGTTTAAGACGGACTACCGCAGACGAGACGCCTGGACGAGACGCCACGGACGGACGACACGCTCGCCACTGCAGGCAAGTGTATTTCACTTACGTTCTTTCGGTCGAGCCTTGGTCTTAAACTGCTAGAACTATTAGACTGTGAACAAATAGAACCGGACATGAAATGATAGCGTCCGGGACGCCCTGACGCCCTAGACTTGACGACGAAGTCTAGGCATAACAACAACAACTTTTGACACCGTAGGGTTACTTTGCGTGTGCATGCATGTGGACACCCTAGAAGAACTATCCATGTCGTGTCACGTCGTGACTTGTTTTGCACAGCCTGCGGGCAATAGGGAACTCCCCGAGTGATCCCTTGTACGGATACACAGCCTATGGGCAATGAGACGCTCACCTAGCAGAGTGTGTGATCTTGGTTATGGAACACCTACGGGAAGCTCGACACCCACCTAGCAGAATGAGTGTCCCAACAGACCGAGAGGATATAGGCACTCACCTAGCAGAGTGCGTGGCCCTATATTGTCTTGTCTTGAGCACTTGGGTTTGGGGTAGGGTTGAGCGTGCGCACGGGGAGAGGGTCTGATCCCCCTCGAACCGTAAGGCGTGAACCCTTCGAGTCACACGTGTCTCGTCTTGTCTTGTCTTGTCCTGTCTTGCATGTCTTGTCACGTCTTGTCACGACCCGTTTAGGTTAGTCCCGTAGTCGGTAGCACACGCTACGACTACTGCTTGCTACGTTTTACTTTCCTGCTGCGTTTACTTTCTTCGTCACTCTGTTATAACCCCAGCATGCTAATCAACCAGTAAATTGTTTTTTAATAGTTCGGTACACTTGCAGTAGAGTCTGACCCTTTTTGTAGACTTTACCTGACGTACAGTTCCTTTCTTTTGGGTGTTGTACGTCAGGTGTCGAGACAGAGTATGTTGACGAGGCGGACCTGCCAGAGTACGTAGAGCCGGAGGACGCAGATTCAGAGTACGTGCCCGAGGAGGACCAGAGCTAAAGATCTTCACGTTGCTGATTCAGAGGTTTTATTGCAGTTTAGTTGGGTGCATAGCACCGTTTACTTTCTGTCTAGGTTGGGTGCTTGCACCATTAGTTTACCTTCAACAGTTTTGTAGCAGTGTTGGCTTTTATTTAGACTCTCTGTACTTTTTCTGGATATCTGTTGAATAAAATGAATGCATCCCTTTTAGTACTTTTGTTGTTCCGTACTAACCTGCAGGGACCTGTTCCTTCGTCTTGGAGTACCACACAGACGCTTATTGGGTCCGAGCTTCACAACTCCGGCCTAAGCGGGCCTTGTCACATTTCGCTTCCGTTGTTTTGGGAAGCGGGGCGTGACAGGTTTTAGTGGTGGCCCATGCAGGTCCTTTTCTGCAAAAAGTATGGAACGATAGAAGTATTAGCATTCATTTTTCTTCTTTCTCCAGTAATATGTGCGAGTCTAAGTTGTGTTTTTCCTTTCGTTAGGATGTTGGGAGGACGTGAAGCTCGAGATCGACCATCAGCTAACGGGACCATGGGTGGCCGAGGTGACGATTTACGCCAATTACTGGGCGTTATGAAAGAGATGCTGGACGTGCAGCACCAGTTGGTTCAGCAGTCCCACCGTGCTGCCCATGCACCTCCAGTTGCACTGCCTCCACCTCCGCCTGCCCCTCGAGCTGCTCCTGAAGTGAAGCAGTTCAATGAGCTTCAGCCAAAGACATTTTCTGGGAAGGAAGGACCGTTGGCTGTCGATGAGTGGATTCTGAGTATTGAGGAGAAGCTGATTGCTGCGAAGATTCCTGATGATACCCAGGTTGAGATAGCGAAGATGCAGCTGACAGAGAATGCTAGGAACTGGTGGCGCATTGAGGAGAGGCGCCTGCAGAAGCCAGTGGAGTGGAAGACTTTCCGATCGATGTTCAAGGAGAAGTACTTCACCAAAGCTGCTAGGAGGGAGCTGTTGAGCAAATTTGTAGATCTGAAGCAAGGGGGATATGACCGTCGATGAGTACGAGGCAGAGTTCGAGATGCTGCGTCGGTTTGCCCCACATATGGTGAGGAAGGAGGAGAAACAAGCTGATCGTTTTCATCAGGGATTGTGTCCGAAGATCAGGCTTCTATGTCTTCGGTAGATTTCACGACCATGGGAGCGGTGCTGAATGCCGCGAGGAACCATGAGACCATATCGCGTCTACCTGATCCTTCTGATGATGGGGGAAAGCGACAGAAGGAGCAGCATAGGCCTTCTGCTGGGTCTATAGTGGGACTAGTTCAGTCAGTGCCTTTGAAGAGGCCAGGAGCACCTGCTCAGCATCAGATGAAGGGCCCATGCTTTTTCTACGGCAAGCCAGGGCCTCAGCAGAACACTTGCAGGAAGAAGCTGGGTTTGTGTCTGGCATGTGGAGCTGCCACACACGCCTTTATAGATTGCCCAAGGTATCGCCATACTGAGGGCGGAGCACCGGCCCCACTGCAGAGTAGAGCACATGCCCCTACCCAGAGAGGAGCTGTTGCCCGTGGAGCATATATCATGACAGCAGCGGATGACGTCGTTGCAGGTAACTCCATAGTTTTAATCTTTCATATTATAGTTTAGCTTATTTTTGGCTGCTTATGTATGTTTCAAAACTTTTTGTTCCTTTCAAATCAAACCTTTAATGTTTTGGGATTAGCCCACAAAGATCACAACCCACATATCTTCCCTCATCCAATATCACCACTCCACACGTTTTTCCCAATGTTTTACAATATGTCTTAGGCCTTAAATTTTCTTTCTTTCCCTCTTCGGGAGTGTTATTTTATTGTTATGATGTTGTTAGTACTAGATATTTTGTTATAGGGTTATGTTTACGGGTAGGCTCAGAGTGAGATGAGATATGTTGTATCGGTGATTAGTTGGTTTTGAATAATAAGGATGTTAGATCAGATTACTTTGGATGAAAAGAATGAGGTGTCCAAGACTTATTAATGATACCAATGTGTAACGGACTCGATGGGGACTCTGGATGAATGAAATTATACACAGTGAGATGAGTACTTAATCGACCTGAAACTTGGACGAGTGGTAGATATGAGTAGCTATGGAGGTATATTATGATTTAGAGTGGTCATGAGAATAAGTAGAACATTTAAAGCATCAAGACTTGATTATTAAGTTAACGTGAGAAGACATTGGGAATAACACGACGTGTTGAGATGAATGGAGGGTTAGGTAGGCGGACTTAATATTGGTTGGGATTAGTTATAGTGAGTAGGATAAGATGTGATTTTGATAGTTCAATTATTTGGCAGATGAATTTATGGGAAGATATACAAGGAATGTATTAAGGACAAGTCAATTGTTGATTTGTGAAAGGTGTTATAAGATAGACAAAGTTTTTATCTTGGATTGGTGATTGACTATGACAGCTTTTTTAGCGATTGATTAATATTGGGAAGAGATTGAGAAATTTAAAGATGTTATGGAGCGATGATGTTTAATGGAGTGGTATGGTATGAGGAGATGATCACTATTCTTTTATGAGAACTTGGGGTTGGAAATTTGAACAACAGTGATGGGTCTATAGTTAAGTGGTAGGATGTGAGATTAGTCGTTGCTTTATCCAGTGTAAAGAAGGGTTATGATGGATTATTTGAGGAACGATGTTGAAGTTATAGGATTAGAGACCATTGTGTGGAGGATGGGAGTTATAGGCTTAAGTATTTATAGATTTTATAATTATTCTTAGTATAAGTGATTCCGAGGACGGAATCATTTCTAAGGTGGGTATAATGTAACGGTCGCTTTTCGACCTGATGGATTTTCTGCGTGCACGTGCGTTATCGTGCACATATTTTATTCGGCTTTCTGGATTCTGATATAAGCGATGTGTTATGCCGTTGTGATCGTTTGGGAGTGTAGAATTTTATTGTAATTTTCGGGAACGCCGTTTCCAATCCTACGTAAATTTTCGGAAGGCTTAGCGCACGATCAAGCTCCGTAGATCTGTGTGTCTCATCTCCACGATCGCCCAGGTATTTTCGGATTTTTTTTCTGACGCCCGGTTTAAGAGATATCGCTCGGATAAATCTCGACCGTTGATTAGCCCAACCAGTTCAAATTTCAACTTATACCAAATCTGTTTAAATCCCTAATTATTTGCATAAGAATCTTTCCTAAACTGCTTATTCTATTGACCCTAGACTTACCCCAAATTATACCTCCTCTAACCCTATATCTACCCCTTTTAGCTATAACCCTATAGTTATATAGCAATTTCTTTTATTATAATAACCCTAATCTTAACCCTAAAACCCTAACCCTAAGTATTTTCTCGCAGCCCTAGGGCTTCTCAGCCGCCGGCCTCTTTCCTCCCCAATCCCGCGTCTCTCTCTATCTCTATCTCTCTCTCTATCTCTCTCTCTCTCTCTCTCTCTCTCTCTCTCTCTCTCTCTCTCTCTCTCTCTCTCTCTCCCCCACTCCTTTTTCTCTCCCTCGCGGTCTCCCCGCTCAGAGCGCCGCCCTCTCTTGCGCCGCCTCCTCCAGCGCTCTCGGCCGCCTTTCCCGCTGCACAGCCTGATCCCTGAGCACGCGCGCCCACAGTCTCCGTCGCCGTGATCCGCAGCGCCGCTGCCGCATCCCCTATCCACCCCCTGTCGCGTCGCCGCCTGGCCGCATTGAACCGCTGCCACCCCCCCATCAATCTCTGCACCGAACTCCTCCCTCTCCCTGCAACAGAACGAGAAGAGTAGTAGGAGGAGAGGGACAGGGGATAGGCTGATGACTTAATTTGTGAGTTTTCTTTTAACAGTTGGGTTTCACCAGTGCAAATGCTAGTTTTACAATCAGGTAGACTATTGATATGTTGGCCTGTGTAATAAGTGGAGATGATAGGGACTCTGTACCCTGGCATTAACTATATATATATATATATATATAAACATATATATATATATATATAGGAAAATTTTCAAATGAGAACATTTCGCACCGTGCGAAAATGTTTTTATCTTTTTTTTTGAAATTTTTTTTTCAAAAATTCTTTTTTCCACCCTCATTATATGTTGTTATACCCCCCTCAAAAAATAATGGTTGAGAAATAATGTCATTTGGCCTTCGATCAAGTCATTTCATCAAATCGCACGTTTTGAGACCGTTAAATTTGTAACGGGTGGATGTGTGCTCTAATGCCCAACGGGTTCACCCATTATTTTCCCTGGGGTATATATTTGTATGGATTAAACATCAAAAAAAGAATTTTTGAAAAAAAAAATTTCAAAAAAAAAATAAAAATCTTTTCGCACGGTGCGAAAAGCCTCTTTTTCGCATTTGAAGATCACTATATATATATATATATATATATATATATATATATATATATATATATATATATATATATATATATATATATATATATATATATATGGCAATCTTCCATTGCGAAAAAATGGTGCGAAAGCCCGTGCGAAAACATTTTTTTTTATTTTTTTGAAATTTTTTTTTCAAAAATTCTTTTTTTGATGTTTAATCCATACAATTATATACCCCAGGGAAAATAATGGGTGAACCCGTTGGGGATTAGAGCACCCATCCACCCATTACAAATTTAACGGTCTCAAAACGTGCGAATTTGATGAAATGCCTTGATCGAATGCCAAATGACATTATTTATCAACCATTATTTTTTGAGGGGGGTATAATAACATATAATGAGGGTAGAAAAAAGAATTTTTGAAAAAAAAAATTTCAAAAAAAAGATAAAAACATTTTCGCACCGTGCGAAATGTTCTCACATGAAGATTTACCTATATATATATATATATATATATGTATGTATGTATGTATATGTATAACCTAATAACGTTCATATGTTAGGCCTAATAAGAGCTGTTAATACTGATGTAGCAGATAATTGAGTACGACTCCTTGTCGAGGTCTGGGCCCCAACGATCCCCTTGGTTGCACGACTCGCAGTCCAGGAACCAGAGTCAGGACGACGCGATCCGTTATTCCTGATACACGTCTAAAGCTTGCACGTGGCCATCGAACCAGGTTGGTTCCCCTTACTCGTAGCGAAACCCACACCGTAGCAAAACTGAACCCTAAACTAAAACTGGACAACTACAACTAAATTTACTTTTCTGCACCAGTAAAATGGTGTCATCGTAGAAATCGACCGTCGGACAATTTTTGTGTGCATATAAGGTAGTGGTTGACTTAGGCTGAACGAAACACCAACCTGTGACATTGATGAATAGGATAGCCCCGATAACCTAGAAACAAGCCCTAATATGACTTGATGAAAATCGCGACCTGACACCGTCACCGTGACACAGTTTCAGACAGACTACCGCGGACGTGACGCCTGGACGAGGCACCCCGGACGGACGACACGCTCGCCACTGCAGGCAAGTGTACTTCACTTGCGTTCTTTCTGATCACTCCGTATTTTACACCTTTTTTCCGCATGTTTGCATGCCATTTAGATCGCTCAAATCACGTTTTTCACGATTTATCGACAATATTGCGATACTTTTCACGATTTGTTGTTTTTGTCGTATTTCAGGAGATTTGGAGCGATTTGGAGTGATTCCGAGATACACCTACTCCGGAGTGTCACCGAAGACTTCCCTGAGGGGTATTTTGAGATTGGAGAGGAGCGGAAGAAGAAAGAACGTCGTAGGAGCGACGAGGAGGCAAAAACACTCAGAATGGGCATTTTCAGTGTCTCACTCGGCCGAGTGAAGGAGTCACTCGGCCGACCAGCGAGACCCCGCTCGGCCGGCCAGATCGGACACGCTTCAAGTGTGCACTCGGTCGAGCTTCGGAAGCCGCCTCGGCTGAGTGACATATCCCGTCCGCCCGAGCGGCACTCAGACGACGCCCCTCAAAAAGAGCAAACTTACTGTTTTTCATCAGTCTGAGCATCAGAAGACCCACTCGGCCGAGTGGCAATTGCCGACCGCCCGAGTGAAGATAAGCCCATCGGCCGAGTGACGACAACTCCCTCGGCCGAGTGACCCCCGAAGTGAAGACCGCCAAGACCCCAGACTTACTGGAAATTCTCAGGGTCTCTCACTCGGCCGAGCGAATTTTGTCACTCGGCCGAGTGAGCAGCGCTGCCTGTAGCGGAAATCACGATTTTGGAGCTACGCAGGGGTAGTTTGGTCACGAATTTTTGGGCAGTTTTGGGGGGTATTTAACCCCTGATTCTAACCTAGTTAGGGGAGCTTTTTTTTCCTTGCTTTTAGCAGCCTTTTTAGATTAGACTTTTTAGAGTTTTATTCTTGTGATTGGAGAGGAGAGAAAAGTGCTATTTTGTTGGATTCTTGGAGAGCTACATTGGTTTGTCTTCCTCTTCATTAAAAATCCTATTTTTATTGTTATTTTGATTATTGCCATGAATTTCATTGTTATTTCTATTGATTATTCTTTCATTAGCAATATGATTTGTGAGTAGTCTTAACGTCTTAGGGCGTGGGGATGAACCCTACGAGCCCAATTTCCGATTTGTGATGATTTGGTAGAACTATTGCTAGAATTGCTATTAGGGTTAGTTTGGGATCGATATATTAAGGATAGCTAGGTGTTCATACCGATTGGGATTTGCAAGAGATTGGATCCCAATTCGATAGGAAACCCTAGAAATCTGAATTGGGTTGAAATTGAGTTTCTGTAGTATCGGTTTGCAAGAGATTGGACCGATACTAGGGTTCTCGGTTGCAATTCTATACCGATACCCGTTTGCAAGAGATTGGACGGGTAGGAACTATCCCAACCTAGGTCGTAGCCCGAGTTTGCACGAGAGTGGGCTCGGGACGCGATTGAACAATGATGTTGATCCTAACGCTAGCTTGTTTAGGCTAGGGTTTGCAAGAGATTGGACCCGAGCCTAGGTTCGCTATAGACCGGCAACAGCGCGAGAACGTGAGCTAGGTTTTACATTCAGTTGCAACTAGTTCATCCGAAATTTTACCCTAGCAATTGTGATACCAATGAATCACGTTGATGAGATACGGTGAGTAGCAGGGATTCCCTATTCCCTAGGCGTCTTTATTTGATTTTATATCTCTTTACATTATTTGACAATTGTGACAACACCGCCGAAAGGCAAATCCCTACTTTTCTGTCTCTATAGCCAGGTTGTTCGGAGAAGGCACTGTCATACGTCCTCCCTGTGTTCGATACCCGCTCGCCGCTACACCGTGCGCTTGCGGTAAAACTACACGGTCGCTCTTTAGGGTGTACGCCCGGGCGCGATCAAGTTTTTGGCGCCGTTGCCGGGGAGGCGATTGTGTTTGATCCTACCACCCTAGCTATTTCTTTCTTTTTGTTTTATTTCTTTATTTTTATCTAACCCTTCCATTGTGCTAATCACTTCTTTGAAACTTTGTTTTCCCGTGCATGTACACGAGATCCACAGCGGACCCCATCGATATATTGTTTGATCCTGAGATCGAGCGTACATTGCGGAGAATCAGAGCGGAGAGGAGACCTGATACGGAAGGGAGGTTTATGAACGTCCGGGAGACGCCTGAAGAGTTAGCGGCAAGAATGGCGAGGATTATTTCCATTCGAGATAGGCTCCGGCCTAAGACTTCCTCCACGACCTCGTCCATAGCCATGCCGGAGTTGGCGGCCGACAAGAATTTTGAGTTCAAGACTGGGCTTGTGGTTCTGATGCAGCAGGATCCATTCCATGGGAATGCCCATGAAAATCCCCACTACCACATCCAGCTTTTCCTATCAAAGTGCGCCACCTTCCAGATGCCGGGCGTTACCCTAGATGCCATCAGACTGCGCCTCTTCCCCTTCACATTAAAGGATAAAGATCTTTATTGGTTGAGGACGCAAGCTGAAGGAGTCTTTACCACATGGGATGAGTTGGCGAGCGCGTTTATCGACAAGTTCTATCCGCCCTCCAAGAAGGTAAAGATTAGGAGTGCTCTCATGTCCTTCAGGCAAGGACCTCAAGAGACACTCTACGAGGCTTGGGAGCGCTTCAAAGACCTGCAGCATCAGTGCCCCCACCATAGCATTGAAGATTGGGAGCTAGTCCATAGCTTCTACAATGGTCTCCAACCGGGGACCAAGCAGATTATTGATGCCGCAGCAAATGGGGCCATCCTATCGAAGACTCCCGACGAAGCTACGGCCTTAATTGAGGAGATGGCCTCGAACAATCAACAATGGGGCGACGAGCGAGGACACTCTTCGTCCTCCTTGAAGCCATCTAGCATCTATGAGGCCAAGGCCGTAGCGGAGCTGACCAACAAGTTCGATTCTCTCCACAAGGTAGTGGAAAGATTGGAGAAGTATATTACGGAGCCCCAAGGAACCCCTTCCACATCTGCACCAATAAATCAAATGTGTGATTGGCAAGACCAATCCCAAGCTATGTATTTGGGAGGAGAACAAGGAGAGGGATCTTTGGAGCAAGTTCAATACGTCGCGGGGAACCAAGGATTTTGGGCCAATCCGGCCACTAGAAACCATCCCGGTTTCACTTATGCCAACAATGATGGAGCATTGAACCCGCCGCAACAACTACCTCAACAAGCTCGACAACAACAACAACAACAACAACATTATCCACCGAGGGGGCCTCCGCAACAAAATTTCCCACCAAAGCAACAAGTTGGACCCTATAGGCCGCCCGGATACAATCAAGGGTGGAGAAATCCAAACCCTCCACAAGCTCAACAACGTTCCGATTTTGAAGCTAGAGTGGAGGAGTTTATGGCCGAGCAGAAGAAGACTAATGCCTCCTTGAAGGCAAGCCAAGACTCCCTTGCAACCGTTGTAGGACAAATCTCGGAGCAACTTGTGTTGCTCAATCGAAATAGTCAACAGTTGCCGGCTCAACCCGAGCAAAATCCACGGGGCACCACCGGGCATATCAACGCCATGGTTGCAGTTACTACGAGAGGCGGGAAGGATACCACCCCCGTCATGATCCCAACTGAGGAGCCCGTGGTGGAGAGAGTAGAGCCAAGTGAGCCGGCCATTGAAGTTGAGAGGGAGAAAGAGCCGCAAGGGGAAGAAAAGTCCAGAGCGGAGCAACTGATTGAAGAGAGGCGTTTTATGCCGACAATCCCATTCCCTCAGAGGCTTGCTAGAGCAAAGATGGAGAAATGGCTAGCCAAGTTTCTCGAATATTTGAGAGGGGTAAGCCTCAACATTCCTTTCCTCGACGCTATCGTGGAGATCCCGACATACGCCAAGTTCTTAAAGGATTTGATAACGGGAAGAAAGAGGAAGGAGAGAATAATGCTCGCTGAGGAGGGGACTTGGTTCACCAAGAGAGAGAAGGAGCCCGCTAAATTCAAAGACCCGGGGAGTTTCCGAATTCCTTGCACCTTAGGCGGCGTCCCTCTACAAAAGGCGTTAGTGGACTTAGGGGGTAGTGTTAGCCTCATGCCTCTCTCTATGTTCCGAAGACTAAACACCGGCACAGAATTGAAGCCTACCGACATGCGGATACAACTAGCAGATGATCGGATCATAAGGCCGGTAGGGATCGCAGAAGACATCCCGTTACAAGTCCCGGGGGCATATGTTTGCCATGCGACTTCGTGATCATGGATGTCAAGGAGGAGGGAGATACGTCGCTAATACTTGGACGCCCATTCCTCGCCACCGCCGGTGTCATTGTCGACATACGAGAAGGGACTCTAACACTGAACGTCGGCAACATCGAGGTGGAGCTTCATATACCCAAAGCAATGAAACACATGCCTTATCATGAGGAGCTGGACTATATGGACCTCCTTGACGAGGTTATTGAGGAGGCGATCCCCCATTCCATCGGCGCTCTATTCAAGGAAGACTTCGAGGAAAGGCCGGACTTAGGCCAAGAAGAAAAGATGGAGTGTTCCTCCGACCCCTCCGTAGAGATTGATGAAGGCGACGATGATGTCGTAAGAATTCGAGAGCTCTGCAAGCTCTCAAAGATGAATACTCCAAAGAAAGCCCCACCGATACGAAAATCGGTGTCACCGGTGAAGCCGAGGCCCGGAGCAAGCACTAGCTTGGGGGGAGTCACCCCCTAACACTACCCGAGGCGAAGGAGCACCGAGGAAGAACACGCCGCCACAACATCCAAATTTAAGCGCTCTTCCCAATAAATTCGACGGGTGCATCTCATATGCACCCAATATCCCGCATTAAATTGAAAATCAAAGGGGGTCGAGCTCAAGACCTTAAACGAGCGCTTGTCGGGAGGCAACCTGACGGTTATCGCTTTATTTTTACTTTTTCCTTTATTTTCGTTTTAGAAATTATTAGTGTTTTGAGTCGTTTGCCTTAAAAATTCATGATAACGGGTCCTATTTTTCCTTGACAGGAGAGGAGAAAGGGATATCTCTCATTAGGAGGATGAACAAGGCGACGAGGAGCGCTCCAGGAATGCGCTCGAAGCTTAGGAGAAGGATGAAATCGACTGGAGGAAGAAAAACAGAGATTAGAGCCCAAACAGAGCCAAACAGCAGAAAACAGGGTTCACTCGGCCGAGTATACTAGTCACTCGGCCGAGCACATAAGTTCGTCTGCCCGAGCGGCGCACCAACGAGGGAAGTCTGATGTACCCAACTCTCTGTTTCTTTTCTTGATTTCAGTATAATTGCCACTCGGCCGAGTATCAATCTTCACTCGGCCGAGTGAAACTGATACGCTCCTAGGGCGAGTATTGCCGAGTAGCTTGAGCCACTCGGCCGAATGGACTTTTTACACTCGGCCGAGGGTGGCAAGGCCACTCGGCCGAGTCGTAAGCGGGGAGGAATTTTTCAAAATATTTCCGTTACGATCACTCGGCCAAGCGACTTAGTCACTCGACCGAGTCGTAACTTTTCCTATATAAAGGGGAGCGGGTCGGCGCGTTTTTCGAAACGAGAAAAAACCCCAAAACGCCTGACTGCTCATATCCCTCGGCCCCGCTCACCCCGCCCCCCCCCCCCACTCGCCTGACCGCCGCCCCGCCACCACGCTCGACCACCCACCTCCGGCCGACGCCGCCGCTCCTCCGCCCGAGTCGCCGC
This sequence comes from Scilla litardierei, assembly GCA_030789695.1. NCBI lineage: Eukaryota > Viridiplantae > Streptophyta > Magnoliopsida > Asparagales > Asparagaceae > Scilla > Scilla litardierei. The sequence continues at coordinate 96,484,767 of CM061133.1, read as the reverse complement.
CGGCGATCCCACCGCCGGCCGAGCTCCGGTAACGCGATTTCACCCTATTTTCTCCTTTTTGTGTATTTTTCGACGATCCATGTGTTTAACGAACCCCTAAACCAAATCAACTTCAAAATCTATCTATCATACCCCTAACCCCCCATACATTTTGAATATTACTCGCTGATATATTCGTTTGATGTGCAGGGTATATTGGGGAGCTTAGGGGAGCCCAGGGGAGCTTCCGGGGAGCGATTTTGGCTTCGTGGAGGCGTCGTCTTCGCACGCATCCACTGCTTTGCTCTCGCGGCATGTCATGGTATACTCGTTCCATTTATTTTTGCACGCCGTATTTTTACTACTTTTGGTGAGCACCCGGGGCCCACATGCCGCCCCGGACACGGCCACGCACCAGGAGAGCTTCCGCCAAGCGGAAGCGGCCAGATGAGCCCGGCCCCTCCCACGAGGTGGAGGACTGTCCTCCGCCTACACCACCTCACCCCGCACAGCCACAGCCCGCAGACCCCGTTCACCCCGCACAGCCACAGCCTGCGATCCCCATTCACCCTGCTCAGCCACTCCCTGCCGACCCACTGCCACCACCGGCTCCACTTGTCGGGCCTCTGGGGATTACGTTCCGGGACGACGCACACCGCGTCGTTTTCGAGCGCATTTTCCAGCGCTCGATTGTACCCTCCAGGTTTGCACACCTTGCAGACCTAGGACGCCTGGGGGTACTTGAGGGGATGCTCACGTTGTATGACAACATGGGTTGGCGAGATTTTTTCCAAGTGTCGGCAGACACCTTCGTCCGTCCGACACTTGAGGTTCTGAGTTCTATAGCCCGGACCGACGAGGGATGCTCGTTTAGGTTTATGGACCGAGAGTGCTAGGTCACTCTCGGTATGATGAGAGCATTCTTTTCATGGCCCGATGTCCCCGGGGCCGACTGTGGTTACGCCCCCACTCACATTACCCCACCTTCCTTCGATTCCCACGCTTTCTGGGCCCGGATCACGGGTTTACCTACTGCCTTTGACCCTAGTAGGGCCAAGGCCTCGGCCATCGTCCACCCATGCCTCCGCATAGCTCAGCGCCTTATGGCAACTACCTTTTTGATGAGGTATGAGCCTGGGACGATGTCCATGCCGGAGCTTTATATGCTCTATGCGATGACGCGCCCCAGAGCTCTGGTTAGGGAGAGTGACGAGTTGGTCCTCGCCGTCGTGATTGATATCGCGAGCTGGTTTTTGGATCGCATCATCGTATCGGTGGGCGCTCAATCACCGATATGTTGTGGCGGTCTGATCACCCTGCTCACCCTGATGACCGGCAAGGACCTTCCGGCTGACCTGCGACGAGCCCCGGGCCCCACTTCACTGTCTATAGACGTCATGGCCCGGATGAAGATGCTTCTTCCACACGGCCAGCGCCACTGGGTTTGGTTGCACGGTCCCTACGGTGCTGATTACATGATCCTTCCGAGCCCAGCACGGACACAGATAGCACCAGCACAGGTGGACTGGCTTTCGGTGATGGATCTCCTGATCCCCGCCGCCTACGTGCTCAAGGCCGAGGATGCCGAGCAGGCTGAGCAGGCCCACGTTGCCCACGCTGCACCTGTTGACCCCGTGGCCCCTCAGCAGCCTGATATTTCTGCTGCTCCCGACACCTCTGTCCACACTTCTACCGGTGTCAGGAGTACACTCGCTGAGACCACCTCCACTACTTCCACGCCCACCACCACTCCCACCACAGCTGGCCCTCTGTCCATTGAGCCCCTTTGCTCCGCCCTACCCGAGCGCCCACCTACTTTGGTTGAGAGCGGAGAGCCCTCTTTCGCTGTCGTCATGGAGACCATGGTCTGTATGATCTCCGCTGGGATTTCGCCTCTTGGACCCCACACTGCCTCCCCAGCGGTTGTCACTCCTGTCTCCACCGCAGCCGTACTTTCTGAGAGTGTCGTGACGTCTGTTCCCACGTCTGTGTCACTGACCTCTCTGGCCGCCTCGTCGCCACTTTTATACTCCACTTCCGTTGCTGCTGCTTCCACCTCACACCAGCCTGCGCCCCAGCCTCGCACTGAGGCTAGGCCCACACTTGTGAGCACAGCACCCTTCCTCCACATGCCTGCTGAGCCCATCCACTACACCACCCGAGTCCGCCAGCCCCGTCCTGCACAGCACAGACAGGTGCGTCCCTCTGCACCACCTCCCCCCGACACTGTACTTCAGAGCATTCGTGCTCTTGAGGGGGCGGTGAGTGGCCTCAGGGGTGACCTCAGGACCATGTCTGTCACCGTCACCGCTATGGCCAGCCGTTTCGACCTACTACCGGGCATTCACTATTGCCTCATCCAGATTCTCGATCGGCTTCCTCGCGTACCCACACCCACCCAGCAGGTACCCACACCCACCCCTACACACACCCAGCCACCACCTCCTCCTCCTCCGCCTCAGGACGGAGATGGCGCAACACCACCCTCTTAGGCACCCTTGATGCCATTGATCTTTTTTGCCGTCATGCTGCCCGTCTCTGCTTGGTCCTGATGATTTTTGCCCACCCCCTCCCCTCACCGTTTTTGGGTCCACATTTTGTTCATATCTTTCTATATCATTTTTTGGTAGAGAGGGGGAGATTTTTGGTGTCACACTCTTATATCTGATTCACTCCTATATCTGCATGCATCATGTCCGCATCATATTTTTCATTTCGATCTTTTTATTTCTTTTTCATCATGCATGCATCCTCACCTTCCCCTCACATTACACGTCTCTCGGTGTGCCACACTTCGCACATTGAGGACACTGTGCACTTTAGCTTGGGGGAGTGAATTCTCACGTTCTTTTCGATTTACCACCTTTATTTTTAGTTTTTTCACGCCATTTTCCGCATTTGCACTCATTTTCATCCCTTTTTCTTTTTTTTACCATGCATCACGTTTTTCTTATTTTCTTTGTGTGCTGCATTGTAATTAGTCTTATTTTCCCTTTTTTATCTTTTACTTCTTTCATCTCATGCTAGAGATGATTTTTCTGTGATGAAGATGACGTGGAGTTAGCTTTCTCTATATGCATGCTATATTTGTCATGTCTTAGATTTTATTTCTGATATCATATGCTGTGATTTACCTTGCATTTAGAGATAGTAACCCACACTTTTTCCGCATGAAAATGGATGAAATTTTATTATTAGCTGAGTCTGAATATTCATATGTATGCTATCGCAGAAAACACACCAAGATTCACGCATTGAATGATTATATCTGGAGTACCGTTTTCTTTTCCTATATCACTTCTATTTGCATGACTTGTACACTTCACTTCAGGATGATTGAATGATGTTAGCTATGATAAATCTGGATTAGTTAGCTTTTTTGTGATCGAAACCGAGTAGATTAGATTACCCTGCTGAAGTTGTCGTGCACGTCTTATAGAGTGAACTGAGAGACATATTTATTTCTTTCTCCACATATCTTGAACGTTAATTCTCTATTTTAAAATCATTGATGAATCTCCCCTTTGCGATCCTAGTATTTGGCATTTCCCCCGTTATTAAAATCCTAGCTCCAAATTTCCCAAAACCAAAAAGAAAAAGAAAAATTCTTGTATATCCTTCTTTCTCTTTAATTTGGGATTATTGTGTATATATGCTATTGAAAACAAAAGAAAAAAAAGAGAGAAAAAAGAGAAAAATAAAAAGAAAAGAGAAAAGAAAAGAGAAAAGAATCTCAATAAACGATCCCATCTCATACGCTTTCTCTCTTTCTTCCCCCTCTTTTTGTTTTTATTTTTATTACTTTTGGAGCTTCATAAAAATGGCGATGTAAATATTGTTTTTATGCCACCATGCTTATAGATAAGCTTGGGGGAGAGAATCCAATGATGTGTGAAAGAGTGACTACTTGACGGTGCATGACAACCTAGGCTACGTAATATTCTATACTCGGTGAGATTGTTTTGGCTTCACGAAATCCAGAAATCTACGCCTAGCATTCATTTCATGAAATCCACGCTTTTCTATTCTTTCTATTCTATTGCGTGATATTCTTATACTCCTCATAGAAAGCATTCAATTGAAAAGTGTGTGATCTGCGATATTGTATACCGCTTTAAATGATTCAGACGATGTTAATCTTAGAATTATTCCATTTTTCAGGCTATATCAATATTCTTGGGTTTTCTATCTCTATTTGCACCATTATACTATGATATCGAAATAAAAGGTCCTTGACATGTGTTTTACGTTCGGTGCAAGCTATATGAGTAAGCAAAACCCACGAACTGAGAAAAATGATCTAGCAGCTTCCCTCTTCGCTTTCTTCTTTCTTCTTCGTTTTTCGTTTTCCGTTTTTCCATCGTTTTCATTTTCTAAATTCATCGGGTTCGCCTTTTACTTATCTTCCTCGAGGACGAGTAAGAGGTAAGCTTGGGGGATTTTGATCACTCCGTATTTTACACCTTTTTTCCGCATGTTTGCATGCCATTTAGATCGCTCAAATCACGTTTTTCACGATTTATCGACAATATTGCGATACTTTTCACGGTTTGTTGTTTTTGTCGTATTTCAGGAGATTTGGAGCGATTTGGAGTGATTCCGAGATACACCTACTCCGGAGTATCACCGAAGACTTCCCTGAGGGGTATTTTGAGATTGGAGAGGAGCGGAAGAAGAAAAAACGTCGTAGGAGCAACGAGTAGGCAAAAACACTCAGAATGGGCATTTTCAGTGTCTCACTCGGCCGAGTGAAGGAGTCACTCGGCCGACCAGCGAGACCCCGCTCGGCCAGCCAGATCGGACACGCTTCAAGTGTGCACTCGGCCGAGCATCAGAAGCCGCCTCGGCCGAGTGACATATCCCGTCCGCCCGAGCGGCACTCAGACGACGCCCCTCAAAAAGAGCAAACTTACTGTTTTTCGTCAGTCTGAGCATCAGAAGACCCACTCGGCCGAGTGGCAATTGCCGACCGCCCGAGTGAAGATAAGCCCATCGGCCGAGTGACGACAACTCCCTCGGCCGAGTGACCCCCGAAGTGAAGACCCCCAAGACCCCAGACTTACTGGAAATTCTCAGGGTCTCTCACTCGGCCGAGCGACGTTTGTCACTCGGCCGAGTGAGCAGCGCTGCCTGTAGCGGAAATCACGATTTTGGAGCTACGCAGGGGCAGTTTGGTCACGAATTTTTGGGCAGTTTTGGGGGGTATTTAACCCCTGATTCTAACCTAGTTAGGGGAGCTTTTTTTTCCTTGCTTTTAGCAGCCTTTTTAGATTAGACTTTTTAGAGTTTTATTCTTGTGATTGGGGAGGAGAGAAAAGTGCTATTTTGTTGGATTCTTGGAGAGCTACATTGGTTTGTCTTCCTCTTCATTAAAAATCCTATTTTTATTGTTATTTTGATTATTGCCATGAATTTCATTGCTATTTCTATTGATTATTCTTTCATTAGAAATATGATTTGTGAGTAGTCTTAACGTCTTAGGGCGTGGGGATGAACCCTACGAGCCCAATTTCCGATTTGTGATGATTTGGTAGAACTATTGCTAGAATTGCTATTAGGGTTAGTTTGGGATCGATATATTACAGATAGCTAGGTGTTCTAACCGATTGGGATTTGCAAGAGATTGGATCCCAATTCGATAGGAAACCCTAGAAATCCGAATTGGGTTGAAATTGAGTTTCCGTAGTATCGGTTTGCAAGAGATTGGACCGATACTAGGGTTCTCGGTTGCAATTATATACCGATACCCATTTGTAAGAGATTGGACGGGTAGGAACTATCCCAACCTAGGTCGTAGCCCGAGTTTGCACGAGAGTGGGCTCGGAACGCGATTGAACAATGATGTTGATCCTAACGCTAGCTTGCTTAGGCTAGGGTTTGCAAGAGATTGGACCCGAGCCTAGGTTCGCTATAGACCGGCAACAGCGCGAGAGCGTGAGCTAGGTTTTACATTCAGTTGCAACTAGTTCATCCGAAATTTTACCCTAGCAATTGTGATACCAATGAATCACGTTGACGAGATACGGTGAGTAGCGGGGATTCCCTATTCCCTAGGCGTCTTTATTTGATTTTATATCTCTTTACATTATTTGACAATTGTGACAACACCGCCGAAAGGCAAATCCCTACTTTTCTGTCCCTATAGCCAGGTTGTTCGGAGAAGGCACTGTCATACGTCCTCCCTGTGTTCGATACCCGCTCGCCGCTACACCGTGCGCTTGCGGTAAAACTACACGGTCGCTCTTTAGGGTGTATGCCCGGGCGCGATCACTTTCGGCCGAGCCTTGGTCTTAAACTGCTAGAACTATTAGACTGTGAACAAATAGAACCGAGCATGAAATGATAGCGTCCGGGACGCCCTGACGCCCTAGACTTGACGACGAAGTCTAGGCGTAACAACAACAACTTTTGACACCGTAGGGTTATTTTGCGTGTGCGTGCGTGTGGACACCCTAGAAGAACTATCCCTGTTGTGTCACGTCGTGTCTTGTTTTGCACAGCCTGCGGGTAATAGGGCACTCCCCGAGTGATCCCTTGTACGGATACACAGCCTGTGGGCAATGAGACGCTCACCTAGCAGAGTGTGTGATCTTGGTTACGGAACACCTACGGGAAGCTCGGCACCCACCTAGCAGAGTGAGTGTCCCAACAAACCGAGAGGATAAGGGCACTCACCTAGCAGAGTGAGTGGCCCCATATTGTCTTGTCTTGAGCACTTGGGTTTGGGGTAGGGTTGAGCGTGCGCACGGGGAGAGGGTCTGATCCACCTTGCACCGTAAGGCGTGAACCCTTCGAGTCACACATGTCTCGTCTTGTCTTGTCATGTCCTGTCTTGCTTGTCTTGTCACGTCTTGTCACGACCCGTTTAGGTTAGTCCCGTAGTCGGTAGCACACGCTACGACTACGGCTTGCTACGTTTTACTTTCCTGCTGCGTTTACTTTCTTCGTCACTATGTTATAACCCCAGCATGCTAATCAACCAGTAAATTGTTGTTTAATAGTTCGGTACACTTACAGTAGAGTCTGACCCTTTTTGTAGACTTTACCTGACGTACAGTTCCTTTCTTTTGGGTGCTGTACGTCAGGTGTCGAGTCAGAGTACGTTGACGAGGCGGACCTGCCAGAGTATGTAGAGCCGGAGGACGCAGATTCAGAGTACGTGCCCGAGGAGGACCAGAGCTAGAGATCTTCACGTTGCTGATTCAGAGGTTTTATTGTAGTTTAGTTGGGTGCATAGCACCATTTACTTTCTGTCTAGGCTGGGTGCTTGCACCATTAGTTTACCTTCAGCTGTTTTGTAGCCGTGTTGGCTTTTGTTTAGACTCTCCGTACTTTTTCTGGATATCTGTTGAATAAAATGAATGCATCCCTTTTAGTACTTCTGTTGTTCCGTACTAACCTGCAGGGACCTGTTCCTTCGTCTTGGAGTACCACACAGACGCTTATTGGGTCCGAGCTTCACAGCTCCGGCCTAAGCGGGCCTTGTCACGTTTCGCTTCCATCGTTTTGGGAAGCGAGGCGTGACAGGTGGCCGCCTTCTAACCGAAAGGCATGAACCTTAGTGACACGTCTAGTCTAGTCTTGTCTTGTCACGTCTTGTCTGGACCCATTTAGGTTAGTCCCGTAGTCCGTAGTACTTGCTACGGCTACTACTTGACGCATTTTTCTTTTTCTGCTCTGTTTATCTTCTTTTGTTACTATGTTGTAACCCCAGCATGCTAATCAACCAGTAAATCATTGCTTAAAGTTTCAGTGCACTTGCAGTAGAGTCTAACCCTCTTTTGTAGACTTTATCTGACTTACAGTTCCTTTCTTTTGGGCGTTGTACGTCAGGTGTTGAGCCGGAGTACGTTGACGAGGCGGACCTGCCAGAGTACGTAGAGCCGGAGGACGCAGACCCAGAGTACGTGCCCGAGGAGGACCAGAGCTAGAGATCTTCACGTTGCTGATTCAGAGGTTTCACTGCAGTTTAGTTGGGTACGTAGCACCGTTTGTTTTCTGTCTAGGTTGGGTGCTTGCACCAGTAGTTTACCTTTCAGTTTTGTGGCAGAGGCAAGCTTTTGTTAGACTCTCAGTACTTCTGGATTGTTATTTTGGAATAAAATGAATGTTTCCTTTTTAGTACTTTTGTTGTTCCGTACTAACCTGCAGGGACCTGTTCCTTCGTCTTGGAGTACCACACAGACGCTTATTAGGTCCGAGCTTCACAGCTCCGGCCTAAGCGGGCCTTAGTCACGCTTCGCCTCTGTAGTTTTAGGAAGCGGGGCGTGACACATACTATAATAAGGTAACTGGCTAGGTATTATATAATAACTATAGTATACATTATTTAACATATACCGTACGTGCATGACAATATAATGCAAGGCACTCACAGATTAGAGTTGTTGAGTTTCCCATCGATTCTGCCCACGTGAAGAGCTTGGACGTCGACGTAGTGAAGTGACGGGAGGTGGTGGTTGCGGTCGGGCATGGGCGGTGCGAAGCAATGGCGGGGCCACGAGCTGACATCGTTCCAGTGGTGCAGTGAAAGGAGGAAGGCGGCAAGCACCGAGGGTCTCGAAGGGGAGAGGGCACTAAGATAGGTCAGGGCGGGCGTGCACGGTGGCGGTGAAGGCCGTGGAAGAGGGGAACGTCGGTCATTGGATTGGAGAGCTGGGGTGCGGGTCGACGGGTGGTCGGAGCGACGGTAGGTTTCAAGTGTTGCTGGGGAACGCGCAACAGGCTCTTGGAGGTGGGGTTGGAGATGAGCAAGCAGTGACTTGGTGCTGGGCCCCTGGGGATCTCTGTAGGTAGCACCGGATTGAGGAGGAGTGTTTGGTGGTCAATGAAGGCGTGGTGTTGCTGCGAGGGGAGACGGAGGGTGAGGGGATGGGTCGTAGGTGGAAGGGGTAGCGGTGCAGTCTGCTGGGGAGGCTGCGGCATTGAACGGGGCGATGTCGGGGTTGAGAGGCACAAGTCAGAGGCAGGCTTAGGTGGAGGAACAAGAAAAGGCGAGGTTGTGGGGGTTGGTCAGAGGTGGGAACTACGCCTGGACTGGCGGTGGGGAGTCGACGTCGGAGTTGTGGTCACCGTGGAGCTTGGTGGGGCTGTGTTGGTTGTTGAAGATGGGGTAAGGTCAGAGATGAAATGGGTTGTATAGTTTTATAGAGGAGGAGGATGTTTGCCTTGAGGAAGAAGAAGGGGAGGGGTGTTGGTTTGTGTGCTGTAAAGAAGAGAGGGTATGTTGCTTGCAGATGAAAACTAATGTGGCATGGATTCTCTTTTGAGGGGGGGAAAGAGTTTGGTGGCTGAACATTTTGAGGGGAGGAGGTTTTGCTGATGGGTTCTGCGAGCTGTATTATTATTATTTTTTGAAGAAGAAGAAGAAGAGAATAACTAGGAGAAAATGACGTGGGGGTTATTTTGTTGAGATCCTCTCGAATCTGCGTGTGCGCGTTTGAAAGTGGAAACGTGCGTGAGTGGGGTGTTATGTGGAGAGATAAAATGGAGGTGATTAGTTAGGATAATACTAATTAGCTAGGATTAGTAATATCTGATTTGATTTTTATTCGGTTTTAAAAAAATTTAAAGTTGAAACTAAATTTAATATAGTTTAAATAATATTAATAATAATCAGATTTACGATCTCGTCCCCCATGACATCCAAAAATTATAACGGAAATTCCTGAGTGATCGCGCCTCCGAGAGTATCGTGAAAACAGGGTCAGGTCTCGAGTCTGAGCTAATCATAAAACAATTATTCTCATAATTCAAAGCATTAATAAAATACGTACGAAATACATACGGCAGAAAAGTGTTCGTTACATCCTACACACCTTAAGAAAAATTCTATCCTCAGAATTTCTTAAGCTAGATAAGGACCAAGGAAAAACCTGATAGACGAAGGATGAAAGTAATATCATAGTATCAAGAAGGTTAGAGACATATAGAGGAACGAAACTACTGAATTGGAAGGATCTAAGATTTGAAACACTACAAACATACAACGACTAGGATATGACAAAGCTAAGATATGCACATTTATGATATGAATCATTAAATGTGATGATAGGACAGGACTCAGACGTCATCATTCGTCACCGGCTCGTCGTCTCTAACTTCCTCGGTGACCATAGAGAAAGTTTGGTGTCGACTGAGACGATGGGGAACCAGATGTGATTCATGTTGAACCGGTCCAGGTACTCCAGCACGTGCTTGACAGTTTTGGTTGTGAGTGCAGTCCCTCGTAGCATATGTAGGTGATCCGCAGATCAGACATTGGTTCAGCATCTTTCGACAATCCCGCCTCTGATGTCTGATCTTACCACAGAAGTGGCATGTCAGCTGTGTATGGTCGACAGGAGCAGCTGGCCTCTTGAACTGTGTGGTCTGGGGAGGCCGAAAATTTCCTCCGGGCTCCATCTTAGGTGGCTCCATGGGACGCATGCTTTCTCCAGATGAAGGTCCCACTGAAAGTCTCGCCACAATTTCTTGTTCCCGTGCACAATCCAAGACGTCCTGGAGGGTCGTCAGTTTTACCGAGGTCATCGAGGCTTGAACTTTGGGATTCAGGCCTTTGTGAAACTGAAACACACAGTCTTCTGGGTCCTCGACCAGGTGGGTTGCGAAGGGGCTGATCATAGCAAACTCAGCCTCGTACTCGTCGACAGTCCTATCTCCTTGGACCAGATTAGCGCAGCGCTGCTGAAGTTCCCTTTTGGCTGCCTTGGGAAAGTATTTAACATCAAACCTTTCTCGAAACATGCCCCAAGAGATCGGTTTGACTAAACGTCTCTCTTCCAGCTGCCACCAGCTCCTAGCATTGTCAGTCAGTTAGAGCTTCGTGACATCGACCCTTCGTGACATCGACCCATCCTGCCTGAGGGATACGAGTAGCACTCACCATGTCTTCTGTTCCTTGGACCCATTCATCAGCAACTAGAGGCCCTTATTTTCTGGAGAAACTCTTAGGTTGTAGCTCGTGGAATTGCTTTATTCCGGGTTCAGCTCGAGGAGCTGGCGGTGCAGGTTACGCAGGCTGTCGTCCTTATTGAATCAGTTGTTGTTGAATTTCCAACATCCCCCTCATGACACCCATGAGTTCATGGATGTCGGGAGTACCACTTCCGTTGGCCCCATTTTCAGTTCGAGTGTGGGGCCCACTTGCCATGCTGCAAAAGAAACAAGATAAACATTTGCGTATAAGATCTATCTTGGCTAATAATGACATCTATATTGTTTCGAGTAATTTAAAGATGCATGACCTGCACGGGCCACCACTACAACATGGCATGCCCTGCTTCCTATTATACTTGGGAGCGAGGACGCGAGCGGGTCCGCAAGGGCTGGGGCGGTGAATCTCAAACCCAATAAGCGTCTGTGAGTAAACCTAAGCAGGTCCTTGCATGCAAACTTAGAACAATATAGAATTTTATTATTATTACATCAATGTCCAGAATTACATGTACACAAATAAGGCCTAGCATGGCCTTTAGAAACAGAAACACACACGAATTTACAACTGAATAAGATTACAACAATTAATAAATTATAGCAGAGCTGTGAAGGCACTACGTACTTCAGCAAGGGGATCTCGTACTCCTGGCCGATTCAGCCTCAGCTTCAAGGTGGCTCCTCTACAAAATCTGACTAACACCTGACGTATATTTCAAAAGATAGAAACAAGAAAATAAACATCAGCAAGGGTTGCTCGGCAAGATTTAAAATGTTAGTAGAAATTACCCTCGGCAAGGTTTTCAAAAAATAGTTACATGGCATTTTAAAACTTGTATAATGACAATTATAATTGCAGGGATTTACGCTAGCATGGCAGTCCTATAATAAAAGGAAGGTACATGGCAGTTCTATACAAAATGAATGAAGTATCAGTTCTATTTAACATGTTCGATATATCTATTTCGATCTATTCAATAGTGTGTGCAAGTTCGTGACTAAGATTCACGTCGTTAGACGGCTAATAAGTGAATCTACCTTCAGGTGCCCCGAGAGGTGACCTGTTTACTACCGGCTAATGCCTGCGAACCCAACCCTACCCAAATGTACTTTTATCGTCTGGACCACGAGCCAGATACGGCCAACCGAGCGATCAGGAGTTATAGTACTGGCACAAGCCAGAGTAGCTAAACAGGCCGCTTGTTCTATGCTTTGCCAAACAGGCCGCATGTCTATGATGTGTCTTCTGCAATTTACAAGGCACTTATTAATTAAGATATCCCCACACACGCACACAGAGGTTTTAACCTCGTTAACTGACTTAATGGAAATGTCCACACACGCACATGCAGATTTCTATCGCACAATACACGGAAGAAAGCACATGTAGTCTGATGTCACATTTGGATGAAACAATAGTTATAATATGAAGAAAGTGCATACTTGCATATCTGAATATCCCAATTTAAACAATCAAATGCAGCGGTTATAAAACATGTAAAAAGGTACGCTTGCCTGGTCTATTCGATTTTGGGTATCCAACCGATCGTAACGAGTGGCACGTTATATCTGCGTCATCGGATTTCGAATTAAGAATCATAATGGTATTAAGTATTCATTATTTATATTAGATGATATACTCTATTTGTATAATAAGATCTACTGTTCCAAACTATGCATAAGCTGCTAATAATATAGTACACTACTTGTACTGTAACGACTGGTTTTCATGTATTTGGATTATCTATTATATATATATATATATATATATATATATATATATATATATATATATTGGTGGTGGATAATATATATATATATATAAATGGAATCCGGGGTTTACGGAGAGGCGATCGGTGGTGAGGCGATTGGAGGATTCGGCGACAAGGGTTCCAAGGCGGCGGCCACCCACTCTGTCGATGGTGTTTCTCCGCTGTCTACCCTTGGCGCTGGGTCTGGGGGTTCACCGGCTATCACCAACATTGGAGCGGCGGAGATCGGGAGACCTGAAGCTTTGATTGGGAGATCCAGAGTTCTGGGCTTCAGCGCTCTGGACCATCGCGTAGGTGGCGACGGCAATGATCAAGGATCAGGGGATCTTGACGGCATCATCAAGAAGGACTCGCGGGTACCCGTATCGGATCTGAACCCTGTTGCATCGGAGGGCAACGATCACAGAGGTAATGGGAAACTTGGGGGCTGGGAGTTGGTATCACGTCGCAGAGGCAACCAGCGTCATCAACGTCCAGAATTGGACAGAGCAAGGGGCGGCAATAAGAACCGTCCTCCATCAAATTCTGCATTTCGAAGGGGAGGTAACTACTTATTACGCTCTGGTGACCGTCTGCAGAATGGTTCAAAAATTTCTCCCATTGGCCTCTCAACGAAGGATTCAAATTGGAAATCTGAGAAGGATGGAGTAGCTACTTTTGAACGCCAGGTGGTTGCTAAAATTCCCATTAGACCTAAGGTTCCCTTGACAATTAATACATCTAGCACAAAGCTTTCCTTCACGGATGTTTGTTCTAATCGGAGATCGTATGAGGAATCGTTAAGGATGTCATTCATTCCTCCCCTTGCCAAAGATAATGGGAGTTGCGTTGGAAGAGTACCGGGTACTTTGATTGATAAGGGTGCGGACCGTTGGAAAAACACCCTTGTTGGATATGTTCTGGGGGATGTTCCTTACTATGGACAACTTAGAGCGTGTGTGGACCGACTGTGGAAGTTGAAGAAGGGGGTTCGTATCTTTTCCAGAGAAAATGGGTTCTTCTACTTCAGGTTTGATTGTGAGGAGGACTGTGAACGGATCCTCTACGGTGGACCATGGCTTTTCGATGGGAGGTTAACGGTCCTGCAAAGATGGAGCTCAACGCTCCAATTCGACCGTGATATGCTTACTACAGTTCCAGTGTGGGTCCAATTTCATGGTCTACCATTGGGTATGTGGACTCTAGATATATTCAACATTATGAGTTCCATCGTTGGCAACCCCCTATGCTTGGATAGGGCTACAGCTAAGCTTGAGAGGTTGACGTATGTGAGGTGCCTGATTGAAGTTGATGCTACTAAGCCCCTGCCGCGTACGGTGGGTCTGGAATTGGATGATGGTTCCATTGTTAATGTTGATACAAAGTATGAAGGCGAGCCTCCGAGATGTAGTCTATGTGTATGTTTCGGTCATGATGATTCCCGTTGCCCTGATGTCTCAAAGCTCCCTTCAATCCCAAAGATTTTGAATGATAACGAAGTGAGCAACGGCCAGGTAATGCTAGACATTAATCTTTCCACCTGCTGTGTCAATGCTGCGACAACTGGAGTTGCGGTCTCTTGTGCTAATGGAGTTGGGACAAGTGACATTACAATTTCTCCTCTTATGACCCCCGCTGCTGGCCAAGTACATAAAACTGTCGGCCCTACAGTTGATGACGTTGTGTCCATTGGCATTCCTTTAAGCCTGAAGGAGTCTATGGTTGCTGGGCCTGTCCATACTCATCAATCCGCAGCTCCTGACCCTGCTACTCTGGAGTCTGGGCGAGGAGACCGCAGTGATCCATTAGAAGGCCCATCTACTACAACTGAAGCCGTCCCTAACGGCAATTCACAGAGACCTATTAGAGAAATTGGGGAGGGTAGTAACCCGCAGAAAACTGCAATTGCTGCTGTTGACCAATCTGCATCTTCGGAGCCTATAGGCTCCCTACGCCAAGTCTTAAGGCATGTTCCCTCGCCGTTGGTGCTTCAACCGGCGGAGGATGCTCCCCCTCCGGATCCTCCTACTATCCTCAATCCAGTTTGGGAGGAGGAACAGTCTAAGCTTAGAGCTCCGCTTCCTCCGACTAAGCCCAAAAGTGTGAACTGTTCTCCTCCATCTTCTACTCGACGAAGTTCTCGGCTGGCCATGAATCAGCCCAATTCTACCTATTACTAATGTCTGTGTTTTTCTGGAATTCTAGAGGGCTCAATAACACATCGCGTCGTGCTGATCTGAGGTATAGGCTTCGATTACATAACCCTTCTATTGTTTGCCTATTTGAGACTAAAGTGGAGGCTGTTAATGAAGAGAGAATATCTCGATGTTTTTCTAAAGATTGGGGAAGCATTGATAATCGTAACTATCACAAAGGGGGCAGGATTATTATTTTCTTTAACAAATCGACATGGTCCTGCACTGTTAAATCCGGTTATGCTCAACATATGACTGCTTCCTTCATAAACTCTGGTGGATTTAGCATGGTCCTGTCTGCTGTCTATGGATTGAATCTTCCTTCTTCCCGACTCCCTCTATGGCACTCCTTTGTCACTGACTCCAGACTGTTGAACTCTGCCCCATGGCTTGTTGGGGGGGACTTCAACTGTGTTCGTAATTCTAGTGAAAAGCTTGGGGGCCGAATTGTGGACAGCACTAGTATGGATGATTTTAATTCGTGTATTGGGGAATGTCAACTCTTTGATCTTAATGGTGTGGGGGGCAAATTCACTTGGAACAACCGTCGCATTGGCTCTTCTCGCATTTCTGCTAGGCTGGACCATGTCTTTGGGAATATTGATTGGATTCGGGTGTTGCCGAATTCCTACTTTGAATACACTACTGCTGGCACTAGTGATCACGCTGGAATTATTGTTCATCCGGTCACTAAGGTACCTTCCTTCCCCAAACCGTTTAGATTTTACAATTCTTGGCCCAATTTCCCAGGTTTTACTGAACTTGTGCAAAGCAATTGGAATTGCGATGGAACTGGTACACCTATGCAAAGGCTGGCGGCTTGCCTTAAAAATCTAAAACCCAAGCTTAAGGATTGGGCCACTCTTTCTAGAGATGTTTTGGACATATCCAAATGCCGAAATGCGCTGGAGACTATTCAAAATAATTCCAATATTGACTTCGATCATGATTTGCAAGTGCAAGAGAAGCTTGCCTCATTCCAATTAGCTAAAGCTCTAGATGTTGAGGAGGATGAGTTGAGGCAGAAAAGTAGGCATAATTGGCTCACACTTGGTGATAGAAATTCACGGTTTTTTTATGCAGCTATGAAATCCAGACAGATTCATAATAATCTAAGCCACCTGATGTCTCCTATGGGTCAAGGGAGCTATGACCCAATCTCTTTCAGGAAGCAAGCTTCTAGTTTCTATCAAAATCTATACCAGCAGTCTGACTACTGGAATGTATTCCCCAAACTCACCCCCAAGCGAATCCTTTCTGCTGAAGCTTCTGATTGGATGGGTAGGCAAGTTACTGCGGTAGAGATCAAAAATGCAGCATTTCAAATTGGCAAGGACAAAGCCCCAGGTCCTGATGGGTACAATTCTTATTTCTACCAGAAGACTTGGGAGATTATTAGTCAGGATGTCATCTCAGCAGTTTCATCTTTCTTCCGTACGGGCAGATTGTTACCTTACATAAATCATACCTTTCTCACTCTTGTGCCTAAAAGTACTTCTGCTTCTAGCTTGGGTGATTATAGGCCTATTTCATGCTGCAATGTTATTTATAAAATTATTAGCAAAGTTCTATGCAACAGGTTGAAGCATGTAATTTCAGATCTGGTCTCTCCTAACCAAGCAGCATTCCTCAAGGGCAGATTATTGGCTGATTGCACTCTTATTGCCCATGAGCAGATTAGAGACTTCAGCAACCCCATGGGCGCCAGAAGCTGCATTAAATTGGATCTCCGTAAGGCATTTGATAGTGTGAACAGGGAATTCATCTATTTTCAAATGCACCAGATGGGCTTTAATCATATATTTATTAGCTGGATTAAAGAATGTATCTCCTCCCCTATGTTTTCTGTATTAATTGACGGTTCCCCTGAAGGCTACTTTGAGTCCAACAGAGGTTTACGACAAGGGGACCCACTATCGCCCTACTTATTCGTTTTGGTCATGGAGGCTTTTTCACTCCTTATGGCAAGGGCCGAAACCACTCTCTCCATCCAACCTTTGAAGAGAACAGGATCTATATCTCACTTGTTATTTGCAGATGACCTCCTTGTTTTTTGTCGGGCCACCCCACGCTCTTTTGAAGGCCTGAAGGATGTCCTTCTCAACTTCAGCTTATTCACAGGGCTTCAGGTGAACTGGGATAAAAGTTCGGCCATCTTCAGTAAAGGGGTGCGTGATCCTAGAACACTATCTGCTACTCTTGGTATTAAACTGGTCACTTCTTTCTCTATCTATCTAGGGCTGCCTCTTTCCTCAAGATACCCAAAAGCTTCTATGTATGGGAGGTTAGTAGATAAATGCAAGAAGAGGTTGCTTGGTTGGTCTTCTGCTCTTCTTTCTACCTCGGGGAAAATTGAGCTTGTTCGTAGTGTTATTTATGGCATGGTGTCATTCTGGATGCAAGCATTCCACTTTCCTGCTTCTGGTCTTCGGGCCATCAATTCGGCTTGCAGAAAGTTCATATGGGGTAAATCGAATATTTGGGCCTGGCGATATTTGTGTACCCCAAAGAAGGAAGGAGGTGTTGGGCTTAGACAGCTAAAGGATTTAAATGCGGCCTCGGGGGTAAGACTCACTTGGAGATTCCTAGCTTCTGATGGTCTTTGGGCGTCCCATATGAGACATCATCATTCACTAGCTTCCCGTAATTTTTTCTCAACCAGGCCATCTGCACTTCAATCTGGCACATTGAAATTCATGCTTAAAAATCGCTCCCATTCCCAACACTTGATCAAACGCCATGTTGGAGATGGGGCTAACACTCTTTTCTGGTTTGACAATTGGCATCCCAAAGGCCCACTTCACATTCTTCATCAACCACCTCCTGGAGCCGAAACCATCCGAGTTTGTGATTATTGGTACATGGGGTCTTGGCGAAACCTGCCTGTTCTTCAACCTCTTTGGCCGGATCTTCAACCTATTAAACTTAACCAGCAACAAGACTCTTGGCGTTGGAATGCTGGCGCTGTTAGCTCCTTCCGTTCGGCTTGGGAGGGCTCTCGTGAGCCTCGGCCATCTTTTGCTTACCACCGACTTGTGTGGTACAGCAAGCACGTGCCGAAAATGGCCCTCTCTCTTCTTCGGGCAATCCACGATAAGCTGCCTACAAGAGATGTTCTCTACAGACGGGGTATTATTTCTGACCAGCTTTGTGTCCTTTGTGATAATGAGGCCGTGGAGAGTAGTTCACACCTTTTCTTTGAATGTGATTACTCCCATTATATTCTAGCTAGAAGCCTTCTCAAGCTTGGATATACAGGGATCGTTCCAAATAGTCTTCCTTCGGTGTGCGACTTGATATTGGCTAGATACAGGAATTCTGACCCGGTGGGGGTTCTAGCTAAAGCGGCCCTCTCTTCTATGGTTTGGCATATATGGAAACAAAGAAATAAGCGGATTTTTGAGTCCAAAAGCTTAGACAAGACATTGATGTTCGAAGACATTGCTGCAGATGTCACAATTACTCTCCGGGATCTAGATCGAGAAGGCGCTTCAGATAGCACCCCTTTTTCTAATTGGGGATTTTTGGATGCAGGCTGACTTGTACATATTTATTATTGGACCATTACATAGCCTAGGTAGATGGTAGTCTGTTTAGGGTGACGGCGCTTGTGCCCTATCCCCTATCCCACTTCTTTCTACTTATGCTATATTCTGATCCACTCATTTGTACATTATTTTGATTTCAATAAAGGATACCAATTACTCGTCAAAAAAAATATATATTGGTGGATTTTCTCATATTGTGTGATTTTCCGTCTCTGTAGCTTTCGTTTTCGTTCGTTTCGTTGTGATTTTCTAGCTTCTTCGTTAGATCGTTGTGTTTGGGGTAAGTCATTCGTGAAGAGCTTCATATCGCTCATATCTTAGAGATTAGATTGATCTTAGAAGCCATAGGGATCTTCCCGGAACTTTGCGCTTCAATTCGGCACTTTTCGTGCACTTTAGTTGGTTCAAGAAGGGGAACCAACCGACTAGATTGAGATCTAGTCGGTCGGCAACTCTTCTCGGACCCACTAGTTTACGTCAGTCGTTTTTAGCCAAGTTAATGTTTACTCTTAGTCGGTCTAATAACAACCACCGACCGACTAGATGTGAAACTAGTCGGTCAGAACTTTCTCTCAGACCGACTAGTTCCTTTGATTAATTTCACCTAAGTTACTGTTTATCGTTAGTCGGTCAATGAACACTCACCGACCGACTAGGTTGCAAACTAGTCAGTCGACGGGCCTTCACAGACCGACTAATTCACTACCCAGATTTTATTCCTTTTTCGCTGCTTGCTTTTAGTCGGTCACAGTAGAACGACCGATCGACTAGTTCTTAAACTAGTCGGTCAGCCGTCCTTCTTTGACCGACTAATCACCCTCGAAACCCTAGGTTTCGCCCAGCCGTCGCAACTTTTCCTATATAAACCCCCGATCGTTTTCTTTTATTTCTTCACTTCTCTTAGGCCTTTTTGCTTTCCCCCTTGACCTCTGACCTACCCCCAACTTCCCCCTAGCTCTCCTCCTTCATCCCTGGAACCCCCTAACCCCCTCCTTGCGCCGGCCACCTCCCCTAGGCCATTGGCCAACCCCCTAAACCCCAAATCCCGATTTCTCCAGATTTCCTCGCCATTTCCAGATCTGAACCATAGTTCTCCGGATCGTTCTTCTGTTGCCATGCTTGCTCGGCATCGTTCTTCTGCTACGATACAGGTAGTAAATCGATCCTTTAATATTCTCTTAACCCACGTTGTGATTTTTGTTAAACCCTAATAGATCCAGATTGGATGTTGTTCTAATATTGTTTTGCCATGGCAGCGATCCCATCTCCGTAGTTTAACATTTTGTGACATGCCTCGTTGATCGTCATCCTTGGTATCAGGCAAGTGAAACTTGCCACTTAGGGTTTTAGGCCATGCCCGTAGGCCATTTACTTGTCTTAGCGTAAAAGAGACTGGGCAGTGAAAGGATAGCTGCCTAGACGCCCTTTGATCTAGCTTGACAACGAAGCTAGATCCGTCATCTTCATCATGCTTGCATGTCATGTTTAATTTCAATTAACGGTACGCGAATATCTGTTCATGTCATTGCATACATTGATTGTTCATCGTGATTGTGTAGCACACGCTACTCTAAAATGTAAGCTGCGGCGAGTAGGATTTTGACTCCTACACAGTGATCAGGCTAGGTACACCCCTATGCCAAATACACTTCCTGGCTCGTGATCCAGAAGCGAGCATAGTGTGTTGCTAATCCCAACGCTCGATACACGTGGAGGGGTAGGGTTAAACGGTCGCTTGAGCGTAGAAGTGAGCCCGTACAGCCACTTCAGCCAAAAGACGGAAACTCTGAGCACAAAGTGAAAATAGTGATAAGTGATTCGTGCTTAGTGACTTGGTAGCTTTTGCTACATCGTGCGTGCTTGTCTCTTCTTTTAACTGTTGCAACATACTTAACTGCCATGTCAGTGCATCTTATTATAACTACTAGGTTGTTAATTTACTTTCAGTTTCCTTGCTCAAGTCTTTTTAGACTTGCTGACATGCGCCCCTTTCTCTTTGGGTGTCGCATGTTAGATCCTGAGCCAGAGTTCGTTGTTGAGGACGAGGTGTTTGCGGACACCGAGCCTGATCCTGTGTTCGATGAGGACTTCGTGGACACGGGAGATCAGTCGTAGAGACTGTTTGTGTTGCTGTTTAGTCTGCTTTAGTTGTCGGTGCGTAGCACCAATACTTTGTTCCGTGTTGGCTTTTGTTGGCCATGTTTTGGGCCTAGACTATTTCTTTTAGCCTGGTGGCTTTTCTGGATGTGGAACTTAATTTTAATGTTTGGACAATTCTGAGATTTGAGATTTTATTTCTGTATCTCTTGTGTTATTATCTTTGTTCTGTTTGCGGTTACAGGGACCTGCATATATTCAGTTTTGACGCTTATCAGGCGTGTAGCTTCACAGCTCCACGTCTGTGCGGACCTTCTCACGTCCCGCCTCCATTTTTGGGAAGCGGGGCGTGACAGGTTTTGTTAGTAGCCCAGGCAGGTCCCCTTCTGTAACTGCGATTATCGGAATAACGATAATAATATTAGAATGTCCAATAAACTAAGTCCGACATCCGAGTCATAAGCTATGAGTCTAATTTATTTTGTTTTCTGTGTCATTAGATGGCAGGAAGACGGAATACCCGTGGTGGTGGTGGTGTGCCCCCTCATGACGACGAGCCTGAGCGGGAGCCCACCAATGGGGAGATGATGCGGATGATGCTTCAGATGATGCAGTGCAGCAGGGTGTGCTCCTGTAAGTCCAGAATGCTCCAGTTGTTCGAGCTGCTCGGGCGATTCCGAAGGCCCCCCGTTCCGAGCCAGGAGTAAAGCAGTTTCGGGAGCTGGGTCCCGCTTATTTTGATGGGTCTGAGGGTCATCTAGCTACCGATGAGAGGATTCAGAACATAGAGGATAATTTGAAGATGGCGAAGATCAGCCCGGCTGGATGGGTTGATTTGGCGAAGAGGCAGCTCAAGGATAATGCTCGGAACTGGTGGGATGCGGAAGAGAAGATGCTGGTGGAGTCGATAGCTTGGGCTACTTTCAAGTCCAGGTTCGATGAGGAGTTCTTCCCGAAGGCTGCCAGGAAGGAGATGCTGCAGCGTTTTATTGATCTGAAGCAAGGGAGCTCGTCGGTGGACCAGTACCACCAAGAGTTCACTAGGCTGAGTCGGTTCGCACCGAAGATGGTGCAGGATGCTGATGAGAGGGCTCAGAGGTTCCTGCAGGGACTTGCTTTGGAGCTTCAGAGTTTCGTGTCTTCCTCTGATCTGGAGTCTTATCAGAAGGTTCTGGTAGCTGCGAGGAGGTAGGAGCTGAACCTGAACCTGAGGAGAGGACATGTTGCTGGAGCTGGGAAGAGGCATATGGATCAGGCCAGAGCGGTGGTTAGGCCTGGTTTCAAGCCCAACCAGCCAGCTCAGTTCAAGAGGCCAGGTGGGCCTGTTCTGAAGACTTGCAACCATTGCGGCAAGGAGGGCCATGTGAGGGACCAGTGCAGGAGACTTTTGGGGCAGTGCTTGGTCTGCGGCGATGCTTCGCATACTCTGAAGGATTGCCCGAGCATCAAGCAGCCTTGGAGGGCACCTATTGCAGCTCAGCCATTACAGCAGAGAGCGTCTGTTCCTGCTGGTCGTGGAGCAGCTCTCGTGCCGCAGAGGCAGGCTTTTCAGCGGGCCGTGCAGCCGATGAGGCAGGCTTTACTGATGACCGCTGTGGAGAGCGAGGCAGTGGATGAGGTTATCGCAGGTAACCCTCAATCTAGTTGTTTCCTTCCTTAATTAGTTTTAGTTATTAGATTATGTTTAGTTTCTTGCTAATGATTGTTTGCTAGAATAGGATCTGATTGTTAGATTGCTTGTTAGGTGTGATTCTGGTTTGCACATTCCCTGCACGAGTCCTCTTTGACTCTGGTGCATCGATGTGCATTATTTCTCGGAGCTTCGTGGAGAAGCATTCTTTGTCGACGTCCCCTCTTCCCAAGAGTTGGAATATCGTCACAGGCAATGGCGTGATCTCGGTGCATCGTGGTTGCAATTCTTGCCCGTTGGTGGTCTGTGGACATGAGCTTTACGTTGACTTCATTGTCCACGACATCATCAACTATGATGCGGTCCTTGGGATGGATTGGCTTGCGAGCTTCTTTGCTACGATCGACTGTCGGAAGAAGAAGGTGGTGTTCAAGATTTCCGGACATCCAGTATTTGAGGTCAGTCGAGGTAGCAGTTCTCTTGGCCCTGTCAGATTTCGGGCCAGACCGGTGGAGTTTGTGGCTATGCAGATGGAGCTGGAGAGGCCAGTGGTAGTGCGGGACTTCGATGACGTCTTCCCTGAGGAGATGTCTGGATTGCCACCCGATCGAGCTCTCGAATTTTCGATTGATCTTATTCCGGGAGCGCAGCCGATTTCGAAAGCGCCCTATCGTATGGCACCCGCTGAGTTGGAGGAATTGTGTAAGCAGCTGGATGAGCTTCTTCAGAAGGGTTTCATTCATCCTAGTGTGTCTTCGTGGGAGGCACCGGTGCTGCTGGTGAAGAAGAAGGATGGTTCGCGTCGCATATGCGTGGACTACAGGGAGCTGAATGCAGTGACCATCAAGAATAAATACCTGTTGCCTCGCATCGATGATATTTTTGATCAACTTGGAGGATCGAGGGTGTTTTCGAAGTTGGATCTGAGGAGTGGTTATCATAAGCTGAAGGTGAAGAAGGAAGATGTTCCGAAGACAGCGTTCAGGACGAAGTATGGACACTACGAGTTTGTGGTTATTTCCTTCGGTGTAACCAACGCTCCCGCAGTTTTCATGAATCTAATGAACCTGATTTTCTACGAATTTTTAGACAAGTTTGTCGTTATCTTTATTGACGACATTCTGGTCTATTCAAAGTCGGAGGAAGAACATGCCTCGCACTTGAGGACAGTGTTGGAGATTTTGAGGAACCATCGTTTGTATGCTAAGTTTTCGAAGTGCGAGTTTTGGCTGGACAGAGTTGCTTTTCTGGGGCATGTGGTGTCTGGAGATGGTATTTCAGTGGATCCCGAGAAGATTAAGGCCATCAGAGAGTGGCCTGTTCCGCAGTCAGCATCTGAGGTCCGGAGTTTCCTTGGGCTTGCTGGTTACTATCGGTGCTTCATTAAGGACTTTTCCCGTATTGCTGAGCCGATGACCAGATTGACGCGGAAGGATGTACCTTTTGTTTGGTCAGGTGATTGTGAGAATGCCTTTGGTGTTCTGATGGGGAGATTGACGACTGCCCCTATTCTTGTTGTGCCTGATCGTAGTGGAGGGTTCGAGATCTTTTGCTATGCTTCTGGCAAGGGTCTCGGTTGTGTGTTGCATCAGCATGGGCATGTTGTGGTATATGCCTCGCGTCAGCTCAAGACTCATGAGAAGAATTACCCGACACACGACTTGTAGTTGGCTGCTGTCGTGTTTGCGCTCAAGATTTGGAGGCACTTCCTGCTGAGTGATAAAGTGAAGATCTTCACCGATCACAAAGCTTGAAGTATATTTTTACTCAGAAGGAGCTCAACATGCGACAGCGTCGATGGTTGGAGCTCATGGCAGATTATGAGATTGATTTGCAGTATCGCCCTGGCAAGGTGAATGTGGTTCCTGATGCGCTGAGTAGGCTTCCAGTGGTGATGTTGTTGACTTCACAGTGGAGATTGCAGAAGGATTTTTGTGAGTCTGGTGTTGAGATCGTTCTTCCTGGAGAAGCTTCTTCGTTGATGTGTATGCAGATACAGTCAACGATCGTGGATAGAATCAAGGCTGGCCAGGCTGGAGATCCGAAGCTGGTGAAGATTCGGGAGCAGGTGGAAGCCGGTCTGCGAACTGACTTCTTGATTCATGAGGATGGTTCACTGAGGTTTGGAGCCAGGCTGTGTGTGCCAGCTGGAGATATCAGAGAGGAGTTGTTGGTGGAGTCACACAGTTCGCCGTATTCTATGCATCCTGGAGGCACCAAGATGTACAAGGATCTTCGTCTGAACTATTGGTGGCATGGTATGAAGAGGAGTGTGGCTCGGAGTGTAGCCAAGTGTCTGGTTTGCCAGCAGGTACAGGCGGAGCATCAGCGTACGGCAGGGTTGCTACAACCGCTTCCGATTCCGGAGTGGAAATGGCAACACATCACTATGGATTTCGTGACTGGACTACCTCGGAGTCCGAAGCAGAATGACACGATTTGGGTGGTCGTAGATCGATTGACCAAATCCGCGCACTTTATTCCATTCCGAGTAGGACAGTCCACTGATGCGCTAGCAAGGAGATACATGGAGGTAAATTCTTTTACTCTCTGTTTCTACTTCCTTTTCCTAGTTTAAATAGTGATGTAACATGAATCATGCAGGAGATCGTACGACTTCACGGAGTCCTCGTGAGTATCGTGTCAGACAGAGACACGAGGTTCATGATCGCGCCCCGGATACACGTCCCGAGGCGACGATTGTAGTTTTACCGCAAGCGCACGGCAAAGTGGCGAGCGGGTATCGAACACGAGGAGGTGGTGTTGGTTCCAATCTATCCTAGGTTGGTTTGACTACGAATGTTTTATTGGTGGAGATGGCTATGGTATGATATAATGGAAATGGTGGTGGATGTCGGTGTCGGTGATAAAGAAATCGGTCAAATACAATATAATAAAAGAGGGAATTTGCCTTGCGGCGATCCTGTCACAATCGTCGGGCAAAGTATGGGGATATAAAATCAAATAAAGACGTCTAGGGCTAGGGAATTCCCACTACGGATCGTCATACATCATTGTAAATAGTGAATCTTAATATTACTAAACTTGCATTGAGGTGGACTAGTCGCAACTTAATGTAGAACCAAGCTCACGCTCTCGCGCTATTGCCGGTCTATAGCAAACCTAGGTTAGTGCCCAATCTCTTGCAAACCCTAACCTAAGCCGCTAGCATGAGGATCGACATCATCGTTCAATCGCCCCTCGAGCCCACTCTCGTGCAAACTCGAGTTACGATCTAGGTTATGATAGTTCGTATTCGTCCAATCTCTTGCAAACGAATATGTGTATAGATTTACAATTAAAAATCCTAGCTTTGGTCCAATCTCTTGCAAACCAAATCTAGAGAAACCCAATTGTAAACCTAAATCGAATATCTAGGCCTTCCCATCGATTAGAATCCAATCTCTTGCAAATCCCAAATCGATGGAAATCCCTAGCTATCCGTAGGAAATCAATCACAACCTAACCTCCTAGCAATTCTAGCAATTTAGAATTCATTCTTCACAAATCTGAAATTAGATCATAGGGTTCATCCCCAAACCCTAGAACAACAAATCTACCCTAGCATAGCAACCACGATATAGGAATCAATAAAAACCATAGCTTGCATACAAAAAGATATCAAATCAAATCAAAGATTCAAATAGGAAGAACAATGATACTTAGCATTGATGAAGAATTCCAATCCAAATACAAGCTTTTTGATCCAAGAGGGGGCCTAGGGCATGGCCTAACCTCTAAAAATAACTCTAAGAAAACATGTGGAGACCCCCTCTAATGGTGGCTACAAACCCCTTAAATACTCCCCCAAAACCCTAGCAAGAAACCCTAGAAAACCCCTCAAATTCGTGCCCAAAACAGCCCAAACCGCAACTTAAAATCTGGGCCCAGGCCGCACTCGGCCGAGTGGAATATGTGACCCGGCCGAGTGACACTGACATGCAAATTCCAGCACTGCAGCATCAACTTGCAGAAATTCTCCAGATTTCATCCGACCTCCGATTGGCGCGTTCTTGGCGGCGTTGGAACCGTCATGAAGTCTACTATCCATAAAAAATATGAGAAAAATACTTTGATTGCTGGAATGATAGCAGATTTCAAAAGAGTGGGAGGCTGTCTGAAAATCTGGGCGCTGCGTGTCCTCGGCATCACTCGGCCGAGTGGCAAATGTCACTCGGCCGAGGGGCTTTTGGAACTCGGCCGAGTCGGAGCTCGTAGTCGACTGACGGATTACAGAGAGTTGGACATTTTGGCTTGCCGTCGTCTGGGTGCCACTCGGGCGGACGGAGTCTCCGCACTCGGCCGAGTGGGCGTGCGATGCTCGGCCGAGTGCACGCTGATACATCTCTGTTGCGTGTCCGATCTGGCCGGCCGAGCGGGGTCTCAATGCTCGGCCGAGTGACTCCTTCACTCGGCTGAGTGGCATGCTGAAAATGCCCAATCTCCATCTTTTCGCTTCCTCGTCGCTCCTACGACGTTCTTTCTTCTTCCACTCGTCTTCCATTGCAGAATAACCCTCAAAAGGGCCATGGTTGACATTCCGGAGTGGGTGCAAATCCTTTAAGCTCATTTTTGCTCCCGATCGCTCCATATTTCCTGAAATCCGACAAAAACAAGAAATAGTGAAAAGCATCGCAATATTGTCGAATAATCTTGAAAAACGCAATATGAGCAATCGAAATGGCGTGAAAACATGCGGAAAAAAGGTGTAAAATATGGAGTGATCAAAATCCCCCAAGCTTACCTCTTACTCGTCCTCGAGGAAGACAAGTAGAAGGCGAACCCGAAGGGTAAAAATAAGGAAAAAATGAAAAAGAATACGAAGTGGAAGGGGTCGCTAGATTATTCTCTCAGATCTCAAGCCATAAGCTACACATCACGATAACTTGGGAAATACGAATCACATGATATAAAGATTTCATATCTTACTTAAACATGGCACTTGCAAGCTTTTCAGAACAATAAGAGGGACTCTCTAAATTCATACAATCAATTCATATCCATATCACGCATTTCATAGAATTTAATATACAAATGTTGGCGATGCACTTTTCAATCAAAAGTTATAAATGAAGCATATAAGAAATCACACCACGCATGCAATAGAGAATAGAATAAAAGTCATGGCATTCACATATTTATTTCAAATCATGAAAAATCTCCATATCTAATATATTTTGCAAAGTCTAAGCATTATCGAATATTCCCATTCATGCACGTCTCCACTCTAATGTCATACTCACTCATATGGTCAAATGAATTCACCCCCCCCCAAGCTTAGCTTGAGGCGTCGCATCCAAAGGAATATAATAGTGGAAAATGGGATTTTTGCCTTGGTTTTCCCAAGTATTTTGAGGCTCCAATAATGAGATAGAGAAATATTTTTTTTCTTTTGGACTTTGTTTTTTTTTTGTTTCTCACTTTTCTTTTTGGATTTTTGTAGGAGCTATTTGATTTGTATTTTTTTTGGATTTTGGCTCCTTTTTGGCTTTTTGGACTTTTTGGAGCCAACTTTTTCTTTTGTGGGGATTTTTGGGAAATAGATGCGATATAAGTAGCTTTAGGAGGTGAACTCAAGTGACATGTAGAGAATAAAAAGATATATGTGGAGAAAGAAATAATGTAGCACTCGGTTCACTCTAAGATGTGCACGAACAGTTCAATAAAATAATACTTCAACTAAAACTCATATGTAAGTATGGATATTCTCAATCATCTCAATAAAAAGTGAAGTCAAGCGGTAAAGCGCACAATCATATCAAGCATGCAACAGAAGGTGAATAAGACACTAAAACTGATGCTTCAGATATACTAATGATGCGTGAATCTTGGTGCATTTCCAACAAAAGCATACTAAACACTAATCCATGCATTCAGTTTCAATTAATATCATGCATTCATATAGAGGAATCATCAAAAGAAATAGATTTGCAAGAACATGTGAATAGCAAGACTATGGAATACTCTAAGTAGCATGGCAAGGAATAATAAGCATCGTGATGGTTGCTAAAGCAATAAGAGATATCATCATACGAAATTCATCTAGCGGAAGAAGAAAAAAGGAAAATAAAGAAATAAAAAATAAAAGAGAGGAAATAAAAGAAAAACAAGCACACAACATGATGCATGAACACACATAAAAGGAAAATAAGATGGAAAATTCAAAAAGATGATGCAAAATTTTGAAAAAATTCTAAAAATTCTAAAAAAAAGGTAAAAATGCAACTAATGCATCTAAATGGCATGGAAATGCACTCCCCCAAGCTTAAACTTCACACTGTCCTCAATGTGATCATAAAAGGAAAAATATGAGGAACACCGATAAATATGAGGGAGGTGAATGAAAAATGATGAAATGAATGACATGAAATCCTAATGCAACTACATGCACATACAATGATGCCTGAGAGCGCTTTCCCCCAAGCTTATACTAAACAATCCTATTCAAGTGACTCAATCAAAAATGTCATGGCTTTGTAAAGCGTGATCAAGTCAAATGAATAAGAAAGTGAGTATTCACTTGAAAGAAATGCTCGATGGTTGTGAGCAAAAGGATGTGGCGTATCAAAATATGGAGAGGGGAATTAATATATATAATGGGTTTGGGGTGTAAAAGATTTTTGTTGCCATCATATGAGGTGATATTTATTCAAGCAAATCTATACGGTCCTCTCGCTGTCGAGAGGATTCGAGTTTATTTAAAGCATAAAATTTCTACACTACTGGATTGATATCACCTATAGCAAAAGGCGGATCCAGTATCGTTGCTGGTGCAGGCAACTGCTCCAACTGCTCCTTCCGTGGCTCCGCCAGACGCGTGTGTCCACGGACTCCATCAGACTCCAGCAATGCGGCTCCCAGCACCTCTCTAAGGACTCCACCTGTACCCTGCAAGAGATAAGCCGCATCAATCTGATGTGGATAATTCTTCCCCAAAATAAATGTATTCCAAAGAGGGTCATCAACATAAGTATTTAAACTTAAAGCCGGGTGACAACACTTCCCTGGAAATAAATCTCCACTCTCGTATACCACGTCGATCAACTCCTCATTATTCGCCTCAGGTTGTTCAGGTAGCTTGGGCATATAAGCGTAGGTCTCATCAGGTAGCTCCTCATCATCGTCAGACTTATCCCATCGCACCTCCTGATCATATTCAATAGCGTCCACGGGTGCTAACTCCTCGCTCTCCTCCTCGTATACGTCCCATCGTACCTCTTGATCATGTGTACATGAATCCTGCAAAAGGCACGATGAGTCGCCAAAATCTGAATCATAAAAAACGTCATACACGGGAGGAGAATCAAATGTAGGAGATGAGGGAGTAAAGAGATCTCCCTGAAGGGGAGCCATAAGCTCTGTGGGATTGTCCTCAACATCAGTGGAAGCGTGGTCCTCGGAGGGATGCTCAGCCTCTGTAGAAGGTGGGGATGGCTGCGGTAGCTCGAAAGGAGGGGGGCACAATTTGGGCTCCATCTGTGTGCAGATGTCATCGTCCAAAGTCACTTCCTCCTCGATGGTCTGCTCCACTACTGTATGCATGACCTCCACAATTATATCCTCTGATGGTATAGGCTGCTCTGACTCAGGTGGGTGGCAGGGGGAGGCGACGACGGCATAAGGTGGCTCTATAGGCTCATGTATCTCGACCATGGTGTAAAAATGGGTCTTGTGCCCCTCAATTAGAGCGTAGACTCCATCATCAATTGTGCCTGTGGAAGAGATACAATGAGTAATAAAGTTTTGAAATTCATGCTCAAAAGGATCACCTGCCGTTATTGTCAATGGACCGGAAATTCGAACTATGTCGACAATGTTTCTCAATAGGTCCGTGTACGTGTCCTCCTTTGGCAACTCAGATGTCTCTATTTGTGGAGTGTTGATGGTATAAAGGTGGATATGATCACCTTCAAGTGAAGCATACACTCCATCTATGATAGTACCTGCGCTAGAGACATTAGCCTTAACAAAATCGATAAATACTTGGTCGTATGGTATACTTACCGTAATGGTTAGTGAACCGGTAGATCGAGCATCATCTATCATTTGCTCCAAGGCTGCTGCCAACTGTAGATCACTGAACTTCCCCACTTGTATCCTCTTCAAAAACTCACGTGAGGGTCCCTTTAGCCTTCTAGTGAAGATATCAAATAGCGTGGAGTCATTCCACTCATGGTCTGACTCTGTCTGGAACATTTCTAACATTCCTTCAAACCTAGACAAGACTTCCCCAAAGGATTCTCCATCAGCCTGATAGAATGCAGCGAGATATATGTAGGATTGTATAGAGCCCGCTCGCATTTTCTTTGGAAGCCCCATCGCTGCAACAACTGTACCTGATCAATCAAAGTAAACAACCTGGAAAAGACGTCAGTGGTACAAGGAGAGATAAAGATAATAATAGCAGGTGGTGGGAAAAAAAATCTCTCACAATGTTTTTTTTTTTTTGTTTTTTTTTTGTTTTTTTTTAATGTAATCTAATCAACCTAATTGTGACAAATTGGCACCCAACGGGAAACACTTCCCCGGCAACGGCGCCAAAAACTTGATCGCGCCCCGGATACACGTCCCGAGGCGACGATTGTAGTTTTACCGCAAGCGCACGGCAAAGTGGCGAGCGGGTATCGAACACGAGGAGGTGGTGTTGGTTCCAATCTATCCTAGGTTGGTTTGACTACGAATGTTTTATTGGTGGAGATGGCTATGGTATGATATAATGGAAATGGTGGTGGATGTCGGTGTCGGTGATAAAGAAATCGGTCAAATACAATATAATAAAAGAGGGAATTTGCCTTGCGGCGATCCTGTCACAATCGTCGGGCAAAGTATGGGGATATAAAATCAAATAAAGACGTCTAGGGCATGGCCTAACCTCTAAAATAATCCTAAGAAAAACATATGGGGGCTAAGAAAACATGTGGAGACCCCCTCTAATGGTGGCTACAAACCCCTTAAATACTCCCCCAAAACCCTAGCAAGAAACCCTAGAAAACCCCTCAAATTCGTGCCCAAAACAGCCCAAACCGCAACTTAAAATCTGGGCCCAGGCCGCACTCGGCCGAGTGGAATATGTGACCCGGCCGAGTGACACTGACATGCAAATTCCAGCACTGCAGCATCAACTTGCAGAAATTCTCCAGATTTCATCCGACCTCCGATTGGCGCGTTCTTGGCGGCGTTGGAACCGTCATGAAGTCTACTATCCATAAAAAATATGAGAAAAATATTTTGATTGCTGGAATGATAGCAGATTTCAAAAGAGTGGGAGGCTGTCTGAAAATCTGGGCGCTGCGTGTCCTCGGCATCACTCGGCCGAGTGGCAAATGTCACTCGGCCGAGGGGCTTTTGGAACTCGGCCGAGTCGGAGCTCGTAGTCGACTGACGGATTACAGAGAGTTGGACATTTTGGCTTGCCGTCGTCTGGGTGCCACTCGGGCGGACGGAGTCTCCGCACTCGGCCGAGTGGGCGTGCGATGCTCGGCCGAGTGCACGCTGATACATCTCTGTTGCGTGTCCGATCTGGCCGGCCGAGCGGGGTCTCAATGCTCGGCCGAGTGACTCCTTCACTCGGCCGAGTGGCATGCTGAAAATGCCCAATCTCCATCTTTTCGCTTCCTCGTCGCTCCTACGACGTTCTTTCTTCTTCCACTCGTCTTCCATTGCAGAATAACCCTCAAAAGGGCCATGGTTGACATTCCGGAGTGGGTGCAAATCCTTTAAGCTCATTTTTGCTCCCGATCGCTCCATATTTCCTGAAATCCGACAAAAACAAGAAATAGTGAAAAGCATCGCAATATTGTCGAATAATCTTGAAAAACGCAATATGAGCAATCGAAATGGCGTGAAAACATGCGGAAAAAAGGTGTAAAATATGGAGTGATCAGTTCACATCTCAGTTCTGGCAGAGTTTGCAGAAAAGTTTGGGTACGTGTCTGAGTTTCAGCATGGCGTACCATCCGCAGATAGATGGCCAGTCCGAGAGGACGATTCAGATCTTGGAGGACATGCTGAGGGCGTGCATGTTGGATTTCCAAGGTTCGTGGGAGGACCATCTACATCTGGTGGAGTTCTCTTACAACAACAGCTTCCAGGCGAGTATTGGCATGGCGCCTTTCGTCGCGCTGTATGGGAGGAAATGTTGATCGCCATTGAGTTGGGATGACATTGGTGATCGGGATCTGTTGGGGCCTGAGATGATTGTGGAGGCTGTGGATGTTGTTAGGAACATTCGGGAGAGGCTGAGGATTGCTCAGGACCATTTTAAGCATTGGGCGGATGCTAAACGCCGTCCTTTGGAATTTCAGCCGGGTGACCATGTGTTTCTGAAGATTTCCCTGAATCGAGGAGTGATTCGCTTTGGGAAGCGAGGGAAGTTGAGCCCCCGATACGTTGGACCGGTTGACATTCTGGAGAGAGTTGGCGAGGTAGCCTACCGCTTAGCCTTGCCGCCATCTTTGGAAGGAGTTCACAATATTTTCCATGTGTCACAGCTTCGTCGATACATTAGCGATCCATCTCATGCTGTGGATTTCTCGGAGATCACCGTTCACCCAGATTTGACGTATGGCCAGTAGCCAGTGCTGATTTTGGACATGCGTCAGAAGTCACTCCGGAACAAGGTTGTCAACCTTGTGAGGGTGATGTGGCGACACGGCTCGCTAGGAGAGTCTACTTGGGAGAGAGAGGATGAGATGCGAGAGCGCTACCCACTTTTGTTTCCGGACACGTGAGTGTTGGGAAATTCCGAGGACGGAATTTTTCTTAAGTTGGGGAGGATGTAACGACTGGTTTTCAGGTATTTGGATTATCTATATTATATATATATATATATATATATATATATATATATATATATATAGGTGGATTTTCTCATATTATGTGATTTTCCGTCTCCGTAGCTTTCGTTTTCGTTCGTTTCGTTGTGATTTTCTAGCTTCTTCCTTAGATCGTTGTGTTTGGGGTAAGTCATTCGTGAGGAGCTTCATATCGCTCATATCTTAGAGATTAGATTGATCTTAGAAGCCATAGGGATCTTCCCGAAACTTTGCGCTTCAATTCGGCACTTTTCGTGCACTTTAGTTGGTTCAAGAAGAGGAACCAACCGACTAAATTGAGATCTAGTCGGTCGGCAACTCTTCTCGGACCGACTAGTTTACGTCAGTCGTTTTTAGCCAAGTTACTGTTTACTCTTAGTCGGTCTAATAACAACCACCGACCAACTAGATGTGAAACTAGTCGGTCAGAACTTGCTCTCAGACCGACTAGTTCCTTTGATTAATTTCACCTAAGTTACTGTTTATCGTTAGTCGGTCAATGAACACTCACCGACCGACTAGGTTGCAAACTAGTCGGTCGACGGGCCTTCACAGACCGACTAATTCACTACCCAGATTTTATTCCTTTTTCGTTGCTTGCTTTTAGTCGGTCACAGTAGAACGACCGACCGACTAGTTCTTAAACTAGTTGGTCAGCCATCCTTCTTTGACCGACTAATCACCCTCGAAACCCTAGGTTTCACCCAGCCGCCGCAACTTTTCCTAAATAAACCCCCAATCGTTTTCTTTTATTTCTTCACTTCTCTTAGGCCTTTTTGCTTTCCCCCTTGACCTCTAACTTACCCCAACTTCCCCCTAGCTCTCCTCCTTCATCCCCGGGGAACCCCCTAACCCCCTCCTTGCGCCGGCCACCTCCCCTAGGACATCGGCCAACCCCCTAAACCCCAAATCCTGATTTCTCCAGATTTCCTCGTCATTTCCAGATCTGAACCATATTTCTCCGGATCGTTCTTCCGTTGCCGTGCTTGCTCGGCATCGTTCTTCCGCTACGATACGGGTAGTAAATCGATCCTTTAATATTCTCTTAACACACGTTGTGATTTTTGTTAAACCCTAATAGATCCGGATTGGATGTTGTTCTAATATTGTTTTGCCATGGCAGCGATCCCATCTCCGTAGTTTAACATTTTGTGACGTGCCTCGTTGATCGTCATCCTTGGTATCAGGCAAGTGAAACTTGCCACTTAGGGTTTTAGGCCATGCCCTTAGGCCATTTACTTATCTTAGTGTAAAAGAGACTGGGCAGTGAAAGGATAGCTGCATAGATGCCATTTGATCTAGCTTGATAACGAAGCTAGATCCGTCACCTTCATCATGCTTGCATGTCATGTTTAATTTCAATTAACGGTATGCGAATATCTGTTCATGTCATTGCATACATTGATTGTTCATCGTGATTGTGTAGCACACGTTACTCTAAAATGTAAGCTGCGGCGAGTAGGATTTTGACTGCTGCACAGTGATCAGGATAGGTGCACCCCTATGCCAAATACACTTCCTGGCTCGTGATCCAGAAGCGAGCATAGTGTGTTGCTAATCCCAACGCTCGATACACATGGAGGGGTAGGGTTAAACGGTCGCTTGAGCGTAGAAGTGAGCCCGTACATCCACTTTAGCCAAAAGACGGAAACTATGAGCACAAAGTGAAAATAGTGATAAGTGATTCGTGATTAGTGACTTGGTAGCTTTTGCTACATCGTGCGTGCTTGTCTCTTATTTTAACTGTTGCAACATACTTAACTGCCATGTCAGTGCATCTTATTATAACTGCTAGGTTATTAGTTTACTTTCAGTTTCCTTGCTCAAGTCTTTTTAGACTTGCTGACATGTGCCCCTTTCTCTTTGGGTGTCGCATGTTAGATCCTGAGCCAGAGTTTGTTGTTGAGGACGAGGTGTTTGTGGATGCCGAGCCTGAGCCTGTGTTCGACGAGGACTTCGTGGACACAGGAGATCAGTCGTAGAGACTGTTTGTGTTGCTGTTTAGTCTGCTTTAGTTGTCGGTGCGTAGCACCAATACTTTGTTCCGTGTTGGGTTTTGTTGGCCATGTTTTGGGCCTAGACTCTTTCTTTTAGCCTGGTGGCTTTTCTGGATGTGGAACTTAGTTTTAATGTTTGGACAATTCTGAGATTTGAGATTTTATTTTTGTCTCTCTTGTGTTATTATCTTTGTTCTGTTTGCAGTTACATGGACCTGCATATATTCAGTTTTGACGGTTATCAGGCGTGTAGCTTCACAGCTCCACGTCTGTGCGGACCTTCTCACGTCCTGCCTCCATTTTTGGGAAGCGGGGAGTGACATGTACTAACAAGAAACCAACATATATACATGTTTTAAATATATACTAACATTTATTTATATAATACTGCAGACAAGTATAATAAACCGTACACATACATATAAGGTGTACATAACATATCATATTATAATAAGGTAACTGGCTAGGTATTATATAATAACTATAGTTTACATTATTTAACGTATACCGTACGTGCATGATAATATAATGCAAGGCACTCACAGATTAGAGTTGTTGAGTTTCCCATCGATTCTGCCCACTTGAAGAGCTTGGACGTCGACGTAGTGAAGCGACGGGAGGTGGTGGTTGTGGTCAGGCGTGGTCAGTGCGAGGCAGTGGCGGGGTCGCGAGCTGACGTCGTTCCGGTGGTGCAGCGAGAGGAGGAAGGCGATGAGTGTCGGGGGTCTCGAAGGGGAGATGGCACTAAGATAGGTCGGGGCGGGCGAGCACAGTGGCGGTGAAGGCCGTGGAAGAGGGGAATGTTGGTCATTGGATTGGAGAGCTTGGGTGCGGGTCGACGGGTGGTTGGAGCGCCGGTGGGTTTCAAGTGTCGCTGGGGAAGGCGCAGCGGGCTCTTGGAGGTGGGGTTGGAGACGGGCAAGCGGTGACTAGGTGCTAGGCGCCTGGGGATCTCTATAGGCAGCGCCGGAGTGAGGAGGAGTGTTTTCTGGTCGATGACGACGTGGTGTTGCTGCGAGGGGAGAAGGAGGCTGAGGGGATGGGTCACATGTGGAAGGGGTGGCAGTGCGGTCTGCTTGGGAGGCTGCAACGTCGAATGGGGCGATCTCGGGGTTAAGTGGTGCAAGTCAGAGCTAGGCTTGGGTGGAGGAACGTGGAAAGGTAAGGTTGCTGGGGTGGTCGGAGGCGGGAACTGTGCCTGGGCTAGCGGTGGAGAGCCGCCGTCAGAGTTGTGGTCGCCGTGGGGATTGGTGGGGCTACGTTGGTTGTTGAAGATGGGGTGAGGTCGGAGATGAAATGGGTTGTATAGTTTTATAAAGGAGGAGGATGTTTGCCTTGAGGAAGAAGGGGAGGGGGTGTTGGTTTGCGTGTTGTAAAGAAGAGAGGGTCTGTTGCTTGCAGATGAAAACTAATGTGGCAGGGATTCTCTTTTTGAGAGGGGGAAAGAGTTTGGTGGCTGATAGTTTTGAGGGGAGGAGGTTTTGCTGATGGATTCTACGGGCTGTATTATTTTTTTTGAAGAAGAGAATAAGTAGGAGAAAATGACGTGGGGGTTATTTTGTTGAGATCCTCCCGGATCTGTGTGAGTGAGTTTTTAAGTGGAAACGTGCGTGAGTGGGGTGTTATGTGGAGAGAGAAAAGGGAGGTGATTAGTTAGGATAATATTAATTAGCTAGGAATAGTAATATCTGATTTAATTTTTATTCGTTTTTAAAAAAATTTACAGTTGAAACTAAATTTAATATAGTTTCAATAATATTAATAATAATCAGATTTACAATCTCGTCCCCCATGACATCCAAAAATTATAACGAAAATACCTGAGCGATCGCGCCTCCGAGAGTATCGTGAAAACAGGGTCAGGTCTCGAGTTTGAGCTAATCATAAAACAATTATTTTCATAATTCAAAGCATTAATAAAATACGTACGAAATTGTACGACAGAAAAGTGGTCGTTACATTGCCCCTACTTTCGTTCGTCCGTATCCGCTTTCGAGCTGCCCTTAGTCGTTGGATCTGAGATCAGCGTCGTCCATATCCGCTTTCTAGCTATCCTCAGCTGTTGGATCTGAGATCAGCGGCCCTGAAAGCGTCGTGTCGCCCAGTTATTAGCGCCATCGGATGAGGAAGGAGGGGCTAGGATCTCTCCACGTGGCCTGCTGGTTGGGCTACGATGCATACGCACGTATAAGACCGTATTTTCCTCGTATTTATGCTGTATTTCCTCATTTAAATTGTATTCTGCATTCAAAAATTCACAGAAATTAGTACAGATCTCAGAAAAATATGAATTAATATTCGTTGGAATCATAAGATAGAGATCTACACATGAAATATATTAGAATGACAGAATTACTCAATAAAAAATCATTTTTTGCATTAATCAAGAGCTTTCTCTATTAAATGATAATAATCTAAATACGATCGTATTATCAGCCAAATACGTACCATATATGCACAAAATTGGGCTAAATGAGGGGCTAAATGTGTAATATCTACCATGAATCACGGGACCCGACAGGCAAGTGAGCTGGCTCCTTGACTGTGTAAGAATTCGCTTTCCTTAGTGGGCCTCTGGGCTATTGGGTCAAGGCTTACCACTTCAAATGGGCCTCACTTTCTAAACAAAATATATCTTTCTGCTTTGTGGGTTGGACCCATGTATCAAGAATGGCCCCCGTTACTTAGACTCAACCAAAAGGAGACAAGGAGATGAGTTATAAATACATAGTAGATCAAGGGAAAGCTACTCGATCGGGCAGACACAGTGCTCGATCGAACTCGGAGCAACCAAAAATGAGCTGAAAATGTTGCTCTGGAATTAATTCGACTCGACCGAGTAGTTACAGTACTTGATCGAGCTCAGTGCAGAAATGTTTTAGCTCGACCGAACTGAGTAAGCAGCTCGGTCAAGTAGCAAGGCAACAGCTTGGGAGATTAGTTTCTTTAAATTTTATATTCAGCTCGATCGAGCAATCCGAGCTGCTTGACCAAGCAGCAACTTAAAGCAGGGGACCCACTATTTTTTAATTTGTAATGGGACCGACCGAGCAGCCCTAGCTCAGTCGGCCCCTTATATAATCGAAACGAATCCCTCACAACTCCCCCCAAATTAAAACTCTTCAACCCTAGCACAGCCCTCCCTCTCTCAAACTCCCTCACTCGATCTCCCTCTTTGCTCGACCACCACGAGCGCCGCCCGAGCGCCGCTGCATTGCACTGGGACTCCATTCCGCCCCTCTCTCCCCCTTATCTCCCCACATCTCCCCCTCTATCATTCCTTAATTCAACCCTAAAATTGGTTTATTTCTAATTTTGAACCATAAACCCCATTAACTTCCTAATTCTGCTACAAATACTTTTCTTACCATCTACTACATGTACATTTGGAGCTTTAGGAGGCAATGCTTGGGTTTGGATCACTTTTGCCGATTGGGACTAGCTTGGGGGACGTTTCACTTGGAGGCTATGCCCTTAAATTGCTGTCGCGATCACTGTGCTTCACGATATCGGGTACACTCGTTCCTCTCATTATTTTATATATTTTGTTCACACACAGAGCTCTCATCATTTAGTGCTGAGCTTTCTGGAGTCGAATAGCCGGCATCCTACATTTCAGCCCTAGTAGGGCAAAGACCGCATCTATCATTACCTGTGTCTAGGCTACGCTCAGCACCACTTTTCCACGACTATCTTTTCTGGGCCTGAGGTTGGCACCATCTCACATCACAAGCTTGTACATCTTCGTGGGATGACCAGACCCGTCAGACGGGTCGAGTGCCAGAGGTCAGTGCTAGGACCCTAAGGTCTCGATAACAGTGCCCCATCCTGGTCTAGGTGTTTGATTCGGACGTGGCATTACCTAAGTCGAATGCCAGAGGTCTGTGCCTCAGGCTGGCTGAGGGCTTTGCTGTGGACATTGCATGACCTAGGTCGAATGCCAGAGATCTGTACCTTAGGCTGGCTGAGGGATTTGCTGTAGACGTGGCATGGCCGGGGTCAAATTCCAGAGGTCTGTGTCTCTGGAAATTTGATGGCTTTGCTGCAGACGTGGAATGAATGGGCCCAAATTCCAGAGGTCTGTGCCTTAGGGTGGATGGAGGCTTTGTTGTGGATGTGGCATGACTGTGGTTGAATGCCAGAGGTCAGTGCCTCGAGTTGACTGTGGGATTTGCTTGCAAAAGAAAATCAAAAGCCACACTAGGACCCTGTGCGTTGCCTGTGGAATAAGAGAATAATATACCTCACTAGGGCCTTGAACCCGATCCAGCAGGACTATACCACACTAGGACTTGATGGCCTAATCTGGTGGAAGAATATTGCACTGGGGCACGAAGGCCAGAGCCACTGGAAGAGTATCACACTGGGACCCAAAGGCCTGAACCAGTTGAAGAATAAGACCAAAAATCCAAAAAGCCAAAAAACCACAATGGGACCCTAAGGCCTCGCTAGTGGATTGACCCCATCCAGAACTGGGGGTCTTGAGTCAAGCACGTGGTGCCCGAGTCCACCGCCCAAAGTCTGAGCCGGCGATTTGTGTTGGGTTTTTTTAGGACCCGTATGGCATAAATATATGACCATCCAACATCAGACAGACGATAGAATCAAAAATAGCAGCAGAAAATAGATTTATTAAACACTTTAATAAAAGGCCCTAAGGATATCATGGACCCGAGCCAGGACCTCTACTATCTTGGGGTGGGTCTGACCAGCCCCAAATAGATCTAAACTACTCCAACAATATAAATATAAAAGCATTAAAAGAACATACCCAGAACTTTGCTTCCGCAGTAAACGAAGCGTTGTTTTCAGCAACTATCTTTCGCTTCCCAAAGCAAGCCGACACCGCACCTCCAAGACTGGACCACCCTAAGCGAGCCGACACCGAGCCTTCGAGCCAATCACTCGTTGAAGAAAGTTTTACTTAAGTATGATCCACGTCAAATACTTTGGATCTAATCCAATCCTCCTCCTCGACTTGCTTGGACTCGAATAGAGGAATGGAAGAATTAAAGGAGGAGAGAATAATTTTTGTCTCGGATCGAGTGTGCTCAATACTTTTCGGAGCCACTCGAATCAGATACTTGTTGTAAATTTTGTAAGGGGGGCTAGCCCATATTTATATAGGAAGTCGGCCACCTTCCTCATCTTACGAGCAATGCGGGACTAAAGATATTTAGATAGAAAAATTAAATTAGTTTGCCTTACAGTAAGGCCAAACTTCAACTAATTTTTTCTCCCGCATCGTTGAGCTTTGCAAGTGATACTACCAATCAAATCGAAGAGCACTGAATGGTGATCGCATAAAAACAAACGGTGCTACAATCCGACTTCGTTTGGCCGCTCAAACATTGGATCAAAGTTTCCCAAAAAAATCACAAAACGCTGAAAAACGCAGTCGTCTTAAGGGTTTTAGAAAACCCTAGCAGTGGGCCCCACAAGGTCTGCTTTGGGCACGCCTAGCCAACTGGGTGCACCTGCCCGCACGGGCAGGTCTAACCCACCTGATGGGCGGACGGGCTCGAGATAGAGCCCACCAGACGGGCACTGACTCAATACCCGGGGGGCTTGACCCTCCTGACTGCGGGCGGGCTTAGCCCGACCCGCCCAGCTGGGTAGGCTAGCCCAGCCTGCATGAGCTGGGTTAGCCCAGCCCACCTGGGTCGGGCTGGGCCAGAACTGGGCAAAAGCCCACTTCTGGCCTTTTGAGCTATTTCTTGAGTTTTTGAGCTCCGTTTGTGCCCATTTCAGAACCGTTTAAAAGAAGGGTTCGAATGTGACTACTCCAAGAACCCATGTAACATTTTCTATGCCAAGAATCCATGTAACCTTTTATATGCTTTTATTAAGCAAAATATTCGCGTAAACATTTTACAATATATTTTCAACTCTTTTGCATCATATGCAATATTCCCTCATAGCATTATTCAAATGCTTATATCGCAAACTTTTTGCGACACTATTAAATTTCCTAGACTTATTGTCACAAACTCTTTGTGACTTTAATTATTCTCGTGCACCCTAGCGTACTTCTCCTTAATCCTTCCTATTACTAAGACGCAAATCTTACTCGGTGTGAGACCCTACAGCCTGACCCTACTACAGGTTAGGGCTCGAAACCCCTAGACGACAGTGACCACGAGCAGTAGGTATCGCCCCCTGTTTCGGCATCATAATTACATGATTGACCTAATGACAAAAGCGTCGTCGGGATCACTCTGCTTGTGTTCATGATGAATACCGCAGTTTTAGTCCCTTCATCAAAACTATGTCACTATATAGCCTAGGGTATGATAAACCGTCAACCCTACTAGCTAGCACTGGTCAGTATACTTTCGGTCTTTGGTATGTCCATGTTGTACTTCCTACAACATACCCCGATCAAGGTTTTACACAAAGAACCGTACTAAGCCTGTAACACTAACTTCCCTTTAACTGAAGAGACGAATCCTATCTTGATCACTACTTACCTCGTACGCTTCAAGTGTCACCAAACCTAAGACCTTTCAACAAGTGAAGACTTGAGGCTAGATCATATATCTAAGTGATACCGTTCATGCACAGGTTCGTAAAATGACCTCAAGTCTTAAGGACCAACTTGCCTGTCATCATTAGAGAGTTATCAATGACAGTTTAGTTAATGTTAACCATTTGATAACTCTTTATTGGGTCATTCAGTGGACTCATTCTCCAATGAGCACATGTGCCTTGTCTCCGACTTCGCCAGGTCGAATGATTATAAGCTCATCATTACCCTTTAGGTTAAGACAAAGACACAATGGCCTGTCCGATGTGCCGATATCCTTTTCTTGACACATCTAGGACTATGAATGTTTTAAACTTAAGTTCATATCGATCATTCACCTTTCATAATCGAGATCTCTATCTAGATACGTGTATGACCTTACTTTGAGTCTAAGGAAATTATTCAAGAATTAAAACATTTTATTCGTACTATGATAATTAGTACCATTTATTTGAACAAGATGTTTTCTAGGAAAAATTGCCTCGAGGGCATATATCTTCCTACATATCCCACTTGCACTCAGGCTATTTATCTCGGTATCTCATACCGTTATAACATATCAGTCTTTACGGACGTTCATATGTCAGAGCCTAAAGAATGGATCTGCTAAAGCGTATCTATAATGCAGTATTATAGAGTCTTATTACGTATACACCATTGATCACACAGTGGTGATTCCACGAAACCGTCTTTGGATCTCATCCACCAATTTTTTCCTCTTCTGTATAGCTAATGATTAGCATATACTACTTTATATAAGATTTATTATTTTATACTAGTCGGTCATATCAAAGCATATTCCAATATTCATGTGTCATTTATGTCCAACACATTAATGACACCAAATATTCAATATCTCTTACATAAACAAAACCTTTTTGATTGTATGTCACATATATATGTTTTTATACCTTGGAACTTTACTTAGCACAAATCGGAATCAAGCAACATGCTAGCTCCCACTGACTTTGAGAACTTTTTGGTCATAATACTTCAACTTGACTTTCTAAATCTCATTTAGAATGTTGATTACTATTATAATCAGCCCATTTGTATTGAATGAGTTAAAAATAGAATGTGCTTGTGTCAGGTTGTTTGACGAATAAGTTATATCAAAATCTGTCTATAGGAGTCTTGATGATAACTTACTCAATCATAACTACCCACACTATCTTTTCATTTATCTGCATTAATCTTCTAACGTGAAGTATTACATGCAGCCAAACAAGAACTTTTCTTATTATGGGCATTATGAAGATCACATTTAATGTATATGTGCCTAAAATATACTTGTTACTATAGATTTGTTAAAATACTGACTACTCCAGTTAATCGCATCAACTCAGAAACATACACAACAACTCAAAAAGCCACCAGAGTATACTCATCAAGATATCAAAACAATGACTTTAATTAAAGAAAATTGCTCAAAACATTTCCATCCAAAATGACGTTCATTTCGATCATTGTTCAAGCTCACATTACTTCATTTATTCAAAATAAAAAGCAGATGATATCCTTGACATCTCTAATGTCCTTGATGGCCCCAGCAGCAACGATTACTCTCTTTACTGACCGCACCAGGAACTTCACCCATCCAAAGCTTCAAGCACCTATAGACAATATACAGATGTTTAGTAATCATACGGGTGTCTCATACCACGTATTAAGCTTTATGGAAATTATTTTCTTTAACAAGATTTATATCTGAGGCTGAGGCATCACCATGCCCCTTTTTCTCTACAAGGTAAGCCTTGCAGTTCCTCTTCCAGTGTCCAGGCTTATGGCAATGGAAACACTCAGACTCAGACGATGCCCCCTTTTTCTTTTTCTACAACTGCTTGGCCTTGGCAGGTTGAGGGATCTGCCTC
This sequence comes from Scilla litardierei, assembly GCA_030789695.1. Taxonomy (NCBI): domain Eukaryota; kingdom Viridiplantae; phylum Streptophyta; class Magnoliopsida; order Asparagales; family Asparagaceae; genus Scilla; species Scilla litardierei. The sequence continues at coordinate 96,441,424 of CM061133.1, read as the reverse complement.
TTCTTACCCTTGCCCTTGGGCTGGTAAGAAGAAGCAGTGCCGATAGCCAACACTGGTGGGTCGTTCTCAATTTTCTCCTTGAACTGCCGGAGCATGTTCAGAAGGCCTGGAAGTTCCACCTCAGTGTTGTTTCATTATAAAGCTCGTAATGAACAGGTTAAAAGCAAGAGTCAAAAACGTTAGGACTATGTCAGTGCCCATCTCATGATCAAGGACAAATCCTTGCTGTGATGTGTCCTCTATGTACCCGATCATCTTGATCACATGATCTTAGATGGGGCATGTCGTCATCTTCGTTTCCCAAAGGTTGCAGGTGGCTTCGAATCTGGCAACCCTAGAACGCTTGATTCTTTCGCATTTAAAAGCATGCTCTGAATATCCATATGTTCATGTTTTCTCTACAGATCATTGTTCATCGAGGCCAGAGTAAGGCACCTGGCCTTTTCTGCTTCCCTTTGACATAGCTTGTAGGACTCCTTTTATTCGTTGGTGGATTCGTCTTCGGGTTTCTTAGGAGCAGTTTCCGTCAGTACATGACCAATTCCAGCTATCGAGAGAACTAACTTGATGTTCCTCAATAAATCATTATAGTTTGTTCTGTTTAGCACATTCTTCTCGACGATAAACTTAAGTCTTGACTCCATACTGCATTTTAATAGAAGTTTGAATTAGCATATGTTCTTTTATAGTTTAAAAGTTTTTATTAAACTATATTCTCCCACTATTTTAATGAACAGTTTAAGCCATAATAATGAACAATTTATTATATTTAAAATTTGTGGGAGAGGGATCCAACCACCCGAGCTTCGCAACCTTGAGGAGACTCAACAAATTGATCGGCTCTGTAATTGGTAGATGAACTCTTCATCGATCGCATCATATGTGACTCCTTATAGGTTTTTGCCCGTAGTCACTTATGATCTTGAGGAGACTCAACAAACCATAATGACTAGTGTAGTCGAACCCTTATTTTCATGTCTAAACTTAACTTACATCGACACTCGAGGAGACCCGACGCGGCGGTTTGGGTTAAAACCAGACTACATCATATGTATGATGGAGTCGGTTTCGAAAGGAGACCATGTCATAGCTTGAGGAGACTCAACAACCATGACATGTGTATTTTAGTCCCCTAATCCAATAATAAGGAGGGCTACGTTAATCTTGAAGAAGTTTTAAAACGTATTAGACTAGATGTAATCGATGGTTTCACATAATAACAATTCACATCATTGGTTCAACGGAAAACAGCCAGTGATTTGCTACGCCAGTATCACTATCCACAGTCGAGCTAGGGCGATCCACAACACTAGTCAAAAAGCGCTAGATCGGATCATGATCCTTTAAGGATTTGAATTATTTATATGTGGTGTCATCGATTAAAATGGCTTCATTAAAACTAGTTAATCCTATCAACTAGTTGAATCCTAAAATTCGAAATTATTAGCATTGGTTAATAACTTTTATTAAAGTCCTTATCAACTATAAGGAATTATCTTGCTATCCTCATCATGTATTAGGGATTTAATAAATTCAAATTACAACAATTTAAAATATAGCCTTTTATCAAAATTATTATCAGAACGATTAAAAAGATAATTGTTGGAAAGAGCTACCATAACAGGAATTAGGAATTTGATTGTTGAAAAAATTTATTAAAACATAGCATGCCAATCTAAAATTTATCTCATAATTTTTAGAAATTTTTTAATGGCTATCCTAAGAGTTCTTGAATTATCAGATAATATGCAAGAAATTAAAAACCCATTAAAATACATCAACTAAATTTTATCCCATAAAATTAGCATGATGACTAGTAACTTAAAATATCGCATAAAATTAAGTTACAATCCATTTTAATAATTATCTCATAATTATAAGCATTAACAACAATGAAATTTATCTCAATAAATTTAGCATGCAACTTAAAAGATTTATCACATAAATATAATATCAATCATCTAAAATTTGATGTTATAAAATTAAGTTGTAGCATGTTAAGATAATTGCATAATCATTATGTTCTTAGCATTCATATTCTTTGCAGAAATTAGATCAGTATATACCTGGCCTCTGATAACAATGTTGGGGTTTTTTGGGTCACTTAGGGCAAAAATATATGCCCGTCCTACATCGGACGGACGATAGAATCAAAAATAGCAGTGGAAAACAGATTTATTAAACACTTTAATAAAAGTCCTTAAGGATATCATGGACCCTAATTAGGATCTCTACTATCTTAGGGTGGATCTGACATGTCCCAAAATAGATCTAAACACTGCAACAATATAAATATGAAAGCATTAAAAAACATACCCGGAACTTCGTTTCCGCAAAAAACGAAGCGTCGTTTTTCGCAACTATCTTTCGCTCCCCAAAGCAATGCGACACCGCACCTCCAAGACTAGACCACCCGAAGCGAGCCGATACAGTGCCTCCGAGCCAATCACTCACCGAAGAAAGTTTCATTTGAATATGATTCGAGTCAAAGACTTTGGATTTAATCCAATCCTATTTGCTGTCTTACTAGAACTCGAACATGGGAACAGAAGAATTAAAGGAGGAGAGAATAATTTTTGTCTCGGATCGAGCATGCTCAGAATTTTTCAGAGCTACTCGAATTGGAGACTTGGTGCAAATTTTCCAAGGGGGTTGGCCCCTATTTATATAGGAAGCGAGCCCCCTTCCTCGTCTCATAAGCAATGTGGGACTAACAAGGTTTATGGATAAAAATTAAATTAGTTTGCCTTACTCAAAGGCCAAACTTCAACTAATTTTTTCTCCCTTACCTTTGAGCTTCGCAAGTGATACTACATATCAAATCAAAGATCATTGAACGATGATCGTATAGAAACAAACGTGCTCCAATCTGACTTCGTTTGACCCCTCAAACATTGGATCAAAGTAGCCCAAAAAATCACAAAACGCTGAAAAACGATGATGTTGTTTAGGGTTTCAAAAAACCCTAGCAGTGGGCCGCACAAGTGGGGCCCTTTGGTCTGCTGGGCGTGCCCGACTAGCTGGGTTCACCCACCTATACGGGCATGCCCGACCCGCCCGCTGGGCGGGCGGGCTCGAGACATAGCCTACCCTGGGGGACTAGACCAGCCTACAAGAGTAGGTGGGCTTAGCCCGCCAAGCGGGCTCGACACAGAGCCCGCACGGGCGGACTTGACCTGCCCAGCTGGGTCGAGCTAGCCTAGCCCGCATGGGCTGGGTTAGCCCAGCCCAGCTAGGTTTTGCCCAGTTCTGACCTCTTGAGCTATTTCTTGAGCTTTTGAGCTCCGTTTGTGCCCATTTCATATCCCTTTAAAAGCATGGTTCGAATGGGACTATCTCAAGAACCCATGTAACCGTTTCTATGCTTTTATTATGCAAAATATTCTCGTAAACATTTTACAATAAATTTTCAACCCTTTTGCATCATATGCAGTAATCTCTCATAGCATTATTCAAATGCTCATATCGTAAACCTTTTGTGACACTATTAAATCCCATAGACTTATTGTCACAAACACTTTGTGACTTTAATTATTCTTGTGCACCCGAGTGCACTCCTCCTGAATACATCCTGTTACTAAGACGCAAATCCTACTCGGTATGAGACCCTACAGCCTGACCCTACTATATGTTGGGGGTTCAAAACCCCTAGACGACGGTGACCACGAGCAGCTGGTGTCGTCCCTGTTTCGGCATCATAATTACGTGATTGGCCCATTGACAAAAGTATCGTCGGGGTCACTCTATGACTGTAATGAATACCGCGGTTTTAGTCCCTTCGTCAAAAATATGTCACTGCATAGCGTAGGGTATGGTAAACCATCAATCCTACTATCTAACACTGGTCAGCATACTTCATCTTTGGTATGTCCATGTTGTACTTCCTACAACATACCCCAGCCGAGGTTTTGCACAAAAACCGTACTGAGTATGAAACACTAACTTCTCTATAACGAAAGAGACGAATCCTGCTTGATCACTATTTACCTCGTATCCTTCAAGTGCCACCCAACCTAAGCCATTTCAACGAGTGAAGACTTGAGGCTAGATCATAGTTCTAAGCGACACCGTTCACGCACAAGTTCGTACAATGACCTCAAGTCTTAAGGACCAACTTACCTAACATCACTAGAGAGTTATCAATGACAGTTTAGTTAATGTTAACCATTTGATAACTCTTTATTGGGTCGTTTAGTGGACTCATTTTCCAATAAGCACATGTGCCTTGTCTCCAACTTCACCAGTTCGAATGATTATGAGATCATCATTACCATTTAGGTTAAGACAAAGACATAATGGTCTGTCCGATGACCGATATCCTTTTCTCGACACATTTATGACCATGAACGTTATAAGACTTAAGTTCCTATTGGTCATTCACTTCCTATAATAGTGATCTTTATCTAGATACGTGTATGACCTTACTTTGAGTCTAAGGAAATTATCCAAGTATTAAAAAAATTTACCCATACTAGGATAATTAGCACCATTTATTTGAACAAGATGTTTTCTAGGATAAATTGCCTCGAGGGCATATATCTTCCTACGCTCTGATAGGATGAAACGATGCTTTGGAAATATAAACGGCGGTGCTTGCTGATGTGATTGATCACTCCATAAGATGTCACACCCTGCATTAAAGACATGATTTGAAGGGACTGGACCATTTCTCAAGGCAGAGATTAAATGGTGGTGAGACATTTCCTAGGACAGCAATCCACTTAGGATTTGAACGGTTGCAATCTATTGACGTTCGCCGAAAGTAGCTATAAACGCAAAGTAGATAAGTTGTGACTGTTGTAGCGTCTGAATGCCATGGATGGAAAGACCATTTTGGACTGAGGTCTGCTCTATCCGAGTTGTAGTGATCATGAGGTCGAGATGACCTTTGCTTGTATGGCTCTTCTCTTAGCATAGAAGATGATGAACCTCAATGCTTGACTTTGTCTGAGCAGATAGTGATCAGGGAGTTAAGGCATCCTGCACCATCCGTGACTATCATAGTCAGAGGTGGGGAAGAAGAAGCGGTAAGGTCTGGTGTCTACCCAAACCAATGCTTCTTCCTTTGTGTTACTGACATGCTTGCTGCTGGCAATGTGGGAGAGGGACCTCACAGCTGGGCTTGTCCGATCTGATGATGAGCCGGAGGCTTCGAATACCTTTCGCCACCTCAACGGATAAGGTATATGGTTGTTGCAGGACTCTCTCTTACTTTCAAGGGTGTTCCCGCAGCTGCTGGTTCAATATATGTAGGATTGCATATTGTTCTACGTGTGGCTCCTCCGGGAGGTGTGTCTGCTAGGAAGCAAGCTTCTGGAGGCATTTTTGAAAGTGAGCCTTGATGAGTAGTCGGCTTCAGTTTACTTTTTATGTCTCGGACAAGCATTTTTGTTGAAAGGCTCGATCTTTGTAAAAGAATGTAGTCGCTTGTAGTAGACGAACTATTGTAATAGAACTAGGTTGAACTATTGTAATAGACCTTTCTAGAATGAAAAGACAGTTTGGATAAAATTTAAACTAAATACTTTTTTCATATCATTACTTTCTTCACTCCACTTCTTCTTACTTTGCTCCTCCGATATATGAATCTCGAGTCCTCACTCAGGGGACTAATTACTGAAATTACAGCGTGCCACCAGACACCGCTTGCTAAGCATGAGTTGCTGAGTACATACTAGCACCTTTGTCTCCTGAGTGAGGAGGAGTTTGATGACATTGGTCAGTACATCTACGAGTTCTACTTGGAACTCCGACGTTGAATTGGTTCGTTCGACAGACGACCCGAGAGGCTAAGGTTAACCGTAGTGAAAATCCATAGCCGTGTCAGCTGGTTGTCACATGGATGTTTCCCCACTGGGTTGCTAATGTGATACCATCAGGGGCATGTGCCTGAGATGTGGACTTCTGTTGAAGCAGAGAAAGGGTGATGTTGGGACTTGTCCTGCTGGACTACTGAGGTCGGGTCGACATGGGCCCCAGCAAGAGATGGGGGGTTTAATGGGGACAACACAATTCGGGGGCTGACCCTAGCTCGTGTCATTTGGGAACATGCCACTATGGTGGACCTTGTTTACATTTGGAGTTCGATTGAACAGGTCTGTCAATCAAAACAAAAGGCTCGCCTCGAGTGCTTGGCCGCGTCAAGAGCTCGGGTGTGCTGGTCCCTGAGGAAGTTCTTGGGTGTCTACCACTGAGGCTATCATTGTAGAACATGGATGTTGAGGATTTGACCCTTGGGTGTAACTGCTAGGACCATTCTTGTAGAGCGGAGCCTGTTAGAGAGCCGACCGTGAGCATAACCACATAGGCTATCCCTGTAAAGCGTAGTTGTAAGGAGGCGACCTGCACGGAGGTGGTCCTTGTGAAGCGTAGCTGTTTAGGAGACCAACTGTAGGGTTAACCATGCAGGCCATCCTCGTTGGGTATAACTAGTGGATGGGTAGATCATAGGGGGACCACTGAGATCATTCCATAGAGTATGGTTCGTGAAAGGGTTGAACTTAGGGCGGTCCCCAGGAACATGGAATTGTGAGATCTGTGGTTTTTTTCCTCCGAAGGTCAAGATGAGAAAGAGGCTGAGCGGTATAGATCTAAGATGCGATCTGAAGGAGATCTGCATGATTGGTGTTGTCACAAGGCCCTCCTTCTAGCGTCAACTGTTGATGCATAGATTCTTGCAGAGTCGGATTAGGCCATCAGGCACTTGGACCGGTCTGCGGGGACGAATAATCCCGTAATAGATTGAGCCTGGAAAGGTTGGGTTTGTCGGTCTGGCCTCCTTCTTCGGCACCTGAAATGGAGAAAAGAAGGCGTCAGAGGGCCCAGTGACCCCTGGGTTGGGTGGCAGACCCCCCAGACTCCCTTCGAAGCCTAAGTCAGGCGAGATTGAATGAGGAAAGGAGGAAAGGAGGCGAGGGGCATAAGATAGCCAATGTGCAGTGGCACATGGGTTGAGCATGGCTGTGCCCATGACCATTAGTTGATTAGAGATGGAGATGTCTTGTTAGGGTTTGAGGACCCAAGAAAAGCATACCTTCCGGAGGGGTCCCCCCCACCCCTGCGCTTATGAAGAGATCATGGGCCAAGGGATGCTTGCCATGTGTAAAGCTACAGACTCCTGAGCACAACAGACTTTTGTACATAGGAGGTGGCCATCCGTGTTTGCTGATAAGACATGCATTGAATGCCATTGGTACCTGAAGATAGAATATTTGACGCTTGCCTGTGATTGGGCCACATGGGCGACGTGGGCCACGCTGGGCCGTTGAGGCTGTCCTTGATCAGCGAAATCATCTGTTGTGAATCAACCCGCAGACCCTGAGATCGGGTTGTCTTCGTGGGACTATGCCGAGCTCAGGTTTGCTTGGCCACTCGAGCCAGGTTGGAATGTCTGCTGATGGGTTTCATCTGATGTGTCGGGAGGTCCCCGCTGCTGGGTTCATCTGATGTGTTGGGCCGGGCTTTGTTGGCAATGGGCAGAACCTAACTATTGAAACTGGTATCTATAATCACTTACAACTATCTATTTAGAAATGTAACACCATCCCTCAACATTGAGTCATGCGATATGTTAAAAGATTTCCTTATTTATTAGTTAAATGAATTCTATTATTTATCAAATTGATCAAATTACCCTTATCCTTTGCCTCCCCCATCAAATCTCTCTCGCTCAACAGGAAAACCCAAAATTGAGGAGAATGATCACACACCACCATATACAATTTGTTCTAACTTTCATTTTCTTTATAGGAAAAAGGAAAAAGATATGTTTGAGGGGGGTAAAATCACATGATTTAAACCAATTCGATAAGTAAACATCTAGTAATGAAAACTTCAGCTATAAATTTCTGAACCAGAAAGATTTACATAATACATATCTTTAAACCCCCTTCAAATCAACTGCATTTAGGGCATGTTCTTTTGCGGGGAATAAGGCTAGGAATGCAAAATTTGTCACTGTTCATCCTATTCCTCCCCTCTCATCCCTTCGTTCTGTTCTTTTGCGTAAAAAGGACCCGTTGGAATGCGCCAACGTGGCGGGGGGTTTTTGGATTCCACGGGGCTGTCAAAAGTCCAAGCTTTTTGCTTCGAAAGCAGAGGAATCCACCGTTTGTGGGTCCAGCTCGTGACTTTCACTCTTTCTCTCCGCTTGTGATCACCCCCTCGTTGCTGCCGAAACCCTTTCGTCTGCGCTCCTCTTCTCGCCGCTGCCTCATGAGAAAACCCTAAAATTTTGCTACTTTTTTGTGTCTAATCGCCGGCAAGCTTACGCCTTTGTGGGTTGAAGACGTAGGACCCATCTGAAATCAACGTCAGGTGTGCCCTAGGCAGCTTGCAGGCGGGGATGTTTGTTTCATCTGTTGCATGCTGGATGCTGAGCTAAAAACAAGGTAAAGTTGGGGTTTCCTTATAATTAGCTAAATTTTGTGACTGATTCTTTGTAAAATGCCATGATCCACTCAAATTTCTCTCCGACCTAGCTTCGTCACGTTGCATGAGCCGTAATGGGTTGCTGATTGTTATCCATGTCTTCTCGGATCTGCGGGAGTTCCCACGACTGCGTGATTTCTATGAGGATATATTCAGCTCGCTTTTTTCGCTTCTGATCAGCTGGGAGGTATAACTACTGCTATCATTTAGTATGTTGGAATGGTTCATTGTGCTTCTACAAATTGGCTGATACTGAAGTTGTTTTCTTTGATGCAAATGGGGGGTTGTGTTTGTTAGTATGTGTTTTCATGTGAGGGTTTCAGTAACCCCTACTGAAGGTGCTTCAAGGTTGATGAACATTAAGGGGTTGGTTTAATTTGTAGAACACAAAAATGCAAAAGAACAGCCCCTAATATGTATGTTGCATTTCATACACTTGATGATATCTCAATCCAACACGATACATGCAAGCTGAAACCATTTACGTATGCCGGTCCAATTTAAAAAATTGCCCGATGATGAAACAGACATAATGAAATTGGGGTGGCATTGATATGGAAGGCGTGATACATTTCAAGAAATTCGCAATGATTAAATGTTTGTGGGTAAATTCTGAGGGCAATATGATAAAGTTTCATGCAAGGCGTGTAATGGTGGTGGTGGCGGCATCATGTTGTATGAAATGAAAGTTTCCCCACATAAAGGGTTCATGAAACCCTACATGACATGATCTGTAGAGCATTTATATTGTCATGCACACAGGCATGCAACAGATACACAAATGGCATGTACATTCTGAAATAAAACCCATTGTGCAGTATGGATACATTTAAGTATTTTTATAAACAGTTTTGCTATATATTAGAGCCCAGTGATGAAGCAAATGAAATGATAAAAATTTGAAAGGATGGCAGGAAGGTTCCTTTATATGAACTTGGCTTATTGGTTTGATTTAATAACGTGTATGAATATAAAAACCATAAGGAGCAACCGACATGCCTCCCAGGGGGAAAATGAAAAGAAATATAAACCTGAGGTCTAATATTAAATAATTTTTCCAGTTTCCATTTATTTGTAATTTTGTTATACGGTTTTTAGTTGTTGAGAATACATGTTTTATGTTGGTTTTATCAATTTATGCATAATTATTTAGTTGCTTCCTAAATGCTTTAGATGGATAACCATGGTGACCTGTACGGTGGTAACCCACGTGCCATGACAGCAGCGACAGTCATTCTTGTCATCATACATTGCATGCTTAAGCTAGAGGGTAGGTCAAACCGTATACCTAGATAGCCATCAGCTACGCGGGATCTACATAGGAAATCCCACATGCGTAGAATTCTCTATGGGGGTGAAACTAGTTGTTTACACTACTTGAGAATGAGGAGCCATGCGTTCATGAATCTGGCCGGATTAATGAGACAAAGGGATTTTCTGAAAGACACTATTCATGTGTCCGTAGAGGAGTAGTTGGCCATGTTTCTTCATATCGTAGGGCACAAGTCAAAGAAAAGAGTCATGCAAGTTGATTTTATACGCTCCGGTTCAACAGTTAGTCGATACTTTAGCCAAGTAATGCAAGCAGTATGTGCCATTCGGGATATGTACATGAAGCAAGCTCCAAATGAGACCCTTACTGTGATAGTCAATAATCCTAACTGGTGCCCTTATTTCAAGGTACGTACGTATGTTTTAAATTTGATTTTAGTGACATGTAGTATTTAGCCTTTATTGATTAACTTTGATGTAAACATTTGATCAACCATGACGATGTAGGATTGCATTGGTCTCATTGATGGGACACATGTCGATGCCATGCTACCAGCCCATCTTGTACCCCGGTTTAGAGGACGAAAGGGGGTGACACAAAATATTCTTGCAGCTGCAACGCCAAATAAAAGATTCACATACGTAATGGAAGGTTGGGAAGGGTCCACAAATGATTTCACCGTCCTTAAAGCTACGTTGTCATTACCCCCCCCCCCAAACGGTCTTCGAGTGTATGAAGGTAAGAGGACGAAGTTAACCAACAGTATAATTCCTTGTCCTTATTAAATCTTGTGAATATATTATACTAATGTTTAACGGTTATGATTGTAGGTAAATATTACCTATGCGATGTTGGATATACTATCATGCCAGGGTTCATATCTCCATACAGGGGCGTTAGATATCATCTGAAGGACCATACTGATCGAGTTCCTCGAAATCACAAGGAGCTCTTCAACCTACGTCGCTCGTCTTTACGAACTAAGATCGAGTCAACTTTTGGAATCCTAAAGAACAAGTTTAAGATACTGACATCCAAGCCCCACTATCCATTCTCATGTCAGGTCGATACCATCCTTGCATGCACTGTGTTGCATAATTACATCCAAGTTACAGATCCACATGACCCGAAACTTAGTGAGGATGATGTTGATGTGATTGCAGACGATGGAGATGTTCACGATGACTCGATTATGGATATGTCCCAACAGATGCCCATGCGTGAACAAACCCAACAGAGGGATAATTGGAAAATGCGCAGGGACCAAATCGCTTGGGATATGTGGGTCGACTATTGTAACATACATTATCAGGGGAACACGCATGAACAAGGTCCTTGAAATTTGGGTTGGGGTGTATGTAGTAGATATAAGTATTACATTGTCATATTTGTTATGCATTATTACTTCTAATATGTCATTGTTTAATTACGCATGAGATATTTTCTTGTGGCAAGTTGTTTGGATATTTTGATTTATTAATTTGCAATATTATGTCTTTCTTTGTGTAGGCATGTCAGGGGCATCTCAACTAGGTCAAGGGAGTGATCCGATGCCCCCAATCTCTGACCCACCATTTGTTAATCAATGGGTAGATTTCCAGTATCCTTCGCAGGGCAACTATGGTGTAGGCAACTATGGTGGTGGCACAAGTATGCATTTTGAACAATACCCTCAGTATAGCAGGCCGATGCAAATGGGGAGTCCACCTGGATTTATGCAAAGTCCAACTGGGTATATGCAAATGCTGGAAGGGGGCGGTATGGGACAGGGGGGTGGGAGCTACCAAGGGGTGGGATGGTCCATGGGGGTGGGATGCAACAAGTGGGAGGGAGCTACTAAGTGCCAGTATTGTGAGGTATTGGTGGACACCATCAGTATATTAGCCCGCCTCACCCAAGTGCTTTCAACCGGGCATCATCCCAAAGCAGTAATGACCCCATATGTGGTAGCGATTCTTCAAGAAAGTCGGGTCGGTGGGAAGAGTTAGGGGAAGCATCAGTTTCTAACCCCATCAAAAAATTGAAGCAGCCTGCAAAAAAGGGGCCGGTGCACAAAATATGGCCATGGGAGCATGATTTGGTCCTCATCCCATTCCTTGCGGAGCAGGCCAGTGAATGGATGAAATCCGATAAGACTTTCAAAGCTGCTGCCTTCAATGCTGCTGCTGCACACATTAATGAGAGATTCGGCATGGCCTACTCAAGCCAAAATGTTCATAATCGTATGAAAGGATTGCGTAAGAAACTAGCCGATGTGAATACGTGCATCAATTTAAGTGGCATTGGGTGGTGTGAAGATAGGCAGATGATTTTAATGGAGCCAGAAACGTATGCCACGTGGGCCTCGGTAATAATTTCACAATTGACGCAAAAATACAAACTCGTCTATGTCATTTTCTTTTTTACTCAATAATATCCCTTTGTATATAAGTGCAGGCCCACCCTAGAACAAAAGACTATATTAATAAGATCTTACCATGGCTTGCCGATCTGAGATTGATTATAGGAGATGACGCAGTTAGTGGGGATTTTATGAAGGGTGTGTTTACAACTTTTGGCGGCCCATACACTGACGGTGACAGTGAGCAGGCAACTCCTTCGCTGCTTGAGCATGAATCATCTGACACACCTTTACCTTACACCCCTCAGGCACCCTCTCCAAGTCCTGGTCCAGCTGGTACTAGCAATGCATCTCCTCCAGTATTGGGTAAAAAGGTAAGGCGTAGACAATGGGGAAATGCTTCCACCGATGCTATGCAAGGTATATTTGTTGATAAACTCACCAAGGTAGCCGAAGCCTTACGGATCTCAAACTTCCCCTGGGCTGTGTGATCACTCCTTATTTTACACCTTTTTCCGCATGTTTGCATGCCATTTAGATCGCCCAAATCATGTTTTTCACGATATATCGACGATATTGCGATGCTTTTCACGCTTTGTTGTTTTTGTCGCATTTCAGGCGATTTGGCGCGATTTGGAGTGATCATGAGATGCGCTCACGATAGACGGCCACCGACGACCTCCCCGAGGGGTATTTTGCTATTGGAGAGGAGCGGAAGAAGAATGGACGTCGCCGGAGCGACGAGGAGGCCAAAACGACCAGTTTGGGCATTTTTTGTGTCCCACTCGGCCGAGTGGAGGAGCCACTCGGCCGACCAGCGAGACACTGCTCGGCCGACCTGTTCAGACACGATTTCCATGTGTACTCGGCCGAGCGACGGAGACCACATCGGCCGAGTGACGATACCACGTCCGCCCGAGTGGCGCCCAGACGAAGGCCCTCAAAAAGATCGAAGTTACTGTTTTTCGGCCATCTGAGCTTCAGAAGACCCACTCGGCCGAGTGGCAAATCCCGTCCGCCCGAGTGAAGTGAAGCCATCGGCCGAGTGACGACAACTCACTCGGCCGAGCCGCCCCCGAACTGAAGACCCCTGAAGCCCCCGACTTACTGGAAAATTGACAGGGTTTTCACTCGGCCGAGCGACATTTGTCACTCGGCCGAGTGCGATGCGCAGCCTGTAGCGAAATTTGCGGAAAACAGGCTGTGCAGGGGCATTTTGGTCAGGATTTTTAGACGATTTTTGGGGCTATTTAAGCTCTGTTTTTACCCTAGTTTTGGGAGCCACCTCTCAGATTTTTTGCAGCTTTTTGAGTCTACTTTTTAGTTTTATTAATTGTGATTGGAGAAGAGAAAAACTTGGATTTTTGTTGGGTTGATTGAAGATCTACATTGGTTTGCACTTCTCTTCCCCAAAAACTCTATTTTTATTGTTTATATCATTGTTGTGATGAATTCCATTGTCTATTTCATTGCTAATTGTTGTGCTATTGCTATGATTAGTGAGTAGTCTCCACGTCTTGGGGCGTGGGGATGAACCCTACAAGCCCAATTTCGTATTTGTGTTGAATTGGTAAAAATTGAGCTAGGATTGTTATTAGGGATTAGATTGGGATCGAATTACTACGGATAGCTAGGTATTCACATCAATTGGGATTTGCAAGAGATTGGATCCCAATTCGATAGGAAGCCCTAGAAATCCGAATTGGGTTGGAGTCGGATTTTCGAAGTATCGGTTTGCAAGAGATTGGACCGATGCTAGGATCTCCGGTTGCAATTCCGTGCCGATACCCGTTTGCAAGAGATTGGACGGGTAGGAACTATCCTAATCTAGATTGTGGACCGAGTTTGCAAGAGATTGGGCTCGGTGCGCAATTGGACGATGATGTTGATCCTAATGCTAGCTTCCCTAGGCTAGGGTTTGCAAGAGATTGGACCCAAACCTAGGATAGCTATAGACCGGCAACAGCGCGAGAGCGTGAGCTTGGTTCCACATTTAGTTGCAACTAGTTCATCCAAATTCTCATCCTAGCGATTTCGATACCGGCGAACCACATTTGTGAAATACGGTGAGTAGTGGGGATTCCCCATTCCCTAGGCGTTCTCTATTTGATTTGATATTTCGCACTTTTGTCTGACGATTGTGACAGGATCGCCCAAGGCAATTATCCCTCTAAATAGCCAGGTTGATTAGGAGCAAGCACGGTCATTCGTCCTCCCTGTGTTCGATACCCGCTCGCCGCTATACCGTGCGCTTGCGGTAAAACTACAACCGTCGCCTCGGGACGTGTACGCCGGGGTGCGATCAAGTTTTTGGCGCCGTTGCTGGGGAAGGGCATTTTGACGGTGATCGGCACCGACCACCCGGTTATTTCTTCTTACTTTCTTCCTTTACTTCCCTCTCTATCTTATCCTAACTTCATTCGTAGCCCTATTTGCATATTCTCCCCGCATTTCGCATAAGATCTTAACAGGGAGAATGGGGGATGCAACGCCAACAATAGAACTCAGTTGAGAAGACTATGACACCTTCACAGACCTCCTTAAGGAGCTTGTCGACGAGGTCCACGCTACCGGAGCATTTGCTATCAATATCACGGACCCCGACGAACAACTATTTGCTAGCTTTGTGATGGACCAAATCTCCCCGGAAGGAACTATCAGAGGCAATGTCAGAGTTGACGTGGTCGACGACAAATTGTATTTCGAAGACAATAGAGCAAATGTCGAAGAGCACTATGCTCCCGAAGAACCCTTCGAGCAAACCGACATTCCGGGTGTTACACTTTATGACGCTCACTCTTGTTTTTATGAATCGTCTGATGTGTTTCTTGATTCCAGGTACGAACTGGAGCAGAGTGAAGGTTTTGGCGATGCTAGCACTGAATCAGAGGGCGCCTACTTCGATGCCTCATCCTCACTAAGTAGCGAGTCCGACTCGTCACAAGAAAGCATTCCACCTGAAGATGAGCTAAACCAGGATGATAAGGAAGAAGCCGAATTCATGCGAGCTGAAAAGGTGGAAGAAGCAGCGCCACCTCAGGTAGAGCTTAAACAATTACCGCCGAATCTAAGGTATGCCTTTTTGGGTAATAAATTGACTTTTCCGGTGATAGTCAATTCCCACCTCACACAAGATCAACTTGAAAAACTCCTAGACGTCCTTAGGAGCCACAAAGATGTCTTGGGATACACTATCTCCGATCTTAAAGGGATAAGCCCTAGGCTTTGCACGCATCGGATCCATTTGGAGGATACCGAAGCCACCTCCATAGAGCCTCAAAGGCGGTTGAACCCGAACATGAAGGAGGTGGTTAAAAAGGAAATCCTAAAATTGCTTGAAGCCGGTATAATTTATCCTATCTCTGACAGTAGATGGGTTAGCCCCGTCCACGTCGTCCCCAAGAAAGGAGGGATGACTGTCATAAAAAATGACAAAGGTGAGCCAATATCCACGCGCACTGTCACGGGATGGCGAATGTGCATTGACTATAGGAGACTCAATAAAGCCACCCGAAAGGACCATTACCCATTGCCATTCATCGATCAAATGCTTGAACGCCTCGCGAACCATAAATACTTTTGCTATCTAGACGGGTATTCGGGTTTTTTCCAAATCCCTTTGCACCAAGATGACCAAGAAAAGACAACTTTCACTTGTCCCTATGGCACCTACGCATACCGTAGGATGCCGTTCGGCCTTTGTAATGCTCCCGCCACTTTTCAAAGATGTATGACATCCATATTTTCCGATTATATTGAAAATATTATGGAAGTTTTTATGGATGATTTCTCGGTTTACGGAAGTGAGTTTGACTCTTGCTTGGAAAATCTCACTAAAGTCCTAAAAAGGTGCCAACAAAACAATCTCACTCTCAATTGGGAGAAGTGTCACTTCATGGTCACGGAAGGTATAGTCCTCGGGCATCTTGTTTCCTCAAGAGGAATCGAGGTAGATAAAGCTAAAATTGAGGTAATCGAAAAACTTCCTCCTCCTATTAATATTAAGGGCATTAGAGGCTTCCTTGGTCACGCGGGGTTCTACCGCCGCTTCATTAAGGATTTCGCCTCGATTGCCAGACCACTTACTTCCTTACTCGCTAAAGATGTTCCTTTTGAATTTTCAGGAGAATGCTTGCAAGCTTTCAACACCTTGAAGGAAGCGCTAGTCTCAGCGCCCATCATTCAACCGCCGGATTGGAGCCTCCCTTTTGAGCTAATATGCGATGCTAGCGACCAAGCCATTGGAGCGGTATTGGGACAAAGGAAAGATAGGAAGCTTCATGCGATATACTACGCAAGCAAGACATTGGATGACGCGCAGAAAAACTACACAACTACCGAAAAGGAGCTTCTAGCGGTCGTCTATTCCATAGAGAAGTTTCGCTCCTACCTCCTCTGTTCCAAGGTGATTGTCCACACCGACCATGCGGCATTGAAGTATCTTTTAAACAAGAAGGAGGCCAAACCCCGGTTGATTAGGTGGATACTCTTGTTGCAAGAATTCGACCTAGAGATCAGAGATAAGAAGGGTACAGACAATGTCGTGGCGGATCATTTATCTAGGCTCATTCGCGACAAGGAGGATGAGAGCTTACCTATTGACGACACATTTGTTGATGAGAGGCTATATGCGGTAAGGACCGAGGAAGTACCTTGGTACGCGGACTTCGTCAACTACTTGGCGTGCGGAATCAAACCGCATGGGATGTCCACGCAACAAAAGAGGAGATTTATGCATGAGGTCCGTAGCTATTTTTGGGAAGATCCTTACCTTTTCAAGATATGCAAAGATAGTGTCATTCGTAGGTGTGTTTCTAAAGAGGAGGCAACGTCTATCATTTTGCATTGCCACGGTCTACCATGCGGGGGACATCATGCCGCCTCTAAAACAACCGCTAAGATCTTGCAGAGCGGATTCTTCTGGCCCACAATGTTTAAAGACACTCACGCTTTTGTGAAGGGTTGCGATAGATGTTAACGGACCGGGAATATCTCCAAGCGCAATGAGATGCCGATGAGACCCATCCATGAGATTGAGCTTTTTGATTGTTGGGGAGTAGACTTCATGGGGCCTTTTCCGTCGAGCAATGGCAACAAGTACATCCTATTGGCTGTTGACTATGTCTCCAAATGGGTGGAAGCTATTGCCACCCCTACTAATGATGCGAGGGTCGTCTCCAAATTCTTCAAGCAAAATATCTTTCCGCGCTTTGGAGTGCCGCGTACCTTGATAAGTGACGGGGGAAGCCACTTCATAGAGAACAAGTTTGAAGCCATGCTAAAGAAGTACGGGGTAAATCATAGAGTTGGAATGGCTTATCACCCCCAGACAAGCGGCCAAGTAGAAGTCTCAAATAGAGAAATCAAGCAAATTCTCGAGAAAACAGTAGATCGGTCTAGAAAGGATTGGTCAATGAAGCTAAACGATGCTCTATGGGCCTATCGCACGGCCTTTCGCACCCCCATCGGTACCACACCGTTCCGCCTAGTTTATGGGAAGGCTTGCCACTTGCCGGTAGAGTTGGAACACCGCGCATATTGGGCCATCAAGACCTTTAACTACGATTATAAGAGTGCGGCGGTGAGGCGACTCTTGGACATCAACGAACTTGATGAAATAAGGAGAGACGCTTATGAGAGCTCGAGAATTTACAAGGAAAGGACCAAGATTTTCCACGATGCCCGCATAACTGTCACGGACTTCAAGGTGGGAGACAAGGTCTTGCTCTACAATTCCCGACTCCGACTATTTCCCGGTAAGTTGAGGTCACGTTGGTCGGGACCTTTCACCATCAAGCACATACAACCGGGAGGAGCTTTCGAGTTGGAAAGCAAGGAAGGTACCACATTCAAAGTAAATGGGCAAAGGCTAAAGCACTATTCCGAGGGGATCCCGACGGGCGAAATCAATAGAGTATATTTGCTTAAAGAGCGGTCGGATGATCTCTCGGACCTCCTTGATGAGGTGATAGAGGAGGCGATTCCTCACTCAATTGGTGCCCTTTTTGATGAAGAATTTGATGAAGGCCCGGATTTAGGCCGAGATGAAAAGATTGAAGACGATTCCCCCGACTTCTCCGCTGATGAAGATGAAGGCGACGCTGATGTCACAAGGATTCGAGAGCTCTGCAAGCTCTCGAAATCAAAGTCTCCAAAGAAAGCTCCGCCGGTACGGAAATCGGCATCGCCGGTTAAGCCGTTGACCGGGGCAAATGCTAGCTTGGGGGAGCCTCCCCCAACACTATTCGAGATAGGAGACCACCGCGGGAGAACGCTACGCCGCCACGTTCGAATCCAAGCGCGCTCCCCGGAAAGTTTGACGGGTGCATCTCATATGCACCAAACATCCCGCATTGATTGAAAATTATAGGGGGTCGAGCTCACGACCTAAAACGAGCGCTTTTCGGGAGGCAACCCGACGGTTTTTGCTTTTTCTTTATTTTCGTTTTAGAGATTTTTAGTGTTTTGAGTCATCCGACCAAAAATTTTGTGATAACGGGTCCTATTTTTCTTGACAGGAGAGAAGATAGGTAGATCATCATGAGGAGAATGAACGAGACGATGAGGAGCGCCCCAAGAAGGCGTTCGATGCTTAGGAGGAGCATGAAATCGACTGGAGGAAGAAAGACGGAGTTTAGAGCCTAAACGAAGACAAACAGCAGAATACAAGGCTCACTCGGCCGAGTATACTAGTCACTCGGCCGAGTACAGAAGTTCGTCCGGCCGAGCCGCTCACGAACGAGGGAAGTCTGCTGTACCCAACTCTCTGTCTATTTTTCTCATTTCATTATAACTGTTACTCGGCCGAGTATATATATTCACTCGGCCGAGTGAAACGGATACCCTCCTAGGGCGAGTTATGCCGAGTAGCTTGAGTCACTCGGCCGAATGGACTTACTCCACTCGGCCGAGCATGGCAAAGCCACTCGGCCGAAGCGATATCGGGGAGAAATTTTTATTTGCCTCGCTCGGCCGAGTGAGTAAAGCCACTCGGCCGAGTCGTAACTTTTTAATATAAAGCCAAGGGGGGGCGCAGTTTTCGAAAACGAAAAAAAAACCCCTTCGCCCGCGCCCCCTCAGCTTTCCCTCGCCCGATCTCGCCTCGCCCAACAGCCACTCGCCCGCGCGCGCCGCCGCTCGGCCTGCCATCGCCGGCCGACCATCGCCGGACCCCGCCCGAGTCGCCGCCGGCAGCCCCGTCTCCGATCACCTCCGGTTCGCTTATTTTCACCATTTTCTTCTCTTTTTGCGTAGTTTTTGAGGATCCGTGTGTTAATCGAACCCCTAACCCGAATCAATTCCCATATCTATCTGTTATACCCCTATTGCTCCATACATTTTGATTATTACTCGCTGATATCGCTTTTCCATGCGCAGGTTGCTTTTTGGAGCCTAGGGGAGCTCAGGGGAGCTTTTACGGGCTGCTCAGGACTTCGTGGAGGCGCGGACTTCGCACGCTTCCACTGCTTAGCACTCGCGGCGTGTTTGGGTAAACTCTTTCCACTCTTTGTGCACACGCCGCACTTTTCACTTTTCGGCGCGCGCTCGGGGCAGATATGCCGCCCCGGACACGGCCGCGGTCGAAGAGAGCTTCCGCCAAGCGGAAGCGGTCGGATGATGCCGGCCCCTCCCACGAGTTGGAGGACTCTCCTCCACCGTCCCCCACACACACCGCACACCCAGCACAGCCTGCAGGCCCCGCACACCCCGCACAGCCTGCAGCGCAGCCACAGCCCGCACAGCCTCTCCCTGCCGATCCACAGCCACCACCACCGGCTCCACTGGTCGGGCCGCTCGGGATTACGTTCCGAGACGACGCACACCGCGCCGTCTTCGAGCGTATCTCCCAGCGCTCGATCGTACCCTCCAGGTTTGCACACCTCGCTGACCTTGGACGCCTTGGGGTACTTGAGGGGATACTCACGTTGTACGACAACGTGGGTTGGCGCGACTTCCTTCAAGTGTCGGCGGATACTTTTACCCGCCTGACACTTGAGGTTTTGAGTTCGATCGCCCGGACCGATGAGGGATGCTCATTCCGGTTCATGGATCGAGAGTGCCAGGTCACTCTCGATATGATGAGAGCATTTTTCTCATGGCCCGCCGTCCCCGGAGCCGATCGCGGTTACGGCCCTACCCACATCCCCCCACCTTCTTTCGACGCCGGTGCCTTCTGGGCCCGGATCACAGGCCACCACGCTGCCTTTGACCCTAGTAGGGCCAAGGCCTCGGCCATAGTCCACCCCTGCCTACGCATTGCCCAGCGCCTTATGGCGACTACCTTTTTGGCCAGATATGAGCCGGGCACGATGTCTACGCCAGATCTTTACATGCTCTACGCGATGACACGTCCCAGAGCTCTGTCTAGGGATGGACTCGAGCTTGTCCCCGCCGTCGTGATCGACATTGCGGCTTGGTTTCTAGACCGTATCATTGTGTCGGTGGGCGCTCGCTCACCGATATGCTGCGGCGGTCTGATCACCTTGCTTACCATGATGACCGACGAGGACCTACCCGACGACCTGCGACGCGTTCCGGGCCCCACTTCCTTGTCGATAGACGTTATGGCCCGGATGAAGATGCTGCGTCCGCATGGTGAGCGTCACTGGGTCTGGTTGCACGGCCCCTATGGGGCCGATTACATGATTCTCCCGAGCCCTGCTCGGACTCTGATTGCACCAGCCCACGTTGACTGGATTCCGGCGATGGATGTCCTCATTCCCACCGCCTACGTGCTCGAGGCCGAGGAGGCCGAGCAGGCCCACGCTGCCCACGCTGCTCCCGCAGACCCTGCTGCACACCCTTCCGAGCCTGCTGCCCACCCCGTCGACCCTGTGGCCTCTCAGCCTGTTCCTGACTTTTCCACTGCTCTTGACACTTCTGTCCCCACCTCTGCCTGTGTCGAGAGTACTTTTGCTGAGCCCACTTCCACCACTGTCACCACTTCCGAGGCTGTCCCCACCACTCCTGCTGCCACCTCCGGCCCTCTGTCCGTGGAGCCCCTTTGCTCCGCTCTCCCCCATCGCCCGCAGACCTTTGTTGAGAGTGGAGAGCCCTCGTTCACCGCGGTCGTGGAGACCATGGTTAGCATGATCTCCGCTGGGGTTACACCTTTTGGACCGCACACTTCTGCCCCAGCGGGAGATTCCTCTGTCTCCACTGCCGCCGTTTTCTCCGAGAGTGTCGTGGCGTCTGTCCACACTTCTGTGCCACGGACCTCTCTGGCCACCTCGTTGCCTCTTTTGCACGCCTCCTTTGCTGCCGCTGCCTCCACTTCTCGCCAGCTGGTGTCCCGGCCTCACACCGAGGCTAGGCCCACTTTTCCAGGCGCGGCACCTTTTGTCCCATTCCCTGCTGAGCCCGTTACATACTCCACACGCGTACGCCAGCCTCGCCCTGCGCAGCCTAGACCGGTGCGTCCTTCTGCCCCACCCCCGCCCGACACTACACTGCAGAGCATACGTGCTCTTGAGTTGGCGGTGAGTGGTCTTAGAGGAGACCTTAGGACCCTGTCCTCCACCGTCTCTGCGATTGCTGGACGCTTCGACCTGATACCCCAGATCCACTACTGCCTTACACAGGTGCTGGAGCGTCTCCCTCGCGTACCCCAGCCCACCCAGCAGGTTCCCACACACACTTCCACACACACTAGACCTGCTTCCGCTTCCACCCCAGCTCAGCAGCCCACACCACCACCACCACCTCCGCCTCAGGACGGAGACGGCGCGGCACCGCCTTCTTAGGCACTCTTGATGCCTTTATCCATTCCTGCCGTTGTGCTGCCCGTCTCTGCTGGGTCCTGATGCACTTTTGTCCACCCCCCTCCCCTCACCTTTTTGTGATTCTCATTTGCCGTCTCTTTATATATCTTTTTTGGGAGAGAGGGAGAGCTTTTGGTGACCCATTTTTACTCGTATCACTCATATCTGTGCATGCATCATATCCGCATCATATTTTCGTTTCTTTATTTTTCGTTTTATTATCTTTTTTTTCTTTCCATCATGCATGCATCCTCACTTGCCCCTCTCATTACATGTCTCTCTGTGTGCCACACTTTGCACATTGAGGACACTGTGCACTTTAGCTTGGGGGAGTGAGTTCTCACGTTCTTTTTCGATTTGCCACCCTTATTTTTAGTTTTTTTTTCCACACCGTTTTTCACTTTTGCACTTATTTTTCATTATTTTTTTCATTTATCTTGCCATGCATCACGTTTTTCTTATTTTCCTGTGTGCCGCATTGCATAGTTCTATTTTACTTTATCTTTATTTCTTTTTCATCTCATGCTAGAGATGAATTTTCTGTGATGATGTCTACGTGGAGTTAGCTTATTCTATATGCATGCTATATTTGTCGTGTCTTAGATTTCATTTCTGATATCATATGCTATGACTTGCTTTACATTTAGAAATAGTAACCCACACTTTTTCCTCATGAAAATGGATGAAATTTTATTATTAGCTGAGCCTGAATATTCATATGTATGCTATCACAGAAAACACACCAAGATTCACGCATTGAATGCCTATATCTGGAGTACTGACTTCTTTTCCTTTATCACTTCTATATGCATGAATTGTACACTTCACTTCCGGATGATTGAATGATGATTAGCTAAGATATATCTGGATTAGTTAGCTTTTTTGTGATCGAAACTGAGTAGATTAGATTACCCTGCTGAAGTTGTCGTGCATGTCTTATAGAGTGAGCCGAGAGTTATATTTATTTCTTTCTCCACAAATCTTGAACATCACTTCTCTACTTTTAAAATCATTGGTGAATCTCCCCTTAGTGACTCTATTTTATGGCATTTCCCCCGCTATTAATTCCTAGCTCCAAATCTCTTATTTCAAAAATAAAAAAAAAGAGAGAGAGAGAAGAGAAGAATAAAAGAGAGAAAAACATTCTTGTATATCATTACCTCTCTCTGAGTTGGGATCATTGTATATATGTTGCTTTGTGCTAAAAAAAAGGAAAAAAAAAAGAAAAAAAAAGAGAAAAGAGGAAAAATCCTCAATAAAAGATCCCATCTCGCTTACTTTCTTTCTTCTTTCCCTTCTTTGCCTTTGGAGCTATATAAAAATGGGGATGTAAATATTTTTGTGCCACCACGCTTATAGATAAGCTTGGGGGAGGAGATCCATTGATGTGTGAGAGAGCGACTACTTGACATTGCACGACAACCTAGGCTAAGTAATATTCTATACTCGGTGAGATTGTTTCTAGCTTTACGAAATCCAGAAATCTAAGCCTAGCATTCATTTCATGAAATCCATACTTTTCTATTCTCTCTATTCTATGATGTGATACTCTTATACTCCAGATAGAAAGCGTTCAATTGAAAAGTGTGTGATCTGAGATTTGTATACCGCTTTAGATGATCCAGGCGATGTTAATTTTAAAATCATTCCGTTTTTCATGATTATACCGTTGTTCGTGGGTTTTCTATTTTCTACTTGCACTATTCTACTATGATATCAAAATTGAGATTCTTTGACATGTATTTCTCACTCGGTGCATGCTATAAGAGTAGGTGAAACCCACGTCCTGAGAAAATGATCTAGCATCCTACCTATTCTTTCTTTCTTTCTTTATTTTCGTTTGGTTTTCATTCTTCTTCGTTTTTCATTTTTTTTCGTTTTTCGCCGTTTTCGTTTTCCGAATCCACCGGGTTCGCTTTTTACTTATCTTCCTCGAGGACGAGTAAGAGGCAAGCTTGGGGGATTTTGATCACTCCTTATTTTACACCTTTTTCCGCATGTTTGCATGCCATTTAGATCGCCCAAATCATGTTTTTCACGATATATCGACGATATTGCGATGCTTTTCACGCTTTGTTGTTTTTGTCGCATTTCAGGCGATTTGGCGCGATTTGGAGTGATCATGAGATGCGCTCACGATAGACGGCCACCGACGACCTCCCCGAGGGGTATTTTGCTATTGGAGAGGAGCGGAAGAAGAATGGACGTCGCCGGAGCGACGAGGAGGCCAAAACGACCAGTTTGGGCATTTTTTGTGTCCCACTCGGCCGAGTGGAGGAGCCACTCGGCCGACCAGCGAGACACTGCTCGGCCGACCCGTTCAGACACGATTTCCATGTGTACTCGGCCGAGCGACGGAGACCACATCGGCCGAGTGACGATACCACGTCCGCCCGAGTGGCGCCCAGACGAAGGCCCTCAAAAAGATCGAAGTTACTGTTTTTCGGCCATCTGAGCTTCAGAAGACCCACTCGGCCGAGTGGCAAATCCCGTCCGCCCGAGTGAAGTGAAGCCATCGGCCGAGTGACGACAACTCACTCGGCCGAGCCGCCCCCGAACTGAAGACCCCTGAAGCCCCCGACTTACTGGAAAATTGACAGGGTTTTCACTCGGCCGAGCGACATTTGTCACTCGGCCGAGTGCGATGCGCAGCCTGTAGCGAAATTTGCGGAAAACAGGCTGTGCAGGGGCATTTTGGTCAGGATTTTTAGACGATTTTTGGGGCTATTTAAGCTCTGTTTTTACCCTAGTTTTGGGAGCCACCTCTCAGATTTTTTGCAGCTTTTTGAGTCTACTTTTTAGTTTTATTAATTGTGATTGGAGAAGAGAAAAACTTGGATTTTTGTTGGGTTGATTGAAGATCTACATTGGTTTGCACTTCTCTTCCCCAAAAACTCTATTTTTATTGTTTATATCATTGTTGTGATGAATTCCATTGTCTATTTCATTGCTAATTGTTGTGCTATTGCTATGATTAGTGAGTAGTCTCCACGTCTTGGGGCGTGGGGATGAACCCTACAAGCCCAATTTCGTATTTGTGTTGAATTGGTAAAAATTGAGCTAGGATTGTTATTAGGGATTAGATTGGGATCGAATTACTACGGATAGCTAGGTATTCACATCAATTGGGATTTGCAAGAGATTGGATCCCAATTCGATAGGAAGCCCTAGAAATCCGAATTGGGTTGGAGTCGGATTTTCGAAGTATCGGTTTGCAAGAGATTGGACCGATGCTAGGATCTCCGGTTGCAATTCCGTGCCGATACCCGTTTGCAAGAGATTGGACGGGTAGGAACTATCCTAATCTAGATTGTGGACCGAGTTTGCAAGAGATTGGGCTCGGTGCGCAATTGGACGATGATGTTGATCCTAATGCTAGCTTCCCTAGGCTAGGGTTTGCAAGAGATTGGACCCAAACCTAGGATAGCTATAGACCGGCAACAGCGCGAGAGCGTGAGCTTGGTTCCACATTTAGTTGCAACTAGTTCATCCAAATTCTCATCCTAGCGATTTCGATACCGGCGAACCACATTTGTGAAATACGGTGAGTAGTGGGGATTCCCCATTCCCTAGGCGTTCTTTATTTGATTTGATATTTCGCACTTTTGTCTGACGATTGTGACAGGATCACCCAAGGCAATTATCCCTCTAAATAGCCAGGTTGATTAGGAGCAAGCACGGTCATTCGTCCTCCCTGTGTTCGATACCCGCTCGCCGCTATACCGTGCGCTTGCGGTAAAACTACAACCGTCGCCTCGGGACGTGTACGCCGGGGTGCGATCACTGTGGAGATTGGTAAGAGTCTCTATACACGCACAGAGTATCCGGCAGAGAAGTTGGATAGATTGTATGAACACCTTATTGAAGAGATGTTGAGGGGAGGAAGTATGTGGGGATGCCGGAGGTGGCAAGGACTCGTTACCTAAAGAGGAAAATGGATGAATTCGATCGTGAGAATGAGGACGACGAAGATGAAGGTCGATGGGGTAACTTACGTTGATGGGAGTAATATATCAAGCATGTAATATATCTACTACAATTGAGTAATATGTCTAGCATGCACGATGATGGGGGAATGTACGGTGGATTTGTAAATTAGGCTCATATCACACATGTAATATGTCTACTAGAATTGCAGATGATATTATGTGGCTTTATGTTTCATGGCATGTTCACGGGCATGCTTGATTTCTTGGCAATATGTGTATCTGTTATTTTTATGGGTTCATGTCCTTATTGCTCCATGTGATGTGGTTTTATTTCTTGCATGGATTTTCTGGGTGGAAGCATGGATTTTCTTGCATACTTTCCAGCTTATATGTGACTCATTTGCATGCATGTTTGCCTTGCAATGTTGGGGAAAAGATGGGGCTTTTAGGCAGAATGGTTTGTCTCTGGGTTCATGGCATTAGTTACACAGAGATAACTTGGGTTTTATTTCAGAATTTTACAGCCATATATGTAGCTGTGGCATGCATGGTTGCATTGCAATATAGATGACTTCTTTGATATATCAGCATGCTAATGTTGGAGATATTTTTCTATGAGTTCATGCGGATTTTATTCCCTTATTTCCAGGGCAGTGTTGGATTTGTGGCATGCCTGGGTTCATGGCAATGGTGATGCATGCTACAAATATGTTGCATTTATATATATTAGGTTCATGTACATATGTGTATCTGAGGCATGCATGGGTGCATTGCAATATAGAAGAATTATTTGAGTTTTTTTTCTCTTCTATAGCCCAATGATGATAAAAATAATTTGGTAAAATAGACTTTGAATATCCCAATTAATTGGAGGGTTGGCAGCTTGGTTCCTATAATGTATATCGGTTGCCGTCGGAAATAAAACCCAAGTTATGGGATTTTCTTGGGTAGATACCTCAGGCCCTGCTGCCAGCAACCTAGTTGGGAAAATGCTATTTATAAATTCGTGAGGGCTATAAAATTCAAATTATTCATTCTTTTTGCTATGCTAATCTATTGCAAGCCTGGGTGCATGTCAGTACTGATCCATGATCCATGCTGTAATTTGTGGCATTGAGCTGGAATGGGTTTTTATTGTACTGTCCTTCCCATTTGTTTTTTAGTAGCATGCTGCTGTTTAGTATTTCTTAAAGATTGGGGTTTTTTGGCTTTGAGATGAAATGGATTTAATTACAGGATGTCCATGGCATCTGTGTAACTTTTGCATGCATGTGTGCATGACAACATTGCTGGAATGCTGTCTTCTTTTTTGTTTTGATAGTAAAGGCCATATATTTCAGACTCTCCTTGCCATTTATGTATCTGTGTCTTATATTTGTGCATCAAGTGTCTCATCATCAGAGGTAACTTGGGTTTTGGTTCAGGCTGTCAATGCCATATGTTTGTCTTTTGCATGCCTATGTGCCTGGAATAAGCTTGAATCCCTATGTGCATGCCTAGACTTTGGTTTGTTATCATTTTGGACATGCATTTTTTGTATCTGTGGCATACAGTCATCCATTTTATATGTTTTTTTCATGTGATAGTATTGGATTTGTAGCATGCCTGGATTCATGGCAATGGTGATGCAGGCTACAAATATGTTTGATGCACTGTCGCAAACAAGGAGCACTTAAGCTAGGTCTATTATTTGGCCTACCAAGAATTAAGCATAAGCACCTATAACATTCAAACTTGTCATCAGGTTATCCTTTATAAATAGTCATCTTTCAAAGGGGAAACACAGTAATGTTCATTATCTCCCAAGATTCATTGATTATAACTGAAACTCAATTATCTCCCAAGATTGCATAAAATGGAATTTTTTGTAATGGCAAAAATGAGTTCTATGAAGCATATTTCTTTCTATTAGTAAATTTATGTTATACTTATGTTCATATTAGTGTTCTGATATGAAAATGCTAATTTGGCTCAATTTTTCTTATAATATCGAATTACATGATCCTTGATTTTCTTGCACATTTTCTGTATCTTTGCCTGCTGCATTCCTGAGACTCATTGGGGTGGTTTTTCAGTTTACAATGTTGGATTTGTAGGATGCATAGGTTTATGGCAATGGTGATGCATGCTACAAATATGTTGCATTTATATATATTGGGTTCATGTACATATGTGTATCTGAGGCATGCATGGGTGCATTGCAATATAGAAGAATTATTTGAGTTTTTTCTCTTTCTATAGCCCAATGATGATAAAAAGAATTTGGTAATATAGACTCTGAATATCCCAATTAATTGGAGGGTTGGCAGCTTGGTTCCTATGATGTATATCGGTTGCCGTCGGAAATAAAACCCCAGCTATGGGATTGTCTTGGGTAGATACCTCAGTCGCTGCTGCCAGCAACCTAGTTGGGAAAATGCTATTTATAAATTCGTTAGGGCTATAAAATTCAAATTATTCATTCTATTTGCTATGCTAATCTATTGCAAGCCTGGGTGCATGTCAGTACTGATCCATGGTCCATGCTGTGATTTATGTGGCATTGAGCTGGAATGAGTTATTGTTGTATTCTCCTTCCTATTTGTTTGGCATTGAGCTGGAATCGGTTATTTGGCTTTTATATTTTTTTGGCTTTGAATAATTTGGGTTTGAGAGTAATGTCTATATATTTCTTTATCTCCTTCTCATTTATGTATCTATGTCATACCTGTGTGCATCAAGTCACTCTTCATCCGAGCTAACTTGGGTTTTGGTTCAGTCTATCCATGACATATGTTTGTCTTTTGCATGCATATGTGCCTGGAATAAGCTTGAATGCCTATGTGCATGCCTAGACTTTGGTATGTTATCATTTTTGGACATGCAATATTGGTATCTGGGGCTTGCAGTTAGCATTTGGTAGCAATTTTCGTGTAGCAACTTAGGTTGTCTGAAATTGGCATTTGGATATTTACAATGGAGTTGGATTTCGAAAATATTGTCATGGACCCAGTCAGGCAACAGGAACAGATACACATATATTCCTATTTTCCTATTCCATTCAAAAGAACAGGCCCTGGCATGCTATCTTGTTTTTTTGGATGTGTTGATGAGTAAATTTGGTTCAGATTAGTATTGGGAGTAAATTTTGGCATGCTATCTTGCTATCTTGCTATCTTGTTAACATGCTATCTTGCTATCTTGTTATTTTTTGGATGTGTTGTTGGGTAAATTCTGGGTTAAACATTTGCATAGTGCCACATGTCTCAAACATTTGCAGAAACATTGGCATATTGCCTTTGTGCATGGGAATAAGCTTGAATGGCTGGAATTTTTGGCAAAGAGGCAACTTTGGTTTTATATCATAATGGACATGCCTTTTTTGTATTTGTGGCATGCATTCATCTTTCATGGCAATATTTCTGAAATATTGGATTTTTTTTCTAATAGCCCAATGATGTAACCATGAATGCGCTGAAATGCCTTGATACTTTCCCAATTAATAGGAAGGCTTGTAGGATGGTTCCCATATTTCAGAATGTGTGTGGTTTTATTTCAGAATGTCCATCACATTTGTGTTTCTGTTGCTGTTGCTTGCCTGAGACTCATTGGGTGTTTTTATTTCATAATGTCATGCACATTTGTGAATATGTGTGTCTTATTAAACTAGTCTGAAATTTCCACATTCGATTGATTCAGCGTCTCAATGGATCATGATTCGGCCAGTGGTCTTTTGGACTAGTTTGTGGAACACCTCGGCTCTGTCTGGGGGTAGTGAACCATGGACTAGCCATTCCCCTGGTCGGTCCGCTGGCCGAGACTGCTGAATTATGAAAATGTCTAAAATGATGACTATAAATATGAAATTTATGCAATGTTTTTTGATCGAACCTTCTTTTTATATCTTTTGCAGCATTTTAAAGCTAAAATATCTTCCGCTTCCAAGAACATCGTCGCTGAGTTAAACAAAGGTGAAAAACTCAACGGCGATAATTACAAACTATGGTCCATGAAAATACAATATGTTCTAGAGGAGCAAGATGTGCTCGAAACTCTGAAGAACAAAATGATTGAACCAGAGTTGGGCACTACGGCCCAACACAGAAGAGACAAGGAAGCTTTCGATGCTTGGTCTCGGAAGAACAAGATTGCTCGCATTACATTGTTGTCCAGTATGGCCGATGACATAATGCGCATCTTTCTCCCACTCACACTTGAGGGGATTGTAAGGAAACATCTTTTCCTTTAGTTCTTCAATTTATCATACCGAGAAATAGACCGTGTAACCGTTATGCGCATAGAGTCCGCTGTTGTGCACTTGTTAGAGATACACAACACTCTTTGGGGTGCAAAGTTGAGTAGATCAATGCATGTTTTATCCTAGATTATTTTTTCACATTTCTTATACTTTATATTCAACAATTGAATCCCATCTGGATTACAATAGGCTGGCCAGCTTTGAATCTCTAAAATCAAAATGTGAATATGAAATTAATCTTCCTCTTCTTGCGATCCTTTCGATCTTGACTTGACTCGCTTTTCTAACATGCCCCGCCGGACCGAATTGACCATAGTCCATAAGCAACATGCTAAGATAGCGATCACCCTGTCAAATCTAAAGGAACCAATTAGAGTCCATAAGGGTAAGAAGTTAAGACCCATGTGGTCTTTGGGTCTCACATAATAGTAAACACAATTACTATTTTAACCCAATGGTCAAAATGCATACGTAGTATGAATACGTATTACAACATCACTCCTTTCCCAGGGAGCGTATGTCTTAATGATGTTGTAAGGATGATGGTCAGACACCACAATGTCTGACTTTGAGTCCCTTTTATTACTCATTGATCTCCTGGACCCACATCCCGCATAAGACAGATAAGATTAAAAATCTTCTTAGATCTTTTGCAACCATCCATATGATGCAGATCTTTCATACGACCATTTTTTTTAAGTCATGACTCTAAATCATCCGTCTGATGATTTTGACTTTAAACAGGTCTCATCTTTATCTTATCCGTCTGATAGAATAAAGGCGGTTGCTCATGTGAGAGAGCCAACCTCAATCTGTCCGACATACTAGAAAATACAGTTGAGATAAAAGAAATGTACACAAACATTTTCAAGAAACTCATATGCAATGTTGAAAAGAACTTATTCTTTTATTAAATTTGATCTTTCATAGACATGGGAATTTACATTGGTACAACTCAGCTCTTACGCAATCCTTGAGATGATAAGTGTTTGTAAAACACATCTTTGGGGATCGCCTTTGTAAGCGGATCCACTATCATCTCATGCGTAGATATGTACCTAATGTCTACCTTCTTGGTCTTATCATAGTCTTTTGCAAATTTGTAGCGGATATCAATGTGTTTGGTCTTACAATGGAATTTTGGATCTTTGACATAGGCTATAGATGCTTGACTGTCACTGTGTATTGGTACAGCACATGAGTCACTTGCATCAATTAGCCTGTCTAAGAACTTTCTAAGCCAAACAGCTTCTTGGACTGCCATGCTAAATGCTACAAACTCGGCTTCCATTGTTGAGAGTGCGATGCAGGATTGTTTCTTGCTACTCCAGGATATTGCACCAGATCCGAGTAGAAAAACATATCCTGAGGTCGATCGTCACTCATCGAGATCACCCACCCAATCAGCATCAGTGTAGCCTTTGAGCCTCAAGGCATCTCCTTGATAGCATAAAGCATAGTCTACAGTTCCTTTAAGATACCGCATTATCCTCTTAACCGCTTTCCAGTGTACTTGCCATGGATTGGATTAGTAACGACTTACCATTCCAACGGCAAAACAGATGTCCGGTCTTGTACACATCATAGCGTACATAAGACTACCAACTGCACTGGAATATGTAACTTTTTCCATAATTTTCTTTTCCTTTTGGTTCTTTGGACACGATTTCAGACATAAATTATCGTTTTTGCTTATAGGAGTATCAATGGACTTGCAGTCTTGCATATTAAAACGTTCTAGAACCTTCTTTATATAAGTCTCTTGTGAAAGAGAGAGAAGTTTCTTCGAACGATTCCTTGAAATCTTAACTCCAAGGATATATGCGGCTTCTCCCATGTCTTTCATCTCAAAAACTGATGAAAGCCAAGCCTTGATATCCATCACAAAGCCCTTGTCATTTCCGGCTATTAAAATGTCATCTACATATAGAGACATAATAACATACTTGCTCTTAATCCTCTTGATATATACACATTTATCTTCATCAAGCATGGAAAAACCATTTGTGTAACGACTGGTTTTTCATGTATTGATTTTATTATGAATATTATATATTTGATTGCTTTCCCTTGTTGTGATTTCCTTTTTCCGTCTCCGTAGTTTTCATTTTCGTCCGTTTCGTCGTGATTCTCTAGATTCTTCCGTCGGTCGGTGTGTTTGAAGTAAGTCATTCGTGACGGGCTTCATAACGTCGATATCTTAGAGTTAGAACGAGCCTAGGAGACTTAGGAAAGCATCCCGGAGCTTAGCGCTCCATTTCGGAACTTTTGGTGCACGTTAGCCGGTATAAGAAGTGGCACCGACCGACTAGATGACGATCCAGTCGGTCGGAAAACCTTCTTGAACCGACTAGCGGGCTTGAAAAGTTATTCAGGAGTTACTGTTTGTCGTTAGTCGGTCTAAGAACATTGGTTGACCGACTAGGTTGCAAACTAGTCGGTCTGCAATGCTTCTTTAACCGACTAACTCATTTACTATTTTCTTGGTATCAGTACTGTTCATTATTAGTCGGTCTAAGTTCATCTTTCGACCGACTAGTTGTTAAACTAGTCGGTTAAGTTTTGTACTCAGACCGACTAATTCTTAGTTCTTCTGTACAGTCGAGTTACTGTTTACTCTTAGTCAGTCTAAGAACGGTCATCGACCGACTAGATGTCAAACTAGTCGGTCAGTAGTTGTTCTTTGACCGACTAACTCTTAGTTCAGGTTTTCGACTGAAGCTACTGTTTACACTTAGTCGGTCTGTATTGGTCAACCGACCGACTAGTTCCCAAACTAGTCGGTCAGTGGTTGTTCTTTGACCGACTAACCAGTGCTGTTAACCCTAGTTTTGCCCTAGCCGCCACCAAACTCTATAAATACCCCTCCAAACGTTTTCTTCTTCTCTCTCACGACCTAAAACCCTAATTTCTCCCCCATTGAGCCCCCATCTTCCTCAAACCATTAATCCTCCATCCCAAGCTCATCCTCCATCATCCAAACCCTCCCTAGTCACAACTCACCTTCCATCTTCCCCAAACCTTCATCAAACCCCCAAAATCCACATCAAAACCCATTTCTCCAGATTTTTCCCTCATTTCCAGATCTGAGCCGGATCGTTCTTCCGTTGCCGTGGTTGCTCGGCATCGTTCCTCCGCTTCTTTACGGTAATACTCGATTCCTTTAGTTTTAGCATAACCCCCATTGACATTGTGAAACCCTAATAAAATGGATTATTAGAAGTTAGGATTCTAATAAGAAATCGATTTAGAATCGTTGTTCTAATGATTGTTTTGCCATAACAGTGATCCATCCGTAGTTTAGCTTGTGACGATCTTCATTGCTCGTCAACCCCGGTATCAGGCAAGTGAAACTTGCTACCCTTGTTGTTTAGGCCGTGCTTAGGCCATTACCTTGTTTTAGCATAAAAGAGACTAGACAGTGAAAGGATAGCTGTCTGGACGCCTTTGATCTAGCTTGACAACGAAGCTAGATCCGTCACCCTCATTATGCTTGTATGTCACGTTTAAATTCAATTAACGGTACGCAATTATCTGTTCATATCATTCCTGCATCTTTGCCTGTCATGTTTAATTCCTATTAACGGTACGCAAATATCTGTTCATGGCATTGCATATTGATTATTCATCGTGATTGTGTAGCACACGCTACAATACTATTATTTTCCTGGCTCGTGTTCTAGAAGCGGGCCATGTAGTTGGAAACCCCAACGCTCGACACATATGGGTGGGGTAAGAGATATGCGGCCACATGAGCCCCGAGTTGGCCTGATCCGCCACTCCGGCCAGCAGGCGAAATCTCTAGTGTATAAGTGATTAATATTGATAAGAGATAAGCGGCCTGAGCCACGAGCTGGCCAGCAGGTGGACTCTCTATGCACTAAGTGATAAACAGTGATAAGTGAAAAGTGATTAGTGAATTGGTAGCTTTCGCTACATCGTGTGTGCTTGTCTCTCTTTTAAACTGCTGCATCAACTAAACTGTCATGTCATTGTTTAATGTTGTACGTGCTAGGTTGTTAGTTACTTTCAGTTTCCTTGCCCAAGTCTTTTAGACTTGCTGACATGTGCCCCCTTTTCTCTATTGGGTGACACATGTTAGACCCCGAGCCAGAGTTGCTTGCTGAGGGTGAGGTGTTTGCGGACGCCGAGCTTGCGCCCGTGTTGGACGAGGACTTCGTAGACACTGGAGATCAGTCTTAGTGTCTACGTCTAGTTTGTTAGATTGCTTAGGTTGTCGGTGCGTGGCACCTAGTTTGATACTCTGTTATGTTTGTATTTTTGTTTGGCCTTGTTCTGGGCCTTTAGACTCTTTCTTTTAGCCTGGTGGCTTTTCTGTGATGTTGAATATTTTGTGGACAAACTGTGGGATTGGTATTTCATATCCGTCTCATATTATTATAATTATTGTTGTTGTTTCGTTTGCAATTACAGGGACCTGCTTATACTAAATTTACGCTTATCGGGCGTGCAGCTTCACAGCTCCACGCTTGAGCGGACCTTCTCACGTCTCGCCTCCATTTTAGGGAAGCTGGGCGTGACAGGTTTTAGTGGTGGCCCATGCAGGTCCTTCTGTAACTGCAATTATTGGGATAACGATAATAATATAAGATTGTCCAACAAATAAGTTCGACATCTGAGCCCTAAGCTATGAGTCTAATTGTTTCGTTTTCTGTGTCATTAGATGGCAGGAAGGCGAATCACCCGTGGTGGTGGTAGTGGTGCGCCCTCTCATGACGAGGAGCCTGAGCGGGAGCCCACTAACGGAGAGATGATGCGGATGATGATGCAGATGATGCAAGTTCAGCAGGGTGTGCTTCTGCAGGTACAGAATGCTCCGGTGGCTCGAGCTGCTCGGGTAGTGGAAGCCCCTCGCCCTGAGCCTGGGGCGAAGCAGTTCAGGGAGCTGGGTCCTGCATACTTTGATGGAACCGAAGGTCCACTAGCTGCTGATGAATGGATGAGGAATATCGAGGAAAATCTGAAGATGTCCAAGGTCAACGAAGTTAGTTGGGTTGACTTGGCAAAGCGCCAGCTGAGGGATAACGCCAGGAATTGGTGGGATGCTGAAGAGAAGATGTTGGAGGAGCCGATCGTCTGGGCTACCTTCAAGGCCAGATTTGATGGTGAGTTCTTCCCAAAAGCTGCAAGGGAAGAGATGCTGCAGCGTTTTATCGATCTGAAGCAGGGAAGCTCGTCGGTGGACCGGTATCACCAAGAGTTCATGAGGCTGAGTCGGTTTGCACCGAAGATGGTGCAGGACGCTGAGGAGAGAGCTCAGAGGTTCCTGCAGGGACTTGCTTTGGAGCTCCAGAGTTTTGTGACCTCTTCCGACCGGGAATCTTATCAGAAGGTTTTAGTAGCAGCCAAGAGGCAGGAGCTGCTCGTGAACCAGAGGAGGGGTCTATTGTTGGTGCTGGGAAGAGGCCTGTGGAACAGGCGAGAGCTGTGGTTAGACCTGGATTCAGGCCGAACCAGCCTGTTCAGTTTAAGAGGCCAGGAGGGCCTGTTCGGAAGACTTGCCATTTCTGTGGCAAGGAGGGCCATATCAAGGAATCGTGTAGGAAGTTCTTGGGGCAATGTATTGCCTGTGGAGATCCCGCTCATGCTCTCAGGGAGTGCCCGAGGTTGAAGCAGCCTTGGCGGGCACCTATTGCTGCCCCGCCGTTGCAGCAGAGAGCCCCGGTGCCCGCAGGTCGTGGGGTACCCCTTGTTCCACAAGGGCATGCCTTTCGGCAGGCTGTTCCGCCAAGGAGGCAGGCATTTTTGATGACCGAGGAGGAGATTTTGGACATGGATGAGGTCATTACAGGTAACTTTCAATCTAGTTGTTCCTTCTTAATTGGTTGATTGTTAAAATTTTGTTGGTTGCTTGTGTATGAATGTTATTAGAATAAGATTTGATTGATTAGACTGTTTGTTAGGTGTGGTTTTGGTTTGCACATTCCATGCCCGAGTCCTCTTTGACTCAGGTGCGTCGATGTGCATTTTGGCCCAGAGCTTCGTGGAGAAGCATTCCTTGTCGACGTCCCCTCTCTCCAAGAGTTGGAACATCGTTACGGGGAATGGAGTAGTCTCGGTGCATCGTGGGTGCAGCCCTTGCTCTGTGGTGGTTTGTGGACATGAGCTTTAGCTGATTTTATTGTCCACAACATCACCAACTACGATGCGGTCTTTGGGATGGATTGGCTTGCGAGCTTCTATACTACGATTGACTGTCGGAGGAAGAGGGTGGTGTTCGAGATTCCCGGACATCCAGTATTTGAGTTCAGCCGTAGTAGCAGTTCGCTGGGTCCGGTCAGATTTCGGGCCAGACCGATGGATGTTGTGGCTATGCAGATGGAGTTGGAGTGGCCAGCTGTGGTGCAAGATTTTGGTGACATCTTCCCCGAGGAGATGTCTGGATTGCCGCCTGATCGAGCTTTGGAGTTTTCTATTGATTTGATTCCAGGTGCGCAGCCGATTTCGAAGGCACCATACCGTATGGCGCCTGCGGAATTAGAAGAGTTGCGGAAGCAGTTGGATGAGCTTATGCAGAAGGGTTACATTAATCCCAGCGTGTCTTCGTGGGGAGCACCGGTGCTGCTGGTGAAGAAGAAGGATGGTTCGCGTCGCATGTGCGTTGACTATCGGGAGTTGAATGCGATGACCATTAAGAATAAATACACGTTGCCTCGCATCGATGATATTTTTGATCAGCTAGGAGGTTCGAGGGTGTTTTCTAAATTGGATTTGAGGAGTGGTTACCATCAGTCGAAGGTGAAGAAGGATGATGTGCCGAAGACAGCTTTCAGGACGAAGTATGGACACTATGAGTTTGTGGTTATGCCTTTCGGCGTGACTAACGCACCCGCAGTTTTCATGAATCTGATGAACCTGATTTTCTATGACTTTTTGGATAAGTTTGTCGTTATTTTTATTGACGACATTCTGATCTATTCAAAGTCGAAGGAAGAGCATGCCTCGCACTTGAGGACGGTGTTGGAGATTTTGAGGAAGCATCGGTTGTATGCTAAGTTTTCAAAGTGCGAGTTTTGGCTGGACCGAGTTTCTTTTCTCGGGCATGTGGTGACTGGAGATGGTATTTCAGTGGATCTCGAGAAGATTAGGGTCATCAGAGAGTGGCCTGTTTCGTCGTCAGCGTCCGAGATCCGGAGTTTCCTTGGTTTGGCGGGATATTATCGGCGTTTCATTAAGGACTTTTCCCGTATTACTGAGCCGATGACCAGATTGACGCGGAAGGATGTACCTTTTGTTTGGTCGGGTGATTGTGGGAATGCTTTTGGTGTGCTGAGGGAGAGACTGACGACTGCCCATGTTCTTGCTGTGCCTGATCGCAGCGGTGGATTTGAGATCTTTTGCGATGCTTCTGGCAAGGGTCTCGGTTGTGTGTTGCATCAGTACGGGCATGTTGTGGCGTATGCGTCTCGTCAGCTTAAGGTTCATGAGAAGAATTGATCACTCCATATTTTACACCTTTTTTCCGCATGTTTTCACGCCATTTCGATTGCTCATATTGCGGTTTTCAAGATTATTCGACAATATTGCGATGCTTTTCACTATTTCTTGTTTTTGTCGGATTTCAGGAAATATGGAGCGATTGGGAGCAAAAAATGAGCTTAAAGGATTTGCACCCCCTCCGGAGTGTCAACCATGGCCCTTTTGAGGGTTATTCTGCAATGGAAGACGAGTGGAAGAAGAAAGAACGTCGTAGGAGCGACGAGGAAGCGAAAAGATGGAGATTGGGCATTTTCAGCATGCCACTCGGCCGAGTGAAGGAGTCACTCGGCCGAGCATTGAGACCCCGCTCGGCCGGCCAGATCGGACACGCAACAGAGATGTATCAGCGTGCACTCGGCCGAGCATCGCACGCCCACTCGGCCGAGTGCGGAGACTCCGTCCGCCCGAGTGGCACCCAGACGACGGCAAGCCAAAATGTCCAACTCTCTGTAATCCGTCAGTCGACTACGAGCTCCGACTCGTCCGAGTTCCAAAAGCCCCTCGGCCGAGTGACATTTGCCACTCGGCCGAGTGATGCCGAGGATACGCAGCGCCCAGATTTTCAGATAGCCTCTCACTCTTTTGAAATCTGATATCATTCCAGCAATTAAAGTATTTTTCTCATATTTTTTATGGATAGTAGACTCAATGACGGTTCCAACGCCGCCAAGAACGCGCAAATCGGAGGTCGGATGAAATCTGGGGAATTTCTTCAAGTTGATGCTGCAGTGCTGGAATTTCCACTCGGCCGGGTCACATATTCCACTCGGCCGAGTGCGGCCTGGGCCCAGATTCTAAGTTTCAGTTTGGGCTGTTTTGGGCACGAATTTGAGGGGTTTTCTAGGGTTATTTGCTAGGATTTTGGGGAGAGTATTTAAGGGTTTTGTAGCCACCATTAGAGGGGGATCCCCATTATGTTTTCTTAGCCACATATGTTTCTCTTAGGATTATTTTAGAGGTTAGGTCATGCCCTAGGCCCCCTCTTGGATCTAAAAGCTTGTATTTTGGATTGAAGATCTTCATCAAGCTAAGTATTTTCTTCTTTTTATTTGAATCTTTGTTTTTCTATCTTTTTGTATGCAAGCAATGATTTTTATTGATTCTCATATGCTTATTGCTATGCTAGAGTAGATTTGTTGTTCTAGGGCATGGGGATGAACCCTATGGATCTAATTTCATATTTGTGATGAATGAATTTCTAAATTGCTAGAATTGCTAGGAGGTTAGGTTGTGATTGATTTCCTACGGATAGCTAGGGATTTCCATCGATTTGGGATTTGCAAGAGATTGGATTCTAATCGATGGGAAGGCCTAGATATTCGATTTAGGTTTACAATTGGGTTTCTCTAGATTTGGTTTGCAAGAGATTGGACCAAAGCTAGGATTTTTAATTGTAA
Source organism: Scilla litardierei (assembly GCA_030789695.1). NCBI lineage: Eukaryota > Viridiplantae > Streptophyta > Magnoliopsida > Asparagales > Asparagaceae > Scilla > Scilla litardierei. The sequence goes on along the minus strand of CM061133.1, from coordinate 96,402,556 downwards.
ATCTATACACATATTCGTTTGCAAGAGATTGGACGAATACGAACTATCACAACCTAGATCGTAACTTGGGTTTGCACGAGAGTGGGCTCGAGGAGCGATTGGACGATGATGTCAATCTTCATGCTAGCGGCTTAGGTTACGGTTTGCAAGAGATTGGGCCCTAATCTAGGTTGCTATAGACCGGCAATAGCGCGAGAGCGTGAGCTTGGTTCTCTATTCAGTTACGACTAGTTCACCTCAACACAAGTCTAGTAATATTGAGATTCACTATTTACAATGATGTATGACGATCCGTAGTGGGAATTCCCTAGCCCTAGACGTCTTTATTTGATTTTATATCCCCACACTTTGCCCGACGATTGTGACAGGATCGCCGCAAGGCAAATTCCCTCTTTTATTATATTGTATTTAAATCGATATTTGACCGATTTCTTTATCATCGACACCGACATCCACCACCATTTCCATTATATCATTCCATAACCATCTCCACCAATAAAACATTCGTAGTCAAACCAACCTAGGATAGATTGGAGCCAACACCACCTCCTCGTGTTCGATACCCGCTTGCCACTTTGCCGTGCGCTTGCGGTAAAACTACAATCGTTCTCCGGGTGTATATCCGGGGCCAATCAAGTTTTTGGTCGTGCTCTTGGGTTGCATTTTGGAGCGATCAAGTTTTTGGCGCCGTTGCCGGGGAGGTGTTTCCCGTTGGGTGCCAATTTGTCACAATTAGGTTGATTTGATTACATTAAAAAAACAAAACAAAACAAAAAAAATTTGAGAGAGATTTTTTCCCCACCACCTGCTACTATTATTATCTTTATCTCTCTTTGTACCACTGACGTCTTTTTCAGGTTGTTTACTTTGATTGATCAGGTACAGTTGTTGCAGCGATGTTGCTTCCAAGGAAAATGCGAGCGGGCTCTATACAATCCTACATATATCTCGCTGCATTCTATCAGGCTGATGGAGAATCCTTCGGGGAAGCCTTGTCTAGGTTTGAAGGAATGTTAGAAATGTTCCAGACGGAGTCAGACCATGAGTGGAATGACTCCACGCTATTTGATATCTTCACTAGAAGGCTAAAGGGACCCTCACGTGAATTTTTGAAGAGGATGCAAGTGGGGAAGTTCAGTGATCTACAGTTGGCAGCTGCCTTGGAGCAAATGATAGATGATGCTCGATCTACCGGTTCACTAACCGTTACGGTAAGTAAACCATACGACCAAGTATTCATCGATTTTGTTATGGCTAATGTCTCTAGCGCAGGTACTATCGTAGATGGAGTGTATGCTTCACTTGAAGGTGATCATATCCACCTTTATACCATCAACACTCCACAAATAGAGACATCTGAGTTGCCAAAGGAGGACACTTACACGGACCTATTGAGAAGCATTGTCGACATAGTTCGAAATTCCGGTCCATTGACAATAACGGCAGGTGATCCTTTTGAGCTTGAATTTCAAAACTTTATTACTCATTGTATCTCTTCCACAGGCACAATTGATGATGGAGTCTACGCTCTAATTGAGGGGCACAAGACCCATTTTTACACCATGGTCGAGATACATGAGCCTATAGAGCCACCTTATGCCGTCGTCGCCTCCCCCTGCCACCCACCTGAGTCAGAGCAGCCTATACCATCAGAGGATATTTTTGAGGAGGTCATGCCTATAGTAGCGGAGCAGACCATCGAGGAGGACGTGACTTTAGACGATGACATCTGCACACAGATGGAGCCCGAATTGTGCCCCCCTCTTTTCGAGCTACCGCAGCCATCCCCACCCTCTACAGAGGCTGAGCATCCCTCAGAGGACCACGCTTCCACTGATGTTGAGGACAATCCCACAGAGCTTATGGCTCCCCTTCAGGGAGATCTCTTTACTCCCTCATCTCCTATATTTGATTCTCCTCCAGTGTATGCTGTTTTTTATGATTCAGATTTTGACGACTCATCGTGCCTTTTGCAGGATTCATGTACATACGATCAAGAGGTACGATGGGACATATATGAGGAGGAGAGCGAGGAGTTAGCACCCATGGATGCTATTGACTATGATCAGGAGGTGCGATGGGATAAGTCTGATGATGATGAGGAGCTACCTGATGAAACCCACGCTTATATGCCGAAGCTACCTGAACAACCTGAGGCGAACAACAAGGAGTTGATCGACGTCGTATACGAGAGTAGGGATTTATTTCCAGGGAAGTGTTGTCAACCATTTTTAATTTTAAATACTTATGTTGACGACCCTCTTTGGAATACATTTATTTTGGGGAAGAATTATCCACATCAGATTGATGCGGCTTATCTCTTGCAGGGTACAGGTGGAGTCCTTGGAGAGATGCTGGAAGCCGCATTGCTGGAATCTGATGGAGTCCGTGGACATACGCGTCTAGCGGAGCCACGGAAGGAGCAGTTGGAGCAGTTGCCTGCACCGGCAAAGATACTGGATCCGCCTTTTGCTATAGGTGATATCAATCCAGTAGGGTAGAAAATTTTATGCTTTCAATAAACTCGAATCCTCTCGACAGCGAGAGGACCGTATAGATTTGCTTGAATAAATATCATCTCATATGACGGCAACAAAAATCTTTTACACCCCAAACCCATTATACATATTTATTGCCCTCTTCATATTTTTATGTGTCGCATCCTTTTGCTCACCACCATCGAGCATTTCTTTCAAGTGAAACCTTACTTTCTTATTCGTTTGACTTGATCACGCTTTGCAAAGCCATGACATTTTTGGTCAAGTCATTTGAATAGGTTTGTTTGGTATAAGCTTGGGGGAAGCGCTCTCATGCATCATTGTATGTGCATGTAGTTGCATTAGGATTTCATGTCATTCATTTCATCATTTTTCATTCACCTCCCTCATATTTACCGTTGTTCCTCATATTTTTCCTTTTATGATCACATTGAGGACAATGTGAAGTTTAAGCTTGGGGGAGTGCATTTCCATGCCATTTAGATGCATTAGTTGCATTTTTACTTTATTTTAGGGTTTTTAAAATTTTTCAAATTTTCGCATCATCTTTTTGATTTTTCCATCTTATTTTCCTTTTATGTGTGTTCATGCATCAAGTTGTGTGCTTGATTTTCTTTTCTTTCCTCTCTTTTATTTTATTTTCTTTATTTTCTTTTCCTTCTTTTCCTTCTTTTGCTAGATGCGTTCCTTATGATGATATCTCTTATTGCTTTAGCAACCATCACGATGCTTGTTATTCATTGCCATGCTACTTCGAGTATTTCAGTATCCCGCTATCCATGTGTTTGCTTATATATTCTTTTGATGATTCCTCTATATATGGATGCATGATATTAGTTGAAGCTGAATGTATGGATTAGTGTTTAGTATGCTTTTGTTGGAAGTGCACCAAGATTCACGCATCAATTGTATAACGGGAGCATCTGCCTTATCATCCTATTCACCTTCTGTTGCATGCTTGATATGAAAGTACTCTTTACCGCTTGACTTCACTTTTTATTGAGATGATTGAGAATATCCATGCTTACATATGAGTTTTAGTTGAAGTATTATTTTATTGAACCGTTCGTGCACATCTTAGAGTGAACCGAGTGTTACATCATTTCTTTCTCCACATATAACTTTTTATTCTCTACATGTCACTTGAGCTTACCTCCTAAAGCTACTTATATCGCATCTATTTCCCAAAAATCCCTACAAAAGAAAAGGTTGCTCCAAAAAGTCCAAAAAGCCAAAAAGGAGCCAAAAACCAAAAATACAAATCAAATAGCTCCTACAAAAATCCAAAAAAGAAAAGTGAGAAACAAAAAAAGTTCAAAAAGAGAAAAAGAAGAAGAAAAAAATGTTTCTCTATCTCATTATTGGAGCCACAAAATACTTGGGAAAACCAAGGCAAAAATCCCATTTTCCACTATCATATTCCTTTAGATGTGATGCCTCAAGCTAAGCTTGGGGGGGTGAACTCATTTGACCATATGAGTGAGTGCGACATTAGAGTGGAGAGGTGCACGAATGGGGAAGTTTGATAATGCTGAAACTTAGCACAATACCTTAGTTATGGAGATTTCTTATGAATCGATATAAATATGTGAATGCCATGATTTATTCTATTCTCCATTGCATGATTGGTGTGATTCTTATATGCTTCTGTTATAACTCTTGATTGAAAAGTACATCGCCAACAATTGTATATTAAATTCTATGAAATGCATGATGTGGATATGAATTGATTGTATGAATTTAGAGAATCCCTTTTGTTGATCTGAAAAGCTTGCAAGTACCATGTTTAAGTAAGATATGAAATCTTTATAGCATGTGATTCGTATTTCCCAAGTTATCGTGATGTGTAGCTTATGGCCTGAGATCTGAGAGAATAATCTAGCGACCCCTTCCACTTCGTATTCTTTTTCATTTTTTCCTTATTTTTACCCTTCGGGTTCGCCTTCTACTTGTCTTCCTCGAGGACGAGTAAGAGGTAAGCTTGGGGGATTTTGATCACTCCATATTTTACACCTTTTTTCCGCATGTTTTCACGTCATTTTGATTGCTCATATTGCGGTTTTCAAGATTATTCGACAATATTGCGATGCTTTTCACTATTTCTTGTTTTTGTCAGATTTCAGGAAATATGGAGCGATCGGGAGCAAAAAATGAGCTTAAAGGATTTGCACCCACTCCGGAGTGTCAACCATGGTCCTTTTGAGGATTATTCTGCAATGGAAGACGAGTTGAAGAAGAAAGAACGTCGTAGGAGCGACGAGGAAGCGAAAAGATGGAGATTGGGCATTTTCAGCATGCCACTCGGCCGAGTGAAGGAGTCACTCGGCCGAGCATTGAGACCCCGCTCGGCCGGCCAGATCAGACACGCAACAGAGATGTATCAGCGTGCACTCGGCCGAGCATCGCACGCCCACTCGGCCGAGTGCGGAGACTCCGTCCGCCCGAGTGGCACCCAGACGACGGCAAGCCAAAATGTCCAACTCTCTGTAATCCGTCAGTCGACTATGAGCTCCGACTCGGCCGAGTTCCAAAAGCCCCTCGGCCGAGTGACATTTGCCACTCGGCCGAGTGATGCCGAGGACACGCAGCGCCCAGATTTTCAGATAGCCTCTCACTCTTTTGAAATCTTCTATCATTCCAGCATTTAAAGTATTTTTCTCATATTTTTTATGGATAGTAGACTCAATGACGGTTCCAACGCCGCCAAGAACGCGCAAATCGGAGGTCGGATGAAATCTGGGGAATTTCTGCAAGTTGATGCTGCATTGCTGGAATTTCCACTCGGCCGGGTCACATATTCCACTCGGCCGAGTGTGGCCTGGGCCCAGATTCTAAGTTGCGGTTTGGGCTGTTTTTGGGCACGAATTTGAGGGGTTTTCTAGGGTTATTTGTTAGGGTTTTGGGGAGAGTATTTAAGGGTTTTGTAGCCACCATTAGAGGGGGATCCCCATTATGTTTTCTTAGCCACATATGTTTCTCTTAGGATTATTTTAGAGGTTAGGCCATGCCCTAGGCCCCCTCTTGGATCTAAAAGCTTGTATTTTGGATTGAAGATCTTCATCAAGCTAAGTATTTTCTTCTTTTTATTTGAATCTTTGTTTTTCTATCTTTTTGTATGCAAGCAATGATTTTTATTGATTCTCATATGCTTATTGCTATGCTAGAGTAGATTTGTTGTTCTAGGGCATGGGGATGAACCCTATGGATCTAATTTCATATTTGTGATGAATGAATTTCTAAATTGCTAGAATTGGTAGTAGGTTAGGTTGTGATTGATTTCCTACGGATAGCTAGGGATTTCCATCGATTTGGGATTTGCAAGAGATTGGATTCTAATCGATGGGAAGGCCTAGATATTCGATTTAGGTTTACAATTGGGTTTCTCTAGATTTGGTTTGCAAGAGATTGGACCAAAGCTAGGATTTTTAATTGTAAATCTATACACATATTCGTTTGCAAGAGATTGGACGAATACGAACTATCACAACCTAGATCGTAACTCGGGTTTGCACGAGAGTGGGCTCGAGGAGCGATTGGACGATGATGTCAATCTTCATGCTAGCGGCTTAGGTTACGGTTTGCAAGAGATTGGGCCCTAATCTAGGTTGCTATAGACCGGTAATAGCGCGAGAGCGTGAGCTTGGTTCTCTATTCAGTTACGACTAGTTCACCTCAACACAAGTCTAGTAATATTGAGATTCACTATTTACAATGATGTATGACGATCCGTAGTGGGAATTCCCTAGCCCTAGACGTCTTTATTTGATTTTATATCACCACACTTTGCCCGACGATTGTGACAGGATCGCCGCAAGGCAAATTCCTTCTTTTATTATATTGTATTTAAATCGATATTTGACCGATTTCTTTATCATCGACACCGACATCCACCACCATTTCCATTATATCATTCCATAACCATCTCCACCAATAAAACATTCGTAGTCAAACTAACCTAGGATAGATTGGAGCCAACACCACCTCCTCGTGTTCGATACCCGCTTGCCACTTTGCCGTGCACTTGCGGTAAAACTACAATCGTTCTCCGGGTGTATATCCGGGGCCGATCAAGTTTTTGGTCGTGCTCTTGGGTTGCATTTTGGAGCGATCAAGAATTACCCGACGCATGATTTGGAGTTAGCTGCCGTTGTGTTTGCTCTTAAGATTTGGAGGCACTTCTTGCTGAGTGAGAAAGTGAAAATCTTCACCGATCACAAAAGCTTGAAGTATATTTTTACCCAGAAGGAGCTCAACATGCGACAGCGTCGATGGTTGGATCTTATGGCAGATTATGAGATTGATTTGCAGTATCACCCTGGCAAGGTGAATGTGGTGCCAGATGCTTTGAGTAGGCTTCCCGCGGTGATGGTTTTGACTTCGCAGTGGAGATTGCAGCAGGATTTTTGCGGGTCTAGAGTGGAGATTGTTCTTCCCGGGGAGGTTACTTCGTTGATGTACATGCAGGTGCAGTCAACGATCGTGGATCGGATTAAGGCGAGTCAGGCCGGAGATCCGAAATTGTAAGGATTCGAGGGCAGGTTGAAGCTGGTCTGCGGACTGACTTTTTGATTCATGAGGATGGCTCGCTGAGGTTTGGAGCCAGGTTGTGTGTACTAGCTGGGGATGTTAGAGAGGAGTTGATGGTGGAGGCACACAGTTCGCCGTATTCTGTGCATCCTGGTGGGACCAAGATGTACCAGGATCTTCGTCTAAACTTTTGGTGGCACGGCATGAAGAGGAGTGTGGCTCGGAGTGTGGCCAAGTATTTGGTTTGCCAGCAAGTGAAGGCGGAGCATCAGCGTACGGCCGGATTGCTACAACCGCTTCCGATTCCGGAGTGGAAATGGCAACACATCACTATGGATTTCGTAACTGGACTACCTCGGAGTCCGAAGCAGAATGACGCGATTTGGGTGATCGTAGATCGATTGACCAAATCCGCGCACTTTATTCCGTTCCGAGTGGGACAGTCCACTGAGGCGCTAGCGAGGAGATATATGGAGGTAAAATTCTTTTACTCTCCGTGTTTATTTCCTTTTTCCTAGTTTGGATAGTGATGTAACGTGAATCGTACAGGAGGTCGTGCGACTTCACGGAGTCCCCGTGAGCATCGTGTCAGACAGAGACACGAGGTTCACATCTCAGTTCTGGCAGAGTTTGCAGAAGAGTTTGGGTACGCGTCTGAGTTTCAGCACGGCGTACCATCCGCAGACGGATGGCCAGTCCGAGAGGACGATTCAGATTTTGGAAGACATGCAGAGGGCGTGCATGTTGGATTTCAAGGGTTCGTGGGAGGACCACCTACATCTGGTGGAGTTTTCTTACAACAACAGCTTCCAGGCGAGTATTGGCATGGCGCCTTTCGCCGCTTTGTATGGGAGGAAATGTCGATCGCCATTGAGTTGGGATGACGTTGGCGATCGGGAGCTGTTGGGACCTGAGATGATTGTGGAGGCGGTGGAGGTTGTCAGGAACATTCGGGAGAGGCTGAGGATTGCTCAGGACCGTTTTAAGCATTGGGCGGATGCGAAACATCGTCCTTTGGAGTTTCAGCCGGGCGATCATGTGTTTCTGAGGATTTCCCCGAATCGTGGAGTGATTCGTTTTGGGAAGCGAGGGAAGTTGAGCCCGCGATACATTGGACCGTTTGATGTTTTGGAGAAGGTCGGCGAAGTAGCTTACCGCTTAGCCTTGCCGCCATCTTTGGAAGGAGTCCATGATGTTTTCCATGTGTCGCAGCTTCGTTGATACATCAGCGATCCATCTCACGCCGTAGATTTCTCGGAGATCGCCGTTCGCCCAGATTTGACGTATGACCAGCATCCAGTGCAGATTTTGGACAGGCGTCAGAAAACACTTCGGAACAAGGTCGTCGATCTTGTTAGAGTGATGTGGCGGCACGGTTCGCCGGGAGAGTCTACTTGGGAGAGAGAAGATGAGATGCGAGAGCGTTACCCACTTTTGTTTCTGGACACGTGAGTGTTGGGAATTCCGAGGACGGAATTTTTCTTAAGTTGGGGAGGATGTAACGACTGGTTTTTTATGTATGGATTTTATTATGAATATTATATATTTGATTGCTTTCCCTTGTTGTGATTTCCTTTTTCCGTCTCCGTAGTTTTCATTTTCGTCCGTTTCGTCGTGATTCTCTAGATTCTTCCGTCGGTTGGCGTGTTTGAAGTAATTCATTCGTGACGGGCTTCATAACGTCGATATCTTAGAGTTAGAACGAGCCTAGGAGACTTAGGAAAGCATCCCGGAGCTTAGCGCTCTATTTCGGAACTTTTGGTGCACGTTAGCCGGTATAAGAAGGGGCACCGACCGACTAGATGACGATCCAGTCGGTCGGAAAACCTTCTTGAACCGACTAGCGGGCTTGAAAAGTTATTGAGGAGTTACTGTTTGTCGTTAGTCGGTCTAAGAACGTTGGTTGACCGACTAGGTTGCAAACTAGTCGGTCTGCAATGCTTCTTTAACCGACTAACTCATTTACTATTTTCTTGGTATCAGTACTGTTCATTATTAGTCGGTCTAAGTTTATCTTTCGACCGACTAGTTGTTAAACTAGTCGGTTAAGTTTTGTACTCAGACCGACTAATTCTTAGTTCTTCTGTACAGTCGAGTTACTGTTTACTCTTAGTCGGTCTAAGAACGGTCATCGACCGACTAGATGTCAAACTAGTCGGTCAGTAGTTGTTCTTTGACCAACTAACTCTTAATTCAGGTTTTCGACTGAAGCTACTGTTTACACTTAGTCGGTCTGTGTTGGTCAACCGACCGACTAGTTCCCAAACTAGTCGGTCAGTGGTTGTTCTTTGACCGACTAACAAGTGCTGTAAACCCTAGTTTTGCCCTAGCCGCCACCAAACTCTATAAATACACCTCCAAACGTTTTCTTCTTCTCTCTCACGACCTAAAACCCTAATTTCTCCCCCATTGAGCCCCCATCTTCCTCAAACCATTAATCCTCCATCCCAAGCTCATCCTCCATCATCCAAACCCTCCCTAGTCACAACTCACCTTCCATCTTCCCCAAACCTTCATCAAACCCCCAAAATCCACATCAAAACCCATTTCTCCAGATTTTTCCCTCATTTCCAGATCTGAGCTGGCTCGTTCTTCCGTTGCCGTGGTTGCTCGGCATCGTTCCTCCGCTTCTTCACGGTAATACTCGATTCCTTTAGTTTTAGCATAACCCACATTGACATTGTGAAACCCTAATAAAATGGATTATTAGAAGTTAGGATTCTAATAAGAAATTGATTTAGAATCATTGTTCTAATGATTGTTTTGTCATAACAGTGATCCATCCGTAGTTTAGCTTGTGACGATCTTCATTGCTCGTCAACCCCGGTATCAGGCAAGTGAAACTTGCTACCCTTGTTGTTTAGGCCGTGCTTAGGCCATTACCTTGTTTTAGCGTAAAAGAGACTAGACAGTGAAAGGATAGCTGTCTGGACGCCTTTGATCTAGCTTGACAACGAAGCTAGATCCGTCACCCTCATTATGCTTGTACGTCACGTTTAAATTCAATTAACGGTACGCAATTATCTGTTCATATCATTCCTGCATCTTTGCCTGTCATGTTTAATTCCTATTAACGGTACGCAAATATCTGTTCATGGCATTGCATATTGATTATTCATAGTGATTGCGTAGCACACGCTACAATACTATTATTTTCCTGGCTCGTGTTCCAGAAGCGGGCCATGTAGTTGGAAACCCCAACGCTCGACACATATGGGTGGGGTAAGAGATATGCGGCCACCTGAGCCCTGAGTTGGCCTGATCTGTTGGATATGGAAGACGTTTGTACACCCTTGTGGGGGATGTACGAGGGAATACGGACCTCGAACGTCGCGTACACGAAGTCGTGTGCAAAGGGAATCTGTTCCCTTGCGGAAAGGATCTCTGGATGAGTAGTAAAGTCGCTTTATATATGCATACGTGCATGCGACATATGGCTAATAAAGGGGGAATATCTTAAGCTTATGTTGTACCATGCATATGGTACAACTTAAGCTTATAATGTGCCATGTATCATGGTACACCTTAATTAAGTTGTTCCAAAGGAACAACTTACCCTAAAATAACTACCTTGGGGGCTATAAATAAGACCCAAGGGTAAGCCATTTCTTACACCTTTTTGCATGAAATTCATGCATGCAACTTCATTCTAGCGAAGCTCTGCAGAAATCCTTTCTCTTCCTCTATCCAAGTTCTTAATATAAAGTAGAGATTTAGATTGTGGATTTAGTAGCCTTACTCCGTTCGTGAGAAGACTCGATCCGTCGTGGCGAATCCGAAGGCGAAGTTCGTAGACTACCGTGCCGCATACGCAAGCGTAAGTCTAAACTTCATATTATCGATCCTAACTCTGTTTTGGCAGGATCCTACAATGGTATCAAAGCCATATGGGTTCGCCCCGGTCAAACCACCGCCCCGTCGAAACTATGAACGAGTCGTTGTCTTTTTCACGAATGGGTCTCCTACTATTACGGATATAGTAGGAACGCTTCGTGACGGAGAGAACGCAGCGGTTGTTCTTTTCACGTTAGGGTCTCCTATCATTACGGATATGGTAGGAACTCTCCGTGACGGGAAGAACCGACCGTTCACGTAGTATGTTATTTTTCATTTTTGGCACACGGCCATTAGGAAATAACTAATTTCTCGACGAAGGGTGCTTCATCGACGAACGGGTGCTTCATCAAGGAAGATGATGGTAGTTATTTCCATCAGGTAAGAGGAAATTGGTGCATGTGCACCATGGCCAAATGGGCTATGAAGGCTATGCACCCCCCCCTCCACTTGCGGAGGGGGTTGGCTACGGCCAATAACCACCGACGACCACCCCATCAAGGGGGAGGAGTATGTGCGGCAACCCCATTCAAAGGGGGTGGCCGGCCATGGCCAAAGGGGCCATGGCCGGCCAATGCCAAATGGCCTTGGCCATGACCGGCCATGGCCAAGCCATGGCCGGCCATGGCCAGGCCGGCAGTGGCCGGCCAAGGCCTGCCGGCCTGGCCGGCCCTGGCAGTGGCCAGGGCCGGCGCCCTGGCCTCGGCTAGGGCCTGGCCTGCCCTGGCAAGGGCCAGGGCCGGCTGGCCTGCCCTGGCAGAGGCCAGGGCCAATGCCCTGGCCTCGGCCAGGGCCTGGCCGGCCTCGGCCAGGGCAGAGGCCCTGGCCGGCCCTTGGCCAAGCCCCAGCCAGGGCAGAGGCCCTGGCCGGGAAGAAGTTGTAAACCAAAAATTGGTCGACCAATTTGGTGTTTTTGGTCGACCAATCCGACAAAAGGTCTGGGTCGATTGCAAACTTGCCAAATGACCCATACGGGGTAACAAAAGGCCTTGGTCAAACTCGAATGTGTCGATTAGTCCATACGGGGCTAACCACAGTGCCGACTAGTTCATACGGGACTAACGTTTTAATGAAGTTTTTCTTTGGGCTCTACTCCTTGAAGACTAGCCATAGTGCTCTACTTCATGCGAGATTAGCCAAGTCATTGTGCTCTACTCTACGGAGATTAGCCAATGTACTTATGAAATTGTGCTCTACTCCTTGAAGATTAGCCTTAGTGCTCTACTTCATGCGAGATTAGCCATGTCATTGTGCTCTACTCTACGGAGATTAGCCAATGTACTTATGACGTTGTGCTCTACTCTACGGAGATTAGCCAATGTATTTTAAATTTTTTGAAAAATACGTTTTTCAAAAACGCTTTTCCGCTGCAAAGTACTATAAGAGTACTAACATTTGATAAAGTGAGGGAGAAATATTGAAAGTTACTCTAGATGGTGATTGGAAACATAGTGACCTTTCCGACTCTAGAGTAACATCTTCAATATTTTTCGAAAGTAACTTATCAAATTATGAATATCATTCCAAGTGGGAGTTGATTTTAGAACTATCCATATGGGATATTCTATTATCATTTCAAGTGGGAATTATATTTGAAAAATACGTTTTCAAACTCGTTTTTCTGCTGCTAGTACTATAAGAGTATTATTGTTTGATAAGTGATGGGGGAATATTGAAGGTTGTTCTAGATGGTGATTGGAATCAAAGAGACCTTTTCGATTCTAGAACAACATCTTCAATATTTTTCGAAAGTAACTTATCAAATATAATATAATTTCAAGTGGGAGTTATATTTTAAGAATTTTATGCAATGTGTTTTTGATCGAACCTTCGGTTTTTATGTCTTTTGCAGCATTTTAAAAGTAAAATGTCTTCCGCTTCAAAGAATATCGTCGCTGAGTTAAACAAAGGTGAAAAACTCAACGGCGATAATTACAAACTTTGGTCCATTAAGATACAATACGTTCTAGAGGAGCAAGAAGTGCTCGAAACTCTAAAGAACGTTATGATTGAACCGGAGTTGGGCACTACGGCCCAACACCGAAGAGACAAGGAAGCTTTTGATGCTTGGTCTCGGAAGAATAAGATAGCGCGCATTACGTTATTAAGCAGTATGGCTGATGACATAATGCGCATCTTCCGAGAACATGACCTCGCCATGGACATATGGTCCAAGCTAGAGGAGAAGTTCGGTGGCACATCGGTGTCCAAACTTCGCGCCTTAACTATAAAGTTCGATACATATAAGAAACGTCCAGATCATTCCATGGGGAAACATCTGCGACATATGGCGAACCTTATATCAGAGTTAAAGGACGCAGGTCATGTGCTCACGGATGAGCAACAAATCCAAGCAGTCATACGTTCCCTACCAAATGGGTGGGACCAAATGAAGATGCATCTCACTCACAATGAGAGCATCAAGACCTTCAGCGATGTTTCCAAGCACCTCTAATTAGAGGAAGAGCGGCTTGCGGCTGCGAAGCCAAGTGCAGAAGTGCACATGGTTGCTAGTTCCATGTAGGATCCTGCCAAAACAGAGTTAGGATCGATAATATGAAGTTTAGACTTACGCTTGCGTATGCGGCACGGTAGTCTACGAACTTCGCCTTCGGATTCGCCACGACGGATCGAGTCTTCTCACGAACGGAGTAAGGCTACTAAATCCACAATCTAAATCTCTACTTTAGATTAAGAACTTGGATAAAGAAAGAGAGGAAGCATTTCAGCAGAGCTTCGCTAGGATGAAAATGCATGCAAGAATGCCATGCAAAAGGTGTGAGAAATGGCTTACCCTTGGGTCTTATTTATAGCCCCAAGGTAGTTATTTTAGGGTAAGTTGTTCCTTTGGAACAACTTAATTAAGGTGTACCATGATACATGGCACATTATAAGCTTAAGTTGTACCATATGCATGGTACAACATAAGCTTAAGATATTCCCCCTTTATTAGCCATATGTCGCATGCACTTATGCATATATAAAGCGACTTTCCTACTCATCCAGAGATCCTCTCCGCAAGGGAACAGATTCCCTTTGCACACGACTTCGTGTACGCGACGTTCGAGGTCCGTATTCCGTCGTACATCCCCCACAAGGGTGTACAAACGTCTTCCATATCCAACATCTCCCACTCACACTTGAGGGGATTGTAAGAGAACATCTTTCCCTTATTTCTTTCATCTATCATACCGAGAAATAGACCGTGCGACCGTCATGCGCGTAGAGTCTGTTGTTGTGCACTTGTTAGAGATACACAACGACCTCGAAGGTGCAAAGTTGAGTAGTTCAACGCATGCTTTACCCTAGATTATTTCTTCACATTTCTTGTACTTTATATTCAACAATTGAATCCCATCTGGATTACAATTGGCTGGCCAGCTTTGAATCATTTAAAGTCCAAATGTGAATATGAAATCAATCTTCCTCTTCTTGCGAACCTTCTGATCTTGACTTGATTCGCTTTTCTAACGTGCCCCGCCGAGCCGAATTATCATAGCCCATTAGCAACACGCTAAGATAGCGATCATCTCGTCAAATCTAAAGGAACCAATTGGAGTCCTTGAGGGTAAGAGTTAAAACCCGTATGGCCTTTGAGTCTCACATAATAGCAAACACTATTGCTACTAACTCAGTGGTCGAAATGCATACGTGGTATGAACACGTATTACAACATCACTCGTTTCCAAGGGAGAGTATGTCTTAATGATGTTGTACGGATGAAAGATCAGACACCACAGTGCCTATCTTTTTGAGTCCCCTTACTACTCGTGAAATATTCACGGACTCTCATCCTGCATAAGACAGATAGGATTAAAAAATCCTATGAGATCTCTTTCAGATATCCTTGTGATACAGATCTCAGATCTTTTGTAAGCATCCATATGATGCAGATCTTTCATTCGACTATCTTGTTTAAGTCATGACTCTTAATCATTCGTCTAATGATTTTGACTTTAAACTAGTCTCATCTCTATCTTATCCATCTGATAAGATAAGGCGGTTGCTCATGTGAGAGACCCAACCTTAATCTGTCCGACATACACACAATTCAGCTGAGATTTCAAAAATGTACACAAACATTTCTTAAGAAATTCATATGCAATGTTGGAAAAAGAACTTATTCTTTTATTAATTTTGATCATTTCTTAGACATGGGAATATATATTGGTACAACTCAGCTCATACGCAATCCTTGGGATGATAAGTGTTTATAAAACACATTTCTGGGGATCGCTTTCGTAAGCTGATCCTCTATCATCTTATGCGTAGATATGTACCTTATGTCTACCTTCTTGGTTTTATCATAGTCTTTTGCAAATTCGTATCGGATATCAATGTGTTTGATCTTACAAGACACATTATCCTCTTAACCGCTTTCCAGTGTACTTGCCCTGTATTGGATTGGTAACAGCTTACCATTTCCAACGGCAAAACAGATGTCCGGTCTCGTACACACCATAGCGTACATAAGACTATCAACTGCACTGGAATATGGAACTTTTTCCATAATTTCCTTTTCCTTTTGGTTCTTTGGACACGATTCCAGATATAAATTATCGCATATGCTTATATGAATATCAATGGACTTGCAGTCCTGCATATTAAATCGTTCCAGAACCTTCTTTATATAAGTCTCCTGTGAAAGAGAAAGAAGTTTCTTCGAACGATTCCTTGAAATCTTAACTTCAAGGATATATGCGGCTTTTCCTATGCCTTTCATCTCAAATACTGATGAAAGCCAAGCCTTGATACTCATCACAAAAGCCCTTGTCATTTCTGGCTATTAAAATGTCATCTACATATAGAGACATGATAATATACTTGCTTTTAATCCTCTTGATATATACTCAGTTATCTTCATCAAGCATGGTAATACCATTTGATAACTTTATGAAATCGTATATACCATTGCCTCGAGGATTGTTTAAGACCATATATGGACTTACGAAGCTTACAAACCTTATGTTTGTTTCCTTCTTTTACAAACCTTGTTGGTTGTTCCATATAGATCTCCTCGTCCAATTCTCCATTGAGAAAGGCAGTCTTTACATCCATCTGATGTAATTCGAGGTTTAAGCAAGCTACCATTGCCAGAATCAGGCGAATCGAGGTAAAACGCACAACAGGTGAGAAGGTCTCTTCGTAGTCTATCCCTTCCTGTTGCATAAAACCTTTCGCGACAAGGCGAGCTTTATATCTGTCAATAGAGCCATCAGCCTTATGCTTGATCTTGAGAACCCATTTGTTCCCAATTGCTCTATGTCCTCTGGGTAAGTTAACTAAGTCCCAGACTTGGTCAACTTTCATGGATTTCAATTCCTCCTTCATCGCTTCCATCCATTTGTCTTTTGCAGGGCAAAATGACGGCTTGTTTGAAAGTAGCAGGCTCGTCATTTTCTTGTAGTAAAATCATAAAGGTTTGCGGAAATTTCAACCAACCTTGTATGATTACTACGTCGTATTTGAGATTCTTCAAGTCCTTGTTGACTCGAAGTTAGATCAATTCTAATATCACTCCCACTTGAAATGTCGTTAGAATTGCTCCCACTTGGATCATTATTCCCGTATGGAATAGGATAATCGTCATTCGTATAATCCATTGGTGAAGTTTGAAACGTATTTTTCGTTTTCACCAAGAATTCTCCCACTCGAATGAGGTAATCCTTCTTGATCATAAATCTCAAATAGAGATAAGTCCTGACTTATCTCGCCCTGTCTTGGAAACTCATTTTCCAAGAAAGTGACATCCCTCGACTCAACTCAATTAGCCCACCATTGTCTTCCTGACTAACATAAAACATAACCTTTGGAGTTTTCTGAGTATCGTATAAAGATACATTTCCTTCCTCTTGGCCCAAGTTTGCCATACTTATGGGAGGAAATATGTGCGTAGGATGCACAACCCCAAGGTTTCAAAATGTTAAGTCAGGAGACCTTTGGTTCCACAACTCATAAGGAGTGGAGCTAACTGATTTCGAGGGTACGCGGTTCAAAATGAAAGCGGCCGTCAATAATGCATCACCCCAAAAGGTGATTGGCAAGTTAGATTGCGCCATCATTGAACGGACCATTTTCATTAAAGTCCTATTCCTCCTTTCTGCAACACCAATTTGTTGAGGAGTATAAGGCATAGTTACCTGATGTACTATGCCTTTTTCATCACAAAGTTCCTTTAAACTTGTTGATTGATATTCACCGCCCCCATCGGTTCGCATGACCGTAATCTTGCGATCTAATTGATTCTCCACTTAACTCATATAGTTTTTAAAGCAGGTTTAGTGCTTTCACTTTTGTGGGATATCAAATAGATATGACCGAATCGGGTGAAATCATCAATAAAAGTGATGAAATAGGACTTCCCGCGTCTTGTCTTGACATTCATCGGACCACATATGTCCGAATGGATAAGCTGTAATGGAACCTCGGCCCTTGTGCCGGTTCAAAACGGCTTGCGACAAGATTTCCTCACAAGGCAATGTTCGCAGGTCGACATTTCAACCTTTGAAACATTGGATAGAAGGCCACGTTTGGCAAGTCTATCCATACGCTTTGGTCCAATATGACCAAGCCTTGTGTGCCAACAAATTATATTAGACTCATTAGTCAAAGGATTTGTCACAAGGAAATTTTCATTACATGAGGAATTTATACATTGTACTTATTACAATAAATCCTTTGAAAAACAAACCCAGTACCAATAAAGGAATTATTACAAAAATAGGTCCATATTACAATCATGAAGGAACCAACTATAACCAAGACCCATTAAATTGACCACATTTTTAATATTCCTTTGAATATATGGAATGAAGAGAACATCATGAAGTAGGAGAGTGTGGCCGTTGTCCAAGACTAGCTTGCGAGTCCCAACGCCTTTCACTTCAACACGTGTGTTGTTTCCTACATTGATCCACTTCATTCCTTGGGGTATTCGGTGATACTCCACGAAGGACCGTCTGTCCTTTGCTATGTGGTCGGTGGCACCTGAATCAATTATCCCAAAATGGATTAGATTCCACAAGAAATAGTGAACTAGAAACACATATGTAACTAGTATTACAAGTTACCTCGTCACTTCCACTCGTACACGAACGAGCATAGTGACCGAGCTTGTTGCACTTGAAGCACTTGATCCTTTTCAAGTCTTTCTTCTTGTGCCATTTCTTGTGCCCACCCTTATGTTTGGGTTCCTTGGTAGACTCAGGTTGCTTATTACGTTCATTAGAAGACTTCGAACGATCTTTACGTTTCTTTCCCCCGTGTGAGGAACTAGCAACCATGTGCACTTCTGCACCTGGCTTGGCAGCCGCAAGCCGCTCTTCCTCTAATTCGAGGTGCTTGGAAACATCGTTGAAGGTCTTGATGCTCTCATTATGAGTGAGATGCATCTTCATCTGATCCCACCCATTTGGTAGGGAACGTATGACTGCTTGGATTTGTTGCTCATCAGTGAGCAAATGACCTGCGTCCTTTAACTCCGAGATAAGGTTCGCCATATGTCGCAGATGTTTCCCTATGGAATGATCTGGATGTTTCTTATATGTATCGAACTTTATAGTTAAGGCGCGAAGTTTGGACACCGATGTGCCACCGAACTTCTCCTCTAGCTTGGACCATATGTCCATGGCTAGGTCATGTTCTCGGAAGATGCGCATTATGTCATCAGCCATACTGCTTAATAACGTAATGCGCGCTATCTTATTCTTCCGAGACCAAGCATCAAAAGCTTCCTTGTCTCGTCGGTGTTGGGCCGTAGTGCCCAACTCGGGTTCAATCATAACGTTCTTTAGAGTTTCGAGCACTTCTTGCTCCTCTAGAACGTATTGTATCTTTATGGACCAAAGATTGTAATTATCGTCGTTGAGTTTTTCACCTTTGTTTAACTCAGCAACGATATTCTTTGAAGCGGAAGACATTTTACTTTTAAAATGCTGCAAAAGACATAAAACCGAAGGTTCGATCAAAACATTGCATAAAAATTCTTAAAATATAACTCCCACTTGAAATGATAATAGAATATCCCATTTGGATAGTTCTAAAAATTCAAATCCCACTTGGAATTATATTATATTTGATAAGTTACTTTCGAAAAATATTGAAGATGTTGTTCTAGAATCGAAAAGGTCTCTTTGATTCCAATCACCATCTAGAACAACCTTCAATATTCCCCCATCACTTATCAAACAATTGTACTCTTATAGTACTTCGCAGCGGAAAATCAATTTTGAAAAACATATCTTTCAAAATGGAATAGGTGAGAGTTTGCGCAAAGAATTTTAACGCAACAATTGTCAAGCCACGAGACCTGTTCTACACACCCATGGGTTAGATAACCATGGCAGGATCGTGGTAGGACTTGGAATTCTAAATTGCGCTATCCCGATTAAGGACGGGACATAACCTATTTGAAAATACCTTTTTCAAAAAATTTGAAAACACATTGGCTAATCTCCGTAGAGTAGAGCATAATGTTATAAGTTCATTGGCTAATCTCCGTAGAGTAGAGCACAATGACATGGCTAATCTCGCATGAAGTAGAGCATTACGGCTAAGCTTCAAGGAGTAGAGCACAATTTCATAAGTACATTGGCTAATCTCCGTAGAGTAGAGCACAATGACTTGGCTAATCTCGCATGAAGTAGAGCACTATGGCTAGTCTTCAAGGAGTAGAGCCCAGTGAAAAAAAACTTCATTAAAACGTTAGTCCCGTATGAACTAGTCAGCACTGTGGTTAGCCCCGTATGGGCTAATCGGCACATTCGAGTTTGATCAAGGCCTTTTGTCACCCCGTATGGGTCAGTTGGCAAGTTTGCAGTTGACCCAGACCTTCTGTCGGATTGGTCGACCAAAAACACCAAATTGGTCGACCAATTTTGGTCTGCAACATCTTCCCGGCCAGGGCCTCTGCCCTGGCCGGGGCTTGGCCAAGGGCCGGCCAGGGCCTCTGCCCTGGCCGGCCAGGGGCCCTGACCCCTCGGCCAGGGCCTCTGCCCTGGCCGAGGCCGGCCAGGGCCGGCCATGCCCTGGCCAAGGCCAGGGCATTGGCCCTGGCCTCTGCCAGGGCCGGCCAGGGCGCCGGCCCTGGCCTCTGCCAGGGCCGGCAGGCTGGCCGTGGCCACTGCCAGGGCCGGCCAGGCCCTGGCAGTGGCCAGGGCGCCGGCCCTGGCCATTGCCAGGGCCGGCCAGGCCGGCCACTGCCGGCCTGGCCATGGCATGCCATGGCTTGGCCATGGCCGGTCATGACCAAGGCCAATTTGGGCATTGGCCGGCCATGGCCCCTTTGGCCATGGCCGGCCACCCCCTTGAATGGGGTTGCCACACACACTCCTCCCCCTTGATGGGGTGGTTGCCGGTGGTTATTGGCCGTAGCCAACCCCCTTCGCAAGTGGAGGGGGGGTGCATGGGCTTCATAGCCCATTTGGCCATGGTGCACATGCACCAAATTTCAACTTACCCGATGGAAATAACTACCATCATCTTCCTCGATGAAGCACCCGTTCGTCGATGAAGCACCCGTTCGTCGAGAAATTAGTTATTTCCTAATGGCCGTGTGCCAAAAATGAATAACATACTACGTGAACGGTCGGTTCTTCCCGTCACGGAGAGTTCCTACCATATCCGTAATGATAGGAGACCCTAACGTGAAAAGAACAACCGCTGCGTTCTCTCCGTCACGAAGCGTTCCTACCATATCCGTAATGGTAGGATACCCATTCGTGAAAAAGACACCGACTCGTTCATAGTTTCGACGGGTTTGACCGGGGCGAACCCATATGGCTCCGATACCAATGTAGGATCCTGCCAAAACAGAGTTAGGATCGATAATATGAAGTTTAGACTTACGCTTGCGTATGCGGCACGGTAGTCTACGAACTTCGCCTTCGGATTCGCCACGACGGATCGAGTCTTCTCACGAACGGAGTAAGGCTACTAAATCCACAATCTAAATCTCTACTTTAGATTAAGAACTTGGATAAAGAAAGAGAGGAAGCATTTCGGCAGAGCTTCGCTAGGATGAAAATGCATGCAAGAATGCCATGCAAAAGGTGTGAGAAATGGCTTACCCTTGGGTCTTATTTATAGCCCCCAAGGTAGTTATTTTAGGGTAAGTTGTTCCTTTGGAACAACTTAATTAAGGTGTACCATGATACATGGCACATTATAAGCTTAAGTTGTACCATATGCATGGTACAACATAAGCTTAAGATATTCCCCCTTTATTAGCCATATGTCGCATGCACTTATGCATATATAAAGCGACTTTCCTACTCATCCAAAGATCCTCTCCTCAAGGGAACAGATTCCCTTTGCACACGACTTCGTGTACGCGACGTTCGAGGTCCGTATTCCCTCGTACATCCCCCAAAAGGGTGTACAAACGTCTTCCATATCCAACATCTCTTTTTAAATATCCACATCAAGTGCTTCAAGTGCAACAAGCTCGGTCACTATGCTCGTTCGTGTACGAGTGGAGGCGACGAGGTAACTTGTAAATATACTAGTTACATATGTGTTTCTAGTTCAATATTTCTTGTGGAATCTAATCCATTTTGGATAATTGATTCAGGTGCCACCGACCACATAGCAAGGGACAGACGGTCCTTCGTGGAGTATCACCGGATACCCCAAGAAACGAAGTGGATCTATGTAGGAAACAACACACGTGTTGAAGTGAAAGGCGTTGGGACTTGCAAGCTAGTCTTGGACAACGGCCGCACTCTCCTACTTCATGATGTCCTCTTCGCTCCAGATATTCGAAGGAATATAATTTCTGTGGTTGTATTAATGGGTCTTGGCTATAGCTGGTTTTTTCATGATTGTAATATGGACTTAAGTTGTAATAATACTCTTATTGGAACTGGGTTTGTATTTAAAGGATTTATTGTAATGAGTACAATGTATGATTCCTCATGTAATGAAAATTTCCTTGTTGCAAATTCTAAGACTTATGAGTCTGATGTGAATTGTTGGCACGCAAGGCTTGGTCATATTGGACCAACGCGTATGGATAGACTTGCCAAACGTGGCCTTCTATCCAATGTTTCAAAGGTTGAAATGTCGACCTGCGAACATTGCCTTGTGGGGAAATCTTGTCGCAAGCCGTTTGGAACCGGCACAAGGGCCGAGGTTCCATTACAGCTTATCCATTCGGACATATGTGGTCCGATGAATGTCAAGACAAGACGCGAAAAGTCCTATTTCATCACTTTTATTGATGATTTCACCCGATTCGGACATATCTATTTGATATCCCACAAAAGTGAAGCTTTGGCTTGCTTTAAAAACTATATGAGTTTAGTGGAGAATCAATTAGATCGCAAGATTATGGTCTTGCGAACCGATAGGGGCGGTGAATATCAATCAATAAGTTTTAAGGAACTTTGTGATGAAAAAGGCATAGTACATCAGGTAACTATGCCTTATACTCCTTAACAAAACGGTGTTGCAGAAAGGAGAAATAGGACTTTAATGGAAATGGTCCGTTCAATGATGGCGCAAGCTAACTTGCCAATCACCTTTTGGGGTGATGCATTATTGACGGCCACTTTCATTTTAAACCGCGTACCCTCGAAATCAGTTAGCTCCACTCCTTATGAGTTGTGGAACCAAAGGTCTCCTGACTTAAACATTTTGAAACCTTGGGGTTGTGCATCCTATGCACATATTTCCTCCTATAAGTATGGCAAACTTGGGCCAAGGGGAAGGAAATGTATCTTTATACGATACGCAGAAAACTCCAAAGGTTATGTTTTTATTAGTCAGGAAGACAATGGTGGGCTAATTGAGTTTGAGTCGAGGGATGTCACTTTCTTGGAAAACGAGTTTCCAAGACAGGGCGAGATAAGTCAGGACTTATCTCTGTTTGAGATTTATGATCAAAAAGGATTACCTCATTCGAGTGGGAGAATTCTTGGTGAAGATGAAAATACGTTTCAACCTTCACCAATGGATTATACGAATGACGATTATCCTATTCCAAACGGGAATAATGATCCAAGTGGGAGCAATTCTAACGACATTTCAAGTGGGAGTGATATTAGAATTGATCTAACTTCGAGTCAACAAGGACTTGAAGAATCTCAAATACGACGACGAGCCTGCTACTTTCAAACAGGCCGTCATTTTGCCCTGCAAAAGACAAATGGATGGAAGCGATGAAGGAGGAATTGAAATCCATGAAAGTTAACCAAGTCTGGGACTTAGTTAACTTACCCAGAGGACATAGAGCAATTGGGAACAAATGGGTTCTCAAGATCAAGCATAAGGCTGATGGCTCTATTGACAGATATAAAGCTCGCCTTGTCGCGAAAGGTTTTACGCAACAGGAAGGGATAGACTACGAAGAGACCTTCTCACCTGTTGTGCGTTTTACCTCGATTCGCCTGATTCTGGCAATGGTAGCTTGCTTAAACCTCGAATTACATCAGATGGATGTAAAGACTGCCTTTCTCAATGGAGAATTGGACGAGGAGATCTATATGGAACAACCAACAGGGTTTGTAAAAGAAGGAAACAAACATAAGGTTTGTAAGCTTCGTAAGTCCATATATGGTCTTAAACAATCCTCGAGGCAATGGTATATACGATTTCATAAAGTTATCAAATGGTATTACCATGCTTGATGAAGATAACTGAGTATATATCAAGAGGATTAAAAGCAAGTATATTATCATGTCTCTATATGTAGATGACATTTTAATAGCCAGAAATGACAAGGGCTTTTGTGATGAGTATCAAGGCTTGGCTTTCATCAGTATTTGAGATGAAAGGCATAGGAAAAGCCGCATATATCCTTGAAGTTAAGATTTCAAGGAATCGTTCGAAGAAACTTCTTTCTCTTTCACAGGAGACTTATATAAAGAAGGTTCTAGAACGATTTAATATGCAGGACTGCAAGTCCATTGATATTCATATAAGCATATGCGATAATTTATATCTGGAATCGTGTCCAAAGAACCAAAAGGAAAAGGAAATTATGGAAAAAGTTCCATATTCCAGTGCAGTTGATAGTCTTATGTACGCTATGGTGTGTACGAGACCGAACATCTGTTTTGCCGTTGGAAATGGTAAGCTGTTACCAATCCAATACAGGGCAAGTACACTGGAAAGCGGTTAAGAGGATAATGTGTCTTGTAAGATCAAACACATTGATATCCGATACGAATTTGCAAAAGACTATGATAAAACCAAGAAGGTAGACATAAGGTACATATCTACGCATAAGATGATAGAGGATCAGCTTACGAAAGCGATCCCCAGAAATGTGTTTTATAAACACTTATCATCCCAAAGATTGCGTATGAGCTGAGTTGTACCAATATATATTCCCATGTCTAAGAAATGATCAAAATTAATAAAAGAATAAGTTCTTTTTCCAACATTGCATATGAATTTCTTAAAAAATGTTTGTGTACATTTTTGAAATCTCAGCTGAATTGTGTGTATGTCGGACAGATTAAGGTTGGCTCACTCACATGAGCAACTGCCTTATCTTATCAGATGGATAAGATAGAGATGAGACTAGTTTAAAGTCAAAATCATTAGACGAATGATTTAGAGTCATGACTTAAACAAGATAGTCGAATGAAAGATCTGCATCATATGGATGCTTACAAAAGATCTGATATCTGTATCACAAGGATATCTGAAAGAGATCTCATAGGATTTTTTAATCCTATCTGTCTTATGCAGGATGAGAGTCCGTGAATATTTCACGAGTAGTAAGGGGACTCAAAAAGATAGGCACTGTGGTGTCTGATCTTTCATCCGTACAACATCATTAAGACATACTCTCCCTTGGAAACGAGTGATGTTGTAATACGTGTTCATACCACGTATGCATTTCGACCACTGAGTTAGTAGCAATAGTGTTTGCTATTATGTGAGACTCAAAGGCCATACGGGTCTTAACTCTTACCCTCAAGGACTCCAATTGGTTCCTTTAGATTTGACGAGATGATCGCTATCTTAGCGTGTTGCTAATGGGCTATGATAATTCGGCTCGGCGGGGCACGTTAGAAAAGCGAATCAAGTCAAGATCAGAAGGTTCGCAAGAAGAGGAAGATTGATTTCATATTCACATTTGGACTTTAAATGATTCAAAGCTGGCCAGCCAATTGTAATCCAGATGGGATTCAATTGTTGAATATAAAGTACAAGAAATGTGAAGAAATAATCTAGGGTAAAGCATGCGTTGAACTACTCAACTTTGCACCTTCGAGGTCGTTGTGTATCTCTAACAAGTGCACAACAACAGACTCTACGCGCATGACGGTCGCACTGTCTATTTCTCGGTATGATAGATGAAAGAACTAAGGGAAAGACGTTCTCTTACAATCCCCTCAAGTGTGAGTGGGAGATGTTGGATATGGAAGACGTTTGTACACCCTTGTGGGGGATGTACGAGGGAATACGGACCTCGAACGTCGCGTACACGAAGT
Organism: Scilla litardierei; assembly: GCA_030789695.1. NCBI lineage: Eukaryota > Viridiplantae > Streptophyta > Magnoliopsida > Asparagales > Asparagaceae > Scilla > Scilla litardierei. The sequence goes on along the minus strand of CM061133.1, from coordinate 96,377,253 downwards.
CGTGTGCAAAGGGAATCTGTTCCCTTGCGGAAAGGATCTCTGGATGAGTAGGAAAGTCGCTTTATATATGCATAAGTGCATGCGACATATGGCTAATAAAGGGGGAATATCTTAAGCTTATGTTGTACCATGCATATGGTACAACTTAAGCTTATAATGTGACATGTATCATGGTACACCTTAATTAAGTTGTTCCAAAGGAACAACTTACCCTAAAATAACTACCTTGGGGGCTATAAATAAGACCCAAGGGTAAGCCATTTCTTACACCTTTTTGCATGAAATTCATGCATGCAACTTCATTCTAGCGAAGCTCTGCAGAAATCCTTTCTCTTCCTCTATCCAAGTTCTTAATCTAAAGTAGAGATTTAGATTGTGGATTTAGTAGCCTTACTCCGTTCGTGAGAAGACTCGATCCGTCGTGGCGAATCCGAAGGCGAAGTTCGTAGACTACCGTGCCGCATACGCAAGCGTAAGTCTAAACTTCATATTATCGATCCTAACTCTGTTTTGGCAGGATCCTACATGATCCGCCACTCCGGCCAGCAGGCGAAATCTCTAGTGTACAAGTGATTAATATTGATAAGAGATAAGCGGCCTGAGCCACGAGCTGGCCAGCAGGTGGACTCTCTATGCACTAAGTGATAAACAGTGATAAGTGAAAAGTGATTAGTGAATTGGTAGCTTTCGCTACATCGTGTGTGCTTGTCTCTCTTTTAAACTGCTGCATCAACTAAACTGTCATGTCATTGTTTAATGTTGTACGTGCTAGGTTGTTAGTTACTTTCAGTTTCCTTGCCCAAGTCTTTTAGACTTGCTGACATGTGCCCCTTTTTCTCTTTTGGGTGACACATGTTAGACCCCGAGCCAGAGTTGCTTACTGAGGGTGAGGTGTTTGCGGACGCCGAGCGTGCGCCCGTGTTGGACGAGGACTTCGTAGACACTGGAGATCAGTCTTAGTGTCTACGTCTAGTTTGTTAGATTGCTTAGGTTGTCGGTGCGTGGCACCTATTTTGATACTCTGTTATGTTTGTATTTTTGTTTGGCCTTGTTCTGGGCCTTTAGACTCTTTCTTTTAGCCTGGTGGCTTTTCTGTGATGTTGAATATTTTGTGGACAAACTGTGGGATTGGTATTTCATATCCGTCTCATATTATTATAATTATTGTTGTTGTTTCGTTTGCAATTACAGGGACCTGCTTATACTAAATTTACGCTTATCGGGCGTGCAGCTTCACAGCTCCACGCTTGAGCGGACCTTCTCACGTCTCGCCTCCATTTTAGGGAAGCTGGGCGTGACAATTTGATAAGACAACTTCTTGAAATCGTATATACCATTGCCTCGAGGATTGTTTAAGACCATATATAGACTTACGAAGTTTACAAACCTTATGTTCGTTTCCTTCTTTTACAACCCCTGTTGGTTGTTCCATATAGATCTCCTCGTCCAATTCTCCATTGAGAAAGGCAGTCTTTACATCCATTTGATGTAATTCGAGGTCTAAGCATGCTACCATAGCCAGAATCAAGCGAATCGAGGTAAAACACACAACATGTGAGAAGGTCTCTTCGTAGTCTATCCCTTCCTGTTGCGTAAAACCTTTTGCGACAAGGCGAGCTTTATATCTGTCTATAGAGACATCAGCCTTATGCTTGATCTTGAGAACCCATTTGTTCCCAATAGCTCTATGTCCTCTGGGTAAGTCAACCAAGTCCCAGACTTGGTTAACTTTCATGGATTCTAATTCCTCCTTCATCGCTTCTATCCATTTGTCTTTTGCAGGGCATGATACGGCCTGTTTGAAAGTAGCAGGCTCGTCATCTTCTTGTAGTAAAGTCATAAAGGTTTGTGGGAATTCATCCTCAAATCTTAGAGGAGATAACCTTGTACGACTACTACGTCGTATTTGAGATTCTTCAAGTCCTTGTTGACTCGAATTTAGATCAATTCTAATATCACTCCCACTTGGAATGTCGTTAGAAATGCTCCCACTTGGATTATTATTCCCGTATGGAATAGGATTCGCATCATTCGTATCATCCATTGGTGAAGGTTGAAACGTATTTTCCTCTTCACCAAGAATTCTCCCACTTGAATGAGGTAATCCTTCTTGATCATAAATCTCAAATAGAGATAAGTCCTGACTTACCTCGCCCTGTCTTGGAAACTCGTTTTCCAAGAAAGTGACATCCCTCGACTCAAATTCAATTAGTCCTCCATTGTCTCCCTGACCAATGAAAACATAACCTTTGGAGTTTTCTGTGTATGGTATAAAGATACATTTCCTCCCCCTTGGCCCAAGTTTGCCATACTTATGGGAGGAAATATGTGCATAGGATGTACATCCCCATGGTTTTAAAATGCTTAAGTCAGGAGACCTTTGGTTCCACAACTCATAAGGAGTGGAGCTAACTGATTTCGAGGGTATGCGGTTTAAAATGAAAGCGGCCATCAATAATGCATCACCCCAAAAGGTGATTGGCAAGTTGGCTTGTGCCATCATTGAACGGACCATTTCCATTAAAGTCATATTCCTCCTTTCTGCAACACCATTTTGTTGCGGAGTATAAGGCATAGTTACTTGATGAACTATGCCTTTTTCATCACAAAGTTCCTTAAAATTTGTTGATTGGTATTCACCGCCTATATCGGTTCGCAAGACCTTAATCTTGCGATCTAATTGATTTTCCACCAAACTCATATAGTTTTTAAAGCAGGTTAATACTTCACTTTTGTGGGGTATCAAATAGATGTGACCGGATCGGGTGAAGTCATCAATAAAAGTGATGAAATAGGACTTCCCGCGTCTTGTCTTGACATTCATCGGACCACATATGTCTGAATGGATGAGCTGTAATGAAACCTCGGCCCTTGTGCCGGTTCCAAACGGCTTGCGACAAGATTTCCCTACAAGGCAATGTTCGCAAGTCGACATTTCGACCTGTGAAACATTGGATAGAAGGCCACGTTTGGCAAGTCTATCCATTCGTGTTGGTCCAATGTGACCAAGCCTTGCATGCCAACAAATTACATCTGACTCATAATTTGATGAATTTGCAATAAGGAAATTTTCATTATAAAATGAGGAATCATACATTGTATTTAATACAACAAATCCTTTGAAAACATACCCAGAACCAATTAAAGAATTATTACAAGACACGTCCACTTTACAACTATGAAAGAACCAACTATAACCAAGACCCATTAAAACAACCACAGATATAATATTCTTCGAATATCCGGAGCGAAGAGAACATCATGAAGTAGGATAGTGCGGCCATTGTCCAAGACGAGCTTGCACATCCCAACGCCGTTCACTTCAACACGTGTGTTGTTTCCTACATAGATCCACTTCGTTCCTTGGGGTATCCGGTGATACTCCACGAAGGACTGTCTGTCCCTTTCTATGTGGTCGGTGGCACCTTAATCAATTATCCAAAAAGGATTAGATTCCACAAGAAATATTGAACTAGAAACACATATGTAACTAGTATTATTCCAAGTTACCTCGTCACCTCCACTCGTACATGAACGAGCATAGTGACCTAACTTGTTGCACTTGAAACACTTGATCTCTTCAAGTCCTTCTTCTTGTGCCATTTCTTGTGCCCACCCTTATGTTTGGATTTCTTGGTAGACTCTGGTTGTTTATTACGTTCATTAGTAAACTTCGAACGATTTTTCCGTTTCTTTCCCCCTTGTGAGGAACTAGCAACCATGTGCACTTCTTGTAACGACTGCTTTTCATGTATCTGGATTTTATATATTATAATATATGTTTTGGTGGATTTTCTCCTCTTGTGTGGTTTTCGTCTCCGTAGTTTTCATTTTCGATCGATTCGTCGTATTTTCTCGCTTCTTTCTTAGGATTGTCGATTTCGAAGTTTGTCACTCGTGACGGGCTTCATAACGGTCGTATCTAACTATTAGATCAAGCCTAGGAGTCTTAGGAATCGATCCCGGGGCCCCGCGCTCCGTATCGGTACTTTCTGTGCTCATTAGCCGGTGTAAGAAGGGCCACCGACCGACTCGATGACGATCCAGTCGGTCGGCAATCCTTCTTGGACCGACTAGTTAGCTTTCTAAATTTCTCAGGAGTTACTGTTTATCGTTAGTCGGTCTAAGAACGTTGGTTGACCGACTAGGTTGCAAACTAGTCGGTCAGCAATGCTTCTTGAACCGACTAACTCATCAAATTATTTTTGTATCAGTTACTGTTTACTCTTAGTCGGTCTAAGAACGTTCATCGACTGACTAGTTGCCAAACTAGTCGGTCAGTACTTGTTCATGGACCGACTAACTCTAGAATCCTAATTTCACCTGTAGCTACTGTTTACACTTAGTCGGTCTGCGTTGGTCGACCGACCGACTAGTTGTCAAACTAGTCGGTCAGTGGTTGTTCTTTGACCGACTAACTAGTGCTGTAAACCCTAGTTTTGCCCTAGCCGCCAGCCTAGCCTATAAATACCCAACCCAAACGTTTTCTTCCCCTCCAACTCGACCCTAAACCCTAAAATCGCCCCCATTGATCCCCCACCTTCCTCCAAGCTCCATTTCTCCATTCCAAGCCCTAAATCCATCATCCAAACCATCCATCTGCCCTATCTACCTCTCATCTTCCCCAAAATCTCATCAAACCCCATCAAAATCCACAAATCCCCCAAAACCCTAGTTTCCCCAAACTTCTCCAATCTCTTCCAGATTTGATCCTAGGGTTCCCCGGAGTGTTCCTTCCGTCTCCTCTCGGTAAGAAATCGATCTACCGTTGTTTTCTTAACTTATCTATATCTTTATGAAACCCTAATTAATTTCATGTGTTTGGTGTTTGTTTCCCCCTAAACAGCGATTTCCTCGTAGATAGCATCCGTGTGACGAGGTTGATCGTCATCCCCTGTGCTAGGCAAGTGAAACTTGCCACTTAGGGTTTAGGCCATGTTTTAGGCCATTTGCATGTTGTAGGCGTAAAAGAGGCTAGGCGAAGATATGAAACTCGCCTAGGCGCAAATTGGGGAATTAGCTTGACAACGAAGCTAATTCCGACTTTTAGCATGTTGCACAATTACCATGTCATGTTTACTTTCAATTAACGGTACGCGAATATGTTCATGTCATTGCATTTTGCCTGTCACGTTTAATTTAAATTAACGGTACGCAAATATCTGTTCATGTCTTTGCATAGTGATTATTCATCGTGATTGCGTAGCGCACGCTACAATATTATATTCCTGGCTCGTGTTCCAGAAGCGAGCTTAGTGAGTTGGAAACCCCAACGCTCGACACATATGGGTGGGGGAAGAGATAAGCGGCCTGAGCCCCGAGTTGGCCTGATCCGCCACTCCGGCCAGCAGGTGGACTCTCTAGTGCACAAGTGATTAATAGTGATAGAGATAAGCGGCCTGAGCCACGAGCTGGCCAGCAGGTGGACTCTCTATGCATTAAGTGTTTACCAGTGACAAGTGTTAATAGTGGTAGAGATAAGCGGCCTGAGCCACGAGCTGGCCAGCAGGTGGACTCTCTATGCACTAAGTGATAAGTGATAAGTGATAAGTGATAAGTGATAAGTGATAAGTGATAAGTGTTAAATGATAAGTGATTAGTGATTTGGTAGCTTTTGCTACATTGTGCATGCTTGCTTCTCTTTTTAAACTGTTGCATCATGCTTAACTGCCATGTCATTACTTAATACTATAACTGCTAGGTTGCTAGATGCCTCACTTTCAGTTTCCTTGCCCAAGTCTTTTAGACTTGCTGACATGTGCCCCTTTACTCTTTTGGGTGACACATGTTAGATCCTGAGCCCGAGTACCTCGTTGAGGACGAGGTGTTTGCTGACGCCGAGCCCGAGCTTGTGTTTGACGGGGAGTACGTGGACACTGGGGACCAGTCCTAGTGTCTCCGTTGCGTTTTATTTTTGTTAGACAGTTGTTTGTTATTGGTGCGTGGCACCCATACTTTGTTATGTTGTTGCTTTTGTTGGCCTTGTTCTGGGCCTTTAGACTCTTTTCTTTTAGCCTGGTGGCTTTTCTGGATGTTGAACTTATTTGTGATGCTGGACAATATTTGTGAGATGTGAATTTTATCTCAGTCTCTCCTTATGTTATTATTGCTATTCTGTTGTGGTTACAGGGACCTGTTTATGTATTGTGGACGCTTATCGGGTTTGGGGCTTCACAGCTCCACTCTCGTGCGGACCTTTTCACGTCTCGCCTCCATTTTAGGGAAGCGGGTCGTGACAGGTTTTAGTGGTGGCCCATGCAGGTCCTCTTCTGTAACTGCGATTTTTGGAATAGCGATAATAACATTAGAATGTCCAATAAACTAAGTTCGACGTTCGAGTCATAAGCTATGAGTCTAATCTGATTTGTTTTCCGTGTCACTAGATGGCAGGAAGACGTTTCACCCGTGGTGGGGGCAGTGGTGCGCTCCCTCATGATGAGGAGCCTGAGCGAGAACCCACCAGCGGTGAGATGATGCGGATGATGATCCAGATGATGCAAGTGCAGCAGGGCGTGCTTTTGCAAGTCCAGAATGCTCCACCTGCTCGAGCTGCCCGGGTTCTTCCGGATGCCCCTCGCTCTGAGCCAGGAGCGAAGCAATTTCGGGAGCTGGGTCCCGTATATTTTGATGGTTCTGAGGGTCCTTTGGCTGCCGATGAGTGGATTCGGAACGTCGAGGACAATCTGAAGATGGCCAAGATCACCCCGGCTGGATGGGTTGATTTGGCGAAGAGGCAGCTAAAGGATAACGCCAGGAATTGGTGGGATGCAGAGGAGAAGTTGTTGGTGGAGCCGATAGCTTGGGCTACCTTCAAAGCCAGATTTGAGGGTGAGTTCTTCCCGAAGGCTGCCAAGGAGGAGATGCTGCAGCGTTTTATCGATCTGAAGCAGGGGAACTCGTCGGTGGACATGTACCACCAGGAGTTCATGAGGCTTAGTCGGTTTGCGCCGAAGATGGTGCAGGACGCTGAGGAGAGAGCTCAGAGGTTCCTGCAGGGGCTTGCTTCGGAGCTCCAGAGCTTTGTGACCTCCTCTGACCGGGAATCTTATCAGAAGGTTCTAGTAGCTGCCAAGAGGTAGGAGCTGCTCGTGAACCAGAGGAGAGGATCTGTGGTTGGTGCTGGGAAGAGGCCTGTGGAACAGGCGAGAGCTGTGGTTCGGCCTGGATTCAGGCCGAACCAGCCTGTTCAGTTTAAGAGACCAGTAGGGCCTGCTCGGAGGACTTGCCATTTTTGTGGCAAGGAGGGCCATGTCAAGGAATCGTGTAGGATGTTCTTGGGGCAATGTATCGCCTGCGGAGATCCCGCCCATGCTCTCAGGGAGTGCCCGAGGTTGAAGCAGCCTTGGAAGGCACCTATTGCTGCCCAGCCGTTGCATCAGCGAGCGTCTGTTCCTGCTGGACGTGGAGCAGCTCTTGTTCCGCAGAGGCAGGCTTTTCAGCAGGCTGCTCCGCCGAGGAGGCAGGCTTTTCTGATGACCGCTGCGGAGAGCGAAGCAGTGGATGAGGTTATCGCAGGTAATCCTCATTCTAGCTATTACTTTCTTATTTGGTCTTGATTGCTAGATTATGTTGTTTGCTTGAACTTGCTTGTTTGCTAGACTAGGGTTTGATTGTTAATTGATTGATTAGGTGTGATTTTGGTGTGCACATTTCCTGCACGAGTCCTCTTTGACTCTGGTGCATCGATGTGCATTATTTCTCGGAGCTTCGTGGAGAGGCATTCCTTGTCGACGTCCCCTCTCCCCAAGAGTTGGAATATCGTTACAGGGAATGGCGTGGTCTCGGTGCATCGTGGTTGCAATTCTTGCTCGTTGGTGGTCTGTGGACATGAGCTTTTCGCTGATTTCATTGTCCACGACATCATCAACTATGATGCAGTTCTTGGGATGGACTGGCTTGCGAGCTTCTATGCTACGATTGACTGCAGGAGGAAGAAGGTGGTGTTCGAGATTCCCGGACATCCAGTATTCGAGTTCAGTCGTGGTAGCAGTTCGCTTGGTCCTGTCAGATTTCGGGCCAGGCCGGTGGAGGCTGTGGCTATGCAGATGGAGCTGGAGTGGCCAGCTGTGGTGCGTGATTTTGGCGACGTCTTCCCCGAGGAGATGTCTGGTTTGCCGCCTGATCGAGCTTTGGAATTTTCTATCGATCTTGTTCCAGGTGCGCAGCCGATTTCGAAGGCGCCGTATCGTATGGCACCTGCAGAGTTGGAAGAGTTGCGGAAGCAGTTGGATGAGCTTTTGCAGAAGGGTTATATTAATCCTAGCGTGTCTCCGTGGGGAGCACCGGTGTTGTTGGTTAAGAAGAAGGATGGTTCGCGTCGCATGTGCGTGGATTATCGGGAGTTGAATGCGGTGACCATTAAGAATAAATACCCGTTGCCTCGCATTGATGATATTTTTGATCATCTTGGAGGTTCGAGGGTGTTTTCTAAGTTGGATTTGAGGAGTGGTTACCATCAGTTGAAGGTGAAGAAGGGAGATGTTCCGAAGACAGCGTTCAGGACGAAGTATGGACACTATGAGTTTGTGGTTATGCCTTTTGGCGTAACTAACGCGCCCGCAGTTTTCATGAATCTGATGAACCTGATTTTCTACGACTTTTTGGATAAGTTTGTCGTTATCTTTATTGACGACATTCTGATCTATTCGAAGTCGGAGGAAGAGCATGCCTCGCACTTGAGGACGGTGTTGGAGATTTTGAGGAAGCATCGGTTGTATGCTAAGTTTTCGAAGTGCGAGTTTTGGCTGGATCGAGTTGCTTTTCTGGGGCATGTGGTGTCTGGAGGTGGTATTTCTGTGGATCCCGAGAAGATTAGGGCCATCAGGGAGTGGCATGTTCCGTCGTCGGCGTCTGAGATTCGGAGTTTTCTTGGGCTTGCTGGTTATTATCGGCGATTCATTAAGGACTTTTCTCGTATTGCTGAGCCGATGACCAGGTTGACGCGGAAGGATGTTGCTTATGTTTGGTCGGGTGATTGTGAGAGTGCTTTTGGTGTTCTGAAGGAGAGGTTGACGACTGCCCCTATTTTGGTTGTGCCTGATCGCAGCGGTGGATTTGAGATCTTTTGCGATGCTTCCGGCAAGGGTCTCGGTTGTGTGTTGCATCAGCATGGGCATGTTGTGGCGTATGCGTCTCGTCAGCTTAAGGTTCATGAGAAGAATTACCCGACGCATGATTTGGAGTTGGCTGCCGTTGTGTTTGCTCTTAAGATTTGGAGGCACTTCTTGCTGAGTGAGAAAGTGAAGATTTTCACCGATCACAAAAGCTTGAAGTATATTTTCACTCAGAAGGAGCTCAACATGCGACAGCGTCGATGGTTGGAGCTTATGGCGGATTATGATATTGATTTGCAGTATCACCCTGGCAAGGTGAATGTGGTTCCAGATGCTTTGAGTAGGCTGCCAGCGGTGATGATTTTGACCTCGCAGTGGAGATTGCAGCAGGATTTTTGCGAGTCTGGAGTGGAAATTGTCCTTCCTGGGGAGGCTTCTTCGTTGATGTACATGCAGGTACAGTCGACGATCGTGGATCGGATTAAGGCTGGCCAGGCCGAGGATCCGAAGCTGGTGAGGATTCGGGAGATGGTGGAAGCCGGTCTGCGGACTGACTTCTTGATTCATGAGGATGGCTCGCTGAGGTTTGGAGCCAGGTTGTGTGTGCCTGCTGGGGATATCAGAGATGAGCTGATGGTGGAGGCACACAGTTCGCCGTATTCTGTGCATCCTGGTGGCACCAAGATGTACCAGGATCTTCGTCTGAATTATTGGTGGCATGGTATGAAGAGGAGCGTGGCTCGGAGTGTAGCCAAGTGCTTGGTTTGCCAGCAAGTGAAGGCGGAGCATCAGCGTTCGGCCGGGTTGCTACAACCGCTTCCGATTCCGGAGTGGAAGTGGCAACACATCACTATGGATTTCGTGACTGGACTACCTCGGAGTCCGAAGCAGAATGACGCGATTTGGGTGATCGTGGATCGATTGACCAAATCTGCGCACTTTATTCCGTTCCGAGTGGGACAGTCCACTGAGGCGCTAGCAAGGAGATATATGGAGGTAAAATTCTTTTACTCTCCGTCTTTAATTCCTTTTCCTAGTTTGGATAGTGATGTAACGTGAATCGTGCAGGAAGTTATGCGACTTCACGAAGTCCCCGTGAGTATCGTGTCTGACAGAGACACGAGGTTCACATCTCAGTTCTGGCAGAGTTTGCAGAAGAGCTTGGGTACGCGTCTGAGTTTCAGCACGGCGTACCATCCGCAGACGGATGGCCAGTCCGAGAGGACGATTCAGATTTTGGAAGACATGCTGAGGGCGTGCATGTTGGATTTCAAGGGTTCGTGGGAGGACCATCTACACTTGGTGGAGTTCTCTTACAACAACAGCTTCCAGGCGAGTATTAGCATGGCGCCTTTCGCCGCTCTTTATGGGAGGAAATGTCGATCGCCATTGAGTTGGGATGACGTTGGTGATCGGGAGTTGTTGGGACCTGAGATGATCGTTGAGGCCGTGGATATCGTCAGGAATATTCGGGAGAGGTTGAGAATTGCTCAGGACCGTTTTAAGCATTGGGCGGATGCTAAACGTCGTCCTTTGGAGTTTCAGCCGGGTGACCATGTGTTCTTGAAGATTTCCCCGAATCGTGGTGTGATTCGTTTTGGGAAGCGTGGAAAGTTGAGCCCGCGATACATTGGACCGTTTGACGTTTTGGAGAGGGTTGGCGAGGTAGCTTATCGCTTGGCCTTGCCGCCATCTTTGGAAGGAGTTCACAATGTTTTCCATGTGTCACAGCTCGTCGATACATTAGCGATCCGTCTCATGCGGTGGATTTTTCGGAGATTACCGTTCGCCCCGATATGACGTATGACCAGGATCCCGTGCAGATTCTGGACAGGCGTCAGAAATCGCTTCGGAACAAGATTGTCAATCTTGTGAGGGTGATGTGGCGACACGGCTCGCCTGGAGAGTCTACTTGGGAGAATGAGGATGAGATGCGAGAGCGTTTTCCACTTTTGTTTCCGGACTCGTGAGTTTTGGAAATTCCGAGGACGGAATTTTTCTTAAGTTGGGGAGGATGTAACGACTGCTTTTCATGTATCTGGATTTTATATATTATAATATATGTTTTGGTGGATTTTCTCCTCTTGTGTGGTTTTCGTCTCCGTAGTTTTCATTTTCGATCGATTCGTCGTATTTTCTCGCTTCTTTCTTAGGATTGTCGATTTCGAAGTTTGTCACTCGTGACGGGCTTCATAACGGTCGTATCTAACTATTAGATCAAGCCTAGGAGTCTTAGGAATCGATCCCGGGGCCCCGCGCTCCGTATCGGTACTTTCTGTGCTCATTAGCCGGTGTAAGAAGGGCCACCGACCGACTCGATGACGATCCAGTCGGTCGGCAATCCTTCTTGGACCGACTAGTTAGCTTTCTAAATTTCTCAGGAGTTACTGTTTATCGTTAGTCGGTCTAAGAACGTTGGTTGACCGACTAGGTTGCAAACTAGTCGGTCAGCAATGCTTCTTGAACCGACTAACTCATCAAATTATTTTTGTATCAGTTACTGTTTACTCTTAGTCGGTCTAAGAACGTTCATCGACCGACTAGTTGCCAAACTAGTCGGTCAGTACTTGTTCATGGACCGACTAACTCTAGAATCCTAATTTCACCTGTAGCTACTGTTTACACTTAGTCGGTCTGCGTTGGTCGACCGACCGACTAGTTGTCAAACTAGTCGGTCAGTGGTTGTTCTTTGACCGACTAACTAGTGCTGTAAACCCTAGTTTTGCCCTAGCCGCCAGCCTAGCCTATAAATACCCAACCCAAACGTTTTCTTCCCCTCCAACTCGACCCTAAACCCTAAAATCGCCCCCATTGATCCCCCACCTTCCTCCAAGCTCCATTTCTCCATTCCAAGCCCTAAATCCATCATCCAAACCATCCATCTACCCTATCTACCTCTCATCTTCCCCAAAATCTCATCAAACCCCATCAAAATCCCCAAATCCCCCAAAACCCTAGTTTCCCCAAACTTCTCCAATCTCTTCCAGATTTGATCCTAGGGTTCCCCAGAGTGTTCCTTCCGTCTCCTCTCGGTAAGAAATCGATCTACCGTTGTTTTCTTAACTTATCTATATCTTTATGAAACCCTAATTAATTTCATGTGTTTGGTGTTTGTTTCCCCCTAAACAGCGATTTCCTCGTAGATAGCATCCGTGTGACGAGGTTGATCGTCATCCCCGGTGCTAGGCAAGTGAAACTTGCCACTTAGGGTTTAGGCCATGTTTTAGGCCATTTGCATGTTGTAGGCGTAAAAGAGGCTAGGCGAAGATATGAAACTCGCCTAGGCGCAAATTGGGGAATTAGCTTGACAACGAAGCTAATTCCGACTTTTAGCATGTTGCACAATTACCATGTCATGTTTACTTTCAATTAACGGTACGCGAATATGTTCATGTCATTGCATTTTGCCTGTCACGTTTAATTTAAATTAACGGTACGCAAATATCTGTTCATGTCTTTGCATAGTGATTATTCATCGTGATTGCGTAGCGCACGCTACAATATTATATTCCTGGCTCGTGTTCCAGAAGCGAGCTTAGTGAGTTGGAAACCCCAACGCTCGACACATATGGGTGGGGGAAGAGATAAGCGGCCTGAGCCCCGAGTTGGCCTGATCCGCCACTCCGGCCAGCAGGTGGACTCTCTAGTGCACAAGTGATTAATAGTGATAGAGATAAGCGGCCTGAGCCACGAGCTGGCCAGCAGGTGGACTCTCTATGCATTAAGTGTTTACCAGTGACAAGTGATTAATAGTGGTAGAGATAAGCGGCATGAGCCACGAGCTGGCCAGCAGGTGGACTCTCTATGCACTAAGTGATAAGTGATAAGTGATAAGTGATAAGTGATAAGTGATAAGTGTTAAATGATAAGTGATTAGTGATTTGGTAGCTTTTGCTACATTGTGCATGCTTGCTTCTCTTTTTAAACTGTTGCATCATGCTTAACTGCCATGTCATTACTTAATACTATAACTGCTAGGTTGCTAGATGCCTCACTTTCAGTTTCCTTGCCCAAGTCTTTTAGACTTGCTGACATGTGCCCCTTTACTCTTTTGGGTGACACATGTTAGATCCTGAGCCCGAGTACCTCGTTGAGGACGAGGTGTTTGCTGACGCCGAGCCCGAGCTTGTGTTTGACGGGGAGTACGTGGACACTGGGGACCAGTCCTAGTGTCTCCGTTGCGTTTTATTTTTGTTAGACAGTTGTTTGTTATTGGTGCGTGGCACCCATACTTTGTTATGTTGTTGCTTTTGTTGGCCTTGTTCTGGGCCTTTAGACTCTTTTCTTTTAGCCTGGTGGCTTTTCTGGATGTTGAACTTATTTGTGATGCTGGACAATATTTGTGAGATGTGAATTTTATCTCAGTCTCTCCTTGTGTTATTATTGCTATTCTGTTGTGGTTACAGGGACCTGTTTATGTATTGTGGACGCTTATCGGGTTTGGGGCTTCACAGCTCCACTCTCGTGCGGACCTTTTCACGTCTCGCCTCCATTTTAGGGAAGCGGGTCGTGACACTTCTGCACTTGGCTTGGCGGCCGCAAGCCGCTCTTCCTCTAACTCGAGGTGCTTAGAAACATCGCTGAAGTTCTTGATGCGCTCATTATGAGTGAGATGCATCTTCATTTGGTCCCACCCATTTGGTAGGGAACGTATGACTGCTTGGATTTGTTGCTCATTAGTGAGCACATGACCTGCATCCTTTAACTCTAAGATGAGATTCGCCATATGTCGCAGATGCTTCCCCATGGAATGATCTGGACGTTTCTTGTACGAATCGAATCTTATAGTTAAAGAACGAAGTTTGGACACCGAGGTGCCACCAAACTTCTCCTCTAGCTTGGACCATATGTCCATGGCTTGGTCATGCTCTCGGAAGATGCGCATTATGTCATCGTCCATACTGGACAACAACGTAATGCGAGCAATCTTATTCTTCCGAGACCAAGCATCGAAAGCTTCCTTGTCTCTTCTGTGTTGGGCCGTAGTGCCCAACTCTGGTTCAATCATTTTGTTCTTCAGAGTTTCGATCACATCTTGCTCCTCTAGAACATATTGTATTTTCATGGATCATAGTTTGTAATTATCGCCGTTGAGTTTTTCACCTTTGTTTAACTCAGCAACGATGTTATTGGAAGCGGAAGACATTTTAGCTTTAAAATGCTGCAAAAGATATACAAAGAAGGTTCGATCAAAAAACATTGCATAAATTTCATATTTATAGTCATCATTTTAGACATTTTCATAATTCAGCAGTCTCGGCCAGCGGACCGACCAGGGGAATGGCTAGTCCATGGTTCACTACCCCCAGACAGAGCCGAGGTGTCCCCACAAACTAGTCCAAAAGACCACTGGCCGAATCATGATCCATTGAGACGCTGAATCAATCGAATGTGGAAATTTCAGACTAGTTTAATATCACTCCCACTTGGAAAATTCCACTTGGAATGATATTATTATATTTGATAAGTTACTTTCGAAAAATATTGAAGATGTTGTTCTATAATCAGAAAAGTCATTACGATCCCAATCACCATCTAGAACAACTTTCAATATTTCCCCATCACTTTATCAAATAACAGTACTCTTATAGTACTTTGCAGTGGAAAAGCGATTTTGAAAATGTATTTTTCAAAAAAAAATTAGGGAATTTCAACTTGGTACCCTTATGGTACTAAAAATACCCTTGTTGTATTTGCAAAATATTCGGCAAGGCCTACACCCCCTTACAGGGTGACATAGCCGAAATATTTCGACAATTCCCCGGCCATTGCCGGGGTCGTGTCGTGGCCGTGCCAAGGCCGGATTCTTCTCCCTTCCGAAGAGAGAGTTGCCATCGCAACTTGGCCAAGGCCGAACACCCCTTGAGGGGAGTTTTCTGCAATCCACCGCCATCGGCTCCCTTATGGATCCAGGTGCTCCCCCCTACAGGGAAATTTTGCCGCAGACAACTACCGCCGGCTCCGTAGAGACCGGCCATGCAAGCCACCGCCCATGCAAGTCCCCCCCCCCCATTTACTGGGCTGACCGGGGCTTGGCCCTGGCCGAGGCCAGGGCCGGCCGCCAAGCCAAGTGCAGAAGTGCACATGGTTGCTAGTTCCTCACAAGGGGGAAAGAAACGGAAAAATCATTCGAAGTTTACTAATAAACGTAATAAGCAACCAGAGTCTACCAAGAAACCCAAACATAAGGGTGGGCATAAGAAATGACACAAGAAGAAGGACTTGAAGAAGATCAAGTGTTTCAAGTGCAACAAGTTAGGTCACTATGCTCGTTCATGTACGAGTGGAGGTGACGAGGTAACTTGGAATAATACTAGTTACATATGTGTTTCTAGTTCAATATTTCTTGTGGAATCTAATCCTTTTTGGATAATTGATTCAGGTGCCACCGACCACATAGCAAGGGACAGACAGTCCTTCGTGGAGTATGGAACCCATCGCGCAGAGATGGAGGATCGAATGAAGAGGAGAGACTTACGTTTGCGTACGCGTCACCGTAGTCTCTGAACTTCGCCCTCGGATTCGCCACAACGGTCAGTACTTCGTCACAGAGGATCGAAGCAGCGTTTCCACCGTCTAAATCTCTATTTGGAAGAAGAACTAAATGGAAGTGAGAAGAGGAAAGGGTTTGCCTTATGCAAACTTATGGCATGAAGGATTAGCCTTAAAGCCTTACCCTTGGGTCCTATTTATAGGCTTAAGGGGTAGTTATTGTAGGAAATAACCATATATAAGCTTATTAGCCTATATTAGCACATTTCCTTATCCTCTTCATTATGCACTTATCAAGTGCCTTTTTGCACTTATAAAGTGACTTTTTCCACTTATCGAGTGGTCCTTTTCACATATGAAAAGGTTCACTTCGCACATGCTTTCATGCACGCGACATCTGAGGTCCGTATTCCCTCATACATCCCCTCATGGGTGTATACATGTCGTCCATATCCAACATGTCTGTTGCTGTTTCATACATGTGAGCATCAGTTTGTCTGTTGCATGCCTTTGTGCATGTGAATAAGATTGAATCTCAGGACAGATACACAAATTTGCATGACATTCGGCAATAAACCCCAAGTTATTTTTTTTCTTGTTTATATAATGAAGGTACAACCGCAAGCAACCTAGTTGGGAAACTAATACATCTACATTCCCGAGGGCTATAAAAATTTAATTTTTCATTCTAATTGTTCTGCGACTGGTTTTGTAAAGTAGTTTTGTTTATGTCTTCATTTTTACCTTGCTCATTTCTGAAAAACGACGGATACTTTGACTTCATAGGCTAATATATTTTCATAGATACGCCGTGAAATACCCCTTTTCACATCATGTCTACGTTGCTTTTCTATGAACATTACAGACCTTCACTTGTGTTTATGTTTATGTTTGACCAGGTACACATGAGTGAAGGCTCAAACACTTCTATTTGCTCCCGCCTTCGGGAAGCGACCCGTGTTTCTGCTTTGGAGACGGATGCTGCAGACTACAAGATATGCCGATGTGGTCTGAGGGTACCAAGGAAGACGTCATAAACACGGTTAAACCCGGACAGGAGGTTTTGGAGCTATCCGTCTCGTGGGGACAAATGTGATTTCTTCGAATGGAAGGACCCCCCTCACAGTGACTGGTCAATGGTTATTATCCATCATTTAATGGAAGCAACTGAAAGAGGAGCAATAGGTGATTTCCCTGCGAGCTCACAGACTGCGAGGAGGTTGGATGAAATTGACGGACGTTTGGCTACGGTCAGAGGCCAATTAGAGATAAACAAGTTAAAAATGGACAGCTTGCTATCCGATTACAACTCCCTGAAGTTTGTATTGTATTCTCTCATAGGGCTATGTTTTATTATTTTTCTTATGTATAACAATCTTTAATGACTTGGACTGTAATCTTGTTGTAGGGGCAGACTAAAAACCAAGTTGCTACATGTTTTGCCTGATGAGTTTGGAATTTTTGTAATATGCATGTATTGGGTTTTATTATTGCAGAATGTTTCGGCTCATTTTTTGGCAATTACATGCATGCTTGGATCATTTGGCAACTATTATTCCTATGGGTTTAATTTCATTATCTACATCCAATATGTTTGTATGTTTCCTGCCTGGGTGCATGTCAATAAGGAGATGAGCTTTGATGTTTTTGCATTTGGGCTACCGTGGAGTTTTATTTCAGACTGACATGCACATTTGTGTATCTGATGCTGTTGAATGTCTGAGACTGCGTGGGGTTTTATTTCATAATGTCATTCACATTTTTGTAACAGTTATTGCTGTTGCATGCCTAAGACGCAGTGGGATTTTATTTCAGAATGTCATTCACATTTGTGTATCTGTTAATGTTGCATGCCTGAGACGCAGTGGGGTTTTTTTCATACTGTCATGCACATTTGTGTGTCTGTTGCTGTTGCATGCCTGAGACGCATTGGGGTTTTTTTTCTATGAGTTTATTTTGATTTTATTTTACATTTTATAACTATCATGGCTGGGGGGTAACCATTACCCTATACTCACCATATACCACCCCACTCCAACTGTCCCACTTTCTCATTCCAACTATCAAAAGCCAAAATAACACAAGAATAGAAAGTTGACCACACTTTCTATTCTAAACCCCCATTCCATACTCTATTCCACTCAAAAGAACACAAAACTACATTTTCTCATTCCTAGAAATACAGCCTTTTCCCGTTCTATTTTTCTCATTCCTGGAAGAGAACATGCCTTTAATTCCGAAGCTTATGTTTAAACAGGCTGGCCTGGTACTCAAGTGATCCGGGCCTGGGCCCGGTCCGTTCTCAACCACTGCTTTATTCTAATCACTGCCGACGCCGAAAAAATAACGGAGTTTGTTGCGTGCGGGAAACGCTACGTCCACCCCAAGAAAATGGTCCACGTGTCCACAGATGATTCGACCGCCTATCGTGGAGTTAGCCTCACCGTTCGCTTCCGTGACGCAATTAGTCGGTCTTCGGCGCTATAAATTACCCCTCTCTCCCCTTACACCAATTCACATTTTTTCAATCCTCTCATCGAACGCGAAGATAACCTAAAGACTCTTCAAGGTTCGTATATTCTCCTTTCGTATTTATTTTTTTATTTAATTCGAATTGATTTTTTAATTTTTAGATTAATGTTTGGAAAGCTTAGATATTTGTTGATTTCTTCGTGTTAGGTCAGATCGTGTTGTTTACAATTCCGTTTTGTTTATGATGGTCCATGATCTATATGATTCAAAGTCCAGATCTTTGATGTTATGTTGTTTAATGTGAGGTGGATCATTATTTTCGAACTTTGACTTCCCTGGGTTTAGCGTAGTCGTCGGGTTATTGTTATAAGCGTGGTTGAGGGTTGATCGCTTTCTTTATAGTGATTTTACCCATACAAATACATTCATTCGATTATTTGACAGTTATCTACTTATTTGATTTATATGATCTTCATGGTGTTACTCCCATTTAAATTTTTAAAGAATTTATTTAATTTTTTTTGGGGATTGTGTTCATGCTGATACTTCCATATATGATCTTCTGTCTATAATAATCATTCCCTTTATTGAAGGGAGCCTATGAAATTGAACAGTCTTGTAAAGATTATTGATGTTATATCTGATCTTATAATATTTTCTGTTCATCTTAATTTTGATTGTTTTAAATTTGGGCCAATTTCTTCAGAGTTTTGATTGGGTTTATATGGTTCCAACTGTGCCCTTCTTTGATTCTTTAGAGTAAAAGAAGTCATATATCGTCTTTTTTGTAGTATTTATTTGTCTTAACGTTTATGTTTTGAGCTGGTTCATGCTCGTTAATTTTTTCGACCGTTGTAATTTTTTTCAGTTTTGGTTATCAGGTTTTCATGTGATTAGTTTGATGTGCCTTTGGTCGTTTAATCTTTTGCAATTAGGTTATATTGCATGATTATGTCAATAATGTTCCTGATTTTTTGGAATTAATATCTGATAATGCCCCTCTTCAATCATTTATATTTTCAGATTATGATATCGTATACCGATCTTTGTTATGTTATAATTTCAAATAAGAGTCTAGCTGATGAAATTCCCGAGTATAGTAAATTTTATTCTTAGTGGATTGTTGGATTCTTTTTAGATTCTGTTATAATATGCTAATATATTGTTATGTTATAATTTCAAATAAGAGTCTAGCTGATGAAATTCCTGAGTATAGTAAATTTTATTCTTAGGGGATTGTTGGATTCTTTTTAGATTCTGTTATAATTTGCTAATATATTGATTTCTTTATATGACAGATGCAAATCTTTGTGAAAACTCTTACCGGCAAGACAATTACCCTTGAGGTTGAGTCGTCTGACACAATTGATAATGTGAAGGCGAAGATACAGGACAAGGAGGGGATACCGCCTGACCAGCAACGGCTCATCTTTGCTGGGAAGCAGCTTGAAGATGGACGCACCCTTGCCGATTACAATATCCAGAAGGAGTCCACCCTGCACCTTGTCTTGCGTCTCAGGGGCGGTATGCAAATCTTTGTCAAGACCCTTACTGGCAAGACCATCACATTGGAAGTCGAGAGCTCTGATACGATCGACAATGTGAAGGCCAAGATCCAGGACAAGGAGGGCATTCCCCCTGACCAGCAGAGGTTGATCTTTGCCGGAAAGCAGCTAGAGGATGGCCGAACTTTGGCCGACTACAACATCCAGAAGGAATCCACCCTCCATCTTGTTCTTAGGCTCCGTGGAGGGATGCAAATTTTCGTCAAGACCCTCACGGGCAAAACCATCACCTTGGAAGTTGAGAGCTCTGACACCATTGACAATGTTAAAGCGAAGATTCAGGACAAGGAGGGCATCCCTCCTGACCAGCAGAGGCTGATCTTTGCCGGCAAGCAGTTGGAGGATGGCCGAACCCTGGCAGATTACAATATTCAGAAGGAATCGACCCTCCACTTGGTTTTGCGTCTCCGTGGAGGGATGCAAATCTTTGTCAAGACTCTTACGGGCAAGACCATCACCCTCGAGGTGGAGAGCTCGGACACCATTGATAACGTGAAGGCCAAGATCCAGGACAAGGAGGGCATCCCGCCGGACCAGCAGAGGCTCATTTTCGCGGGCAAGCAGCTGGAGGATGGACGCACTTTGGCAGACTATAACATCCAGAAGGAATCAACGCTGCACCTTGTTCTCCGTCTGAGGGGAGGGATGCAGATTTTCGTGAAAACGTTGACAGGGAAGACGATTACCCTGGAGGTGGAGAGCTCGGACACCATAGATAATGTGAAGGCAAAGATTCAGGACAAGGAGGGAATCCCGCCGGACCAGCAGAGGCTCATTTTCGCGGGCAAGCAGCTGGAAGATGGGAGGACGCTGGCGGATTATAATATCCAGAAGGAGTCTACCCTTCACCTTGTTCTCCGCCTCCGAGGTGGAATGTGAATCGCAATTGTTTGAAGTGTGTGGTGGTCTCGTGTAGTTAAGTTTCTCAGATGCTCCGTTAACTGGTCTGTTTCTCTAGTCGGTATGCTTTACAACGTTGGTTTAGTTTCTCTATGCTATGTGACAGTTGGGAACTTGGTTGTCTTTTGATTATGGTCTATATATGATAGTAAATGCGTAATTAGTAATAGGTAATTCTGTATAATTTTTCACTGCTTCCGTCGGCAGCGACGATCACCTGAGTTTATTTTTAGAGCTTTGCCGAACTGTTTAATGAGTTTCATTTAAGCCTAGTGTGTGGTGGCAATATGGTTTATTTTTCCATGCCTATCATGTCCTGAGAAAATTCGGTTGCATTGGATTTTTTTAGACCCAGTTTGATGGAATCTGGGAGCTTCCAGTTATTGAACTCTATTTTTGCATCTAAATACGGTTCTGTTTTCTGCCGAATCATAGTTTGGTCAACTAAAATGGGTTACCAAACTAGACCTGAATGTTGTGGGTTACCAAATATGATGGAGATGTCCAATCTCTGATGAAGTTTGGTGAATTCATGTTTGAGTTCTTGCTTCAATTCTTCCACTTTTGAAAGCAACTAAGCTTGATATTCACTAAAATAAGGAGGAGAAGCAATAGGATGTGAGGAGGGGAGTGGTTCTTTTTTGGATTCATCGTCATCGTCATATTATTCTTCTTCACCTTCTTCTCTAGCCTCTTCAGAGTCAGAATTAAGAGTGTGATCTTGATGAAGTTTCATCCTTTTGAGTGTAATCTTGTCAAATCTCACCATGTGTGCAAGAACTATGGCTTCAGAAGCAACATTAAGTTTGAAGTGCCTAAAGATGTGAGTGAGAATTAGACCATGATTCAATGTCGAAGTGGAGCTGTGGGTAAGATAATCATAAATCATTCCTACCTAATTTAATTTTATTCCTACTGTGAGGGCATAAACACATTTAGCCTGGCTCTCAGATAAAACGGAATGACTACCAGCTCTCTAAAAAATATTGTAGGATAGAATTAGAGCTAAAATTCTCGCCCTTGGCAATAATACATTAGTTGATATATGATGTACAAATTACTTTCCCTTAGAGAACATTTTTTCTATGATCATATTATCGTTCATAAATTTTTTTCTAAGTGTAGCACCATCGCTTGGAATACCAAATATATCTCATATGGTGGTGGTTGAGAACCTAATAGGAGTGTTTAAGACATTTATGGTAAATCTACGAGAAGTGAGATTGATAATCATATTGGTATATAATAAATGCATTAATCTTGGATAGCACCTACAAGAACTTTCAGTAAAAAAGCCCCTTAAGTCCTTGATGTGCAAGAATGTCCCTAATCCCATATCCTCCAAGGTCATCAATTTTAACAAATCTTTCAAAGAGGATATCTCTACTAGAGATGTTAAAATTCTGAATAAGATGATTTCAATTGATATAAGGATTTATGAGCTCTCTATCAATGATGGGATGTGAAGATGAGGACTGCGATGATGAGGGTTGTGCCATCTTCTTTTTTGGAATAGGTCTACTAGTGCCTCTTCCCCTATTCATGATTTCTAGTGTGGGTGAGATGAATGCAATAGACAATGATGAAATGCAAAGCCAAATACTTATGCAAGAGGTGATATAGCTAGCCAAAGATGAAATATTCACCAACACTATAGAAATCCTCGAGAAACTAAAGCACTGCGGTTGAGAAAATACGAATTTCTATGGGACTTTTGGTTTTTAGGGTTCTAAAGATGAAAATGAATAGGATTTTAGGGTTTCAAGTGAATGAGAAGTAATCTTAGCCATAGATTTAAATGAAATGCTAAGATCTTCTCCTATAAGTGGGTACAAGTCAAAAGGAACCCATTAAGAAAAGAGTGTAGAATCAATAAGCTCTGCAAACCCATAAAATTTTCAATACAGATCGGGGTCAAAAATTGTAAATCGATAGCAGCAGTCAACTATCTCATCAACATGAGTCGTCTACTTTTGATGACAGATTCTGGGTAGTTTGCTACATTATAAACAGTAGTCGGCTATCATCAGAAATAATTTCAGCTTAGACTCAAACATGTCTCATCTCTATCAAACTAAATCCTCGGGATTTCTAAGCTAATCCTACATGCACACAAACAGTCCAAGCATGCAAATGCTATTAATTCATCGTAATTATGTGAGATACCAAGGGTTGTATTGGGGTATCTTACTTAGGTACAAAACATAAGCTAATCACCTTGAGAACCATATCCAATTGGGTTTTGTTAGTGCACGAGTATGGATCTTGGTGAAGTATCGGCGTACCCGACCCATTTGGCGCACACAACCCGATACCCGTCCCTCAAAGCGGAGTATTACCGAGTCAAGCAAACGGCTCATTCATCCGTTAAGCTTCCGCCGATATTCAGGTGGAAGTTAATGGGGCTGAATAAATTGGCCATCGTTATCTCGAATCCCAAAAAGATCGTGCCTGAATCAATAAGGGACGGTTACACACAATCAATAGGGAGCTGCCTATAAATACCCGAAAGGACAAAGGTAATGAGGTTACAATTCTCAAGGTACGAGATCTAATACATAGACTCTACTCTTTCAGCTGATATTTCTTACATTATAGACCTTGCGACGTCAAATCTGGGACGAACTTCCATGGGTCGATTTCAATTGCTCCAAGCTCCATCTCTTTCTTAAGTTCCCGTATTAACTTAAGCATCGGAGGGGATTTGGGTCGGGACCCAGTTCTGACCCCCCCTGAAGTTTCTTTGTGGTGTAGTGATCGCGCCCGGATATACACCCGGAAAACGACTGTAGTTTTACCGCAAGCGCACGGCGTAGTTGCGAGCGGGTATCGAACACAGGGAGGACAATTGACAGTATCCTACTTTGATTACCTAGCTATCAAGAGAATAAGAATAGTTCGGTGGTAATGTCACAATCGTTCAATAGCAAATAGATATCAATATAATAAAAGCGTCTAGGGATAGGAAATCCCCACTACGGACCGTCTCGCATCCTTGTGAATCATGAATTTCAATGCTGCAAGGCTTGAATGTAGGTGAACTAGTCGCAACTTAATGTAGAACCAAGCTCACGCTCTCGCGCTATTACCGGTTTATAGCAACATAAATTAGGGCCCCACTCTCGTGCAAACCCTAACCTAAGCAACTAGTGTGAAGATCGACATCATCGTCCAATCGCAACTCGAGCCCACTCTCGTGCAAACTCGAGCTACGATATAGGTTATGATAGTTCGTATTCGTCCAATCTCTTGCAAACGAATATGAGTATAGATGTATAATAAAAATCCCAGCTTTGGTCCAATCTCTTGCAAACTAAATCTAGAGAATTTCGATTATAATCCTAAGTCGAATGTCTAGGCCTTCCCATCAATTGGGATCCAATCTCTTGCAAATCCCAATCGATGGAAATTCCTAGCTACGCGTAATAAATCAATCAAAACCTAACATTTATCAATCCTAGCAACAATTCTATTCATTCATCACAATTCAAAAGATCGGGTCCATAGGGTTCATAGCCATGCCCTAGAACGACAAAACTACTCACAATTCATCATGAAAATCTCAGAAATAACAATTATAATCATAGCATAATTCATTGCAAAGAAGAGACAATCCATAAAAATAATATTTTTAGCAAGAAAGAACAAACCAAAATTATCGCCTATGATCTCCAGCTGAGGTTTCACAAAAGAATAGCCGTAAAAAAATAATAGAAGTCTATCCTAAAATTAGGGATAAAACTAGGTTTAAATACAGGCCAAAATCGTCCAAAAAATCGTGATAAAACTACCGGTGTGCAGCCTAGAATTGCAATCCTTGCAGCAGTCGGAATGCGTCACTCGGCCGAGTAGCATTGTCACTCGGCCGAGTGGCAGACCCAATAAAAAACAGAGAGTTTAAGAACTTCAGGGGTCTGTCGCTCTGACTGACTCGACCGAGTAGGCTTCTTTACTTGGCTGAGTAAGCAATCGTACTCGGCCGAGTAGGCTTCCCAAATTTTTTAAGTAACTTGGCCTTTTCTCGGTTGAAATTCCCGGCTCTACTCGGGCGAGTGAGCTTTCTCACTCGGCCGAGTAGACTTCCTTGCTCGACCGAGGAAACTTTGAAATTTTACTGTGCATATCCGTTTCACTCGGCCGAGTACAGCTTCTGACTCGGTCGAGTGAGCAATCTGCTCGGCCGAGTGGGCTATATCTGTCTTCTTTTCTTCTCCTCCTCGCCTCCTCATCGCTTCTATCGAATTTCTTCCTCTTCCGCTCATCCTCAAGCGCTAATAACTCCTCAAATAAGCCGTGGGCGACACTCCGAATGCATGAAAATCATTTGATCTCGTTTTCGTTCCAAATCGCTCCATATCTCCTGAAATACGACAAAAACAAGAAATAGTGAAAAGTATCGTGATATCGTCGAATAATCGTGGAAAACGCAATATGGGCGATCAAAACGACATGAAAACATGCAGAAAAAAGGTGTAAAATAAGGAGCGATCAAAATCCCTCAAGCTTACCTCTTACTCTTCCTCGAGGAAGATGAGTAAAAGGCGAACCCGGCAGGTAAAAACAAAGAAAAGGAAAAAGAAAGATAGGAAAGAAAACAAAGAGGGAGGTGCTAGATCATTTCCTCAGGACGTGGACTTGCTTACTCAAATAGCATACGACGAATACAAACATGCCAAAGATTTTTATCTCGATATCATGATCATATAAAGATGCATTCAACATAGAAACCCAAGAATATCAAAATAATATGAAATATGGAATCATTCTAGAATTAGCATCGTCTGAAGCATTTAAACCAATATACATAATCATAGACCACACACTTTTCAATTGATCGCTTTCTATTTGGAGTATAAGAGATATCACACAATATGAAGCAAATAAGAATAGAAAGGAGTGGTTTTCATGAAATGCATGTTAAGCTTTAATTCCTGGATTTCGTAAAATTTTTAATAATCGCCCCGAGTATAGAAAATTACCTAGCCTAGGTTGCATGCACAGTCAAGTAGCCACTCTCTCACACATCATTGGATCCCTTTCCCCAAGCTTATCTATAAGCGTGGTGGCATCAAGTTTAGCAATAAGAACATTCCCCATTTTGAAGCTCCAAAAAACAAAAATAAAAGAGGGAAGAAAGAAAGAAAAATGAAAGTGGGATCATATATATACTTCTTTTCTCTTTTCTTTTCTTTTTTCCTCTTTTTTTCCATATCAATATATACAACTGAGATCCCAAATCAAAAGATAGAGAGATATACATGAATACCTTTTTTCTTTTTGATTTTGGGGTGTTGGAGCATGTACTTTTTGTAGCGGGGGAACATGCCAATATAAGATTCGCTAAAGGGAGATTCACCAATGATTTTAAGTATAGAAATAATGCTCAAGATATCTGGAGAAAGAAAAATATGTAACACTTGGATCACTCTATAGAATGTGCACGACAACTTTCAGCAGAGTAATGTAATCTACTCAGTTCGATCTCAGAAAGTAAACTAATCCAGTTATATCAACATAACATACATTCAATCAACCTGAAAGTGAAGCGTACAATTTTCATGCAATAAGAAGTGATGTAAGATAACAATGCAGTACTCCAAATATAGGCAATCGATGCGTGAAGCTTAATGTGTTTTCTATGAAGAGTATACTATATAAATTATCAGACTCGGCTAATAGAAGAATTTCATCCACATTCATATAACAAAGTGCGGGTTTCTACCTCGAATGCATATCAAGCATGGCATATGATATCTGAAATAAAAACGATGGCATGACAAGATAATATGCATATAGAGATAAGCTAGCACTACGTCATCATCATCACAGAAAATTCATCTCTAGCAAAAAGGATAAAAGAAATAAGGATAAAAAAATAGAAACTACTGTACATATGCAGCACACAAAAAAGCAAGAAAACGTGATGCATGGAAAAAAACTAAAAAAGTGGGTGAGAAATAAGCGTAAAATAAAGAAAGGTGGAAAAAATAAAAGAAAAAGTGAAGACAGTAAAAAGTGCGTGAGACACTCACTCCCCCAAGCTAAACTGTACATTGTCCTCAATGTGTAAAGTATGGCACACTGAGAAAAATGATATGGGTGGGGTGGGTGAGGATGCGTCCATGATAGGGATGCAAATAAAAGAAATTCATATGGGTATGCAAATGATGTATGCAGAGATCAAAAAGGTGAAATATAGGTGTCCCCCAAAAAATACCTCCTCTCTCCCAAAATGATATAGACAGATATGATCAAAAAGTGAACAAAATGTGTGTGGAGGAGGGGTGCAAAATCAATAGACAAAATGATATCATAGCATCAACAAAAGTATGGAAGGCATCCAGTGTGTGCCTAGGTGGGCGATGGAGCACCAGGACCGTCCTGTGATGGAGGTGGTGGTGGCGGGGGCTGCTGGGTAGAGGTGCGGGTGGTGGCAGGTGGTGTCTGTGACAGATGCGTAAGAATCTGGTTCAGGCTAGCCTGAATACTAGGAAGTAAAGCGACGTGCCTCTGTATAGCAGTGAGGTAGCAGAGAGAGCATGGAAATCCCCTCTGAGCCCACTAACTGCCCCCTCTAGAGCACGGACGTGCTGAACTAGGGTGTCGGGGGAGGTGGAGCAGAGGGTCGAACAGGTGAGGAACGGGGCTGCGTCGCACGGCTACCGTAAATGATGGATGCAACTACCTGGTGGGGCTGAGGTGCTGTGCTCAGAAAATGACGCTCAGCCTTTATGAGAGGCTGAGACGCAGGAATGGTCGAAGAAGAAGGAGCAGCAGCGGAGGCTGAGACGGTGACAGAGGGCAAGGAGGTCAGAGAGGTTGGTGACACAGAAATGGGGACAGACGTCACGACACTCTCAGAGAAGACAGCGGCAGTGGAGACGGTAAGGTCGACGACTGGGGAGATCGTGAAGTGCGAAGGAAATGACTCCCCATGGGTCGAAAATAGAAAAGAGGAAAGGGTCTACACTGCGGAGGCAAAAGAGGGCTTGTCGCTCTCAATAATGGTGTCAGGAAGCTCAGGGTTCACAGCAGAAATGTGGTCTATGGACATCGGCACAGTGGTGGTGGTGGTGGTGGTGGTGGTGGACTCAGCTAGTGTACTCCCGACACTGACAGAAGTGTGGACAGAGGTGTCGGGAGGTGTAGACAGGTCGGGTGCAGGCTGAGGTATCACAAAGTCCAGGGGTGGAAGGGGGCTCCTGCTGAGCACCCTCAGGCTCAAGTACGTACGCAGCGGGGATGAGGAGATCCATCGCTGGAATCCACTCCCTGCCGTGGGTCCAATATGTGTCCGAGAGGGGCTCGGAATAATCATGTAATCGGCACCATGGGGGCCGTTCAGCCACACCCAATGGTGCTGACCATGAGGTGCAACATCCTCATCTGGGCCATAACATCTATCGAAAGGGAAGTGGGGTCCGGTGGTCAGAGCAAGCCAGCAGGGAGGTCCACTCCGCACAAGGGAGCTAGGAGGGTATTCAGACCGCCGCAACAGATAGGCGTCCTAGCGCCGGCAGAAATAATGATGCGGTCTAAGTACCAGCTAGAAATATCGATCTCAATGGCGGGGAGTAAAACATCTCCACCCCTCTCGTAGGCCCGCGATCGAGTCATCGCATAGAGCATGTAGAGCTCCGGCGTCAACATCGTCCCCGGCTCATACCTCGCTAAGAAAGTGGTCGCCATAAGGCGCTGTTCAATGCGTAGGCTTGGGTGGAGGATAGCGGAGGCCTTGGCCCGGCTAGGGTCAAAGGCGAGAAGCGATCCCGTGATACGTGTCAAGAAAGCGTGTGCGTCGAATGACGGCGGTGGGATGTGCGTGGGGCTATATGCTCGGTCTGGGTACGGGATATGGGGCCACTAGAAGAAAGCTCGGAGCATGTCGAGAGCGATCTCGCACTCCCGATCCATCAAGCAAAAGGAGCCTCCCTAGGGGTCATGCGAATGAAACTAAGGACCTCTAGTGTCGGGCGGATATAAGTGTCCGCCGACACCGACAAAAAGTCATGCCACCCCACGTTGTCATACAACTAGAGCAGCCCCTCGAATACCCCTAGGCGCTCAAAGTCAGCTATGTGCGCGAACCTAGTGTGTACGATCGAGCGATGGGAGATATGCTCAAATCTGGCGCGGTGTGCGTCATCTCTGAACATAATCCCCATCGTATCGATAGCGGGGTCGGGCTGTGCCGGTGGTGGTGGGATAGGTGTGGTAGGAGGCGGAAGTGTGGGTGGTGGCGGGCTAGGTGGCAGGGAGTCTGCTCTAGCGAAAGAGGGGCCAGGTTCGCTGGTCCTCTTCCGCTTCGAGGCGGGCGCCCGCAAACGTGCTCTGGTGTGTGGCGGCATGTGAACCTAGTGCCGTGCCTATCCAATATGCGAAGTGCTGAAAATTTGGAACGAGTATACCTGAGCACGATGCGAGAGCAAATAGTGGAAGTGTGCGAAGAATTTCCTCCTCTGAGAAGCGCCAAATCGACTCCCGTATCTCCCCCAAGCTAGCCTGAAATACAAACAAACAAATCAGCAACGAATAACAATATGTATGGGAGAAGATTGGGAATAATAGATATATATGTAAATTGATTTCGATTCGGGGCTTAATGGGCTTACGGATTGGAGAAAATGGAGAAAAATTCGAATTTTGGGAGAAATGGGGTGTGTACGGTAAAAGGGGCGGCGGCGCCGACGCCGGCAAGCAGCGGCATGCGATCAGTGACAGGCATCGGGCGCGATCAGTGGGGGTGCAGCTCGGGACGTGATTCGGGCGATGCGGGGGAAGACGAAGCGGCTCGTGTTCGAAATTGGGAAATTTTTGCGTTTTGGAATTCGAGCCGCGGCTGCTGGGTTTATAAAGATGGGTCACTCGGCCGAGTGACGCATTCAATCGGCTGAGTGGCACTATATAAAAAAATTCCAAGTAGAAGTCCCGACTCGGGCGAGTAGATCTTACCACTCGGCTGAGTAGACAAAGGTCATTTGGCCGAGTAGCAAGGCTACTCAGAGCTTATAATGCATGGAGCGTATCAGATTCACTCGGCCGAGGGACATAGTTACTCGGCCGAGTGGCATATCAATTATAGTAAATTACAGAGAGTAGTTTTTAGGATCTTTCCTGATCAGTACCCCACTCGACCGAGTAGGGTCTTTGCTCGGTCGAGTGAAAATTGCACTCGGCCTAGTAGCCTGCTGTTTTCAGCATCGACTCTCTGTTTTTGCTCCACTTTCTGTTTTTCTTCTTTCCGTCAGTTTCTTTCTCCTCCTGAGGCCTGAGCGCGTTCGTGGAGCGCTCTCCTTTGCCATGGTCATCCTCCATTTAAATGGTTCTTCGTTCTCCATCTCCTGTCATGAAAAATAGAGCACGTTGTCATGATTTTAATCAACTCAAGACTCTAAACACTAGAAAAGATCTAAATAAAAAATAAAAATGAAAAATCCAACTAAAAATTAGATAAAACTGTCGGGTTGCCTCCCGACAAGTGCTCGTTTAAGGTCTTGAGCTCGACCCGTCAAGATATTCGTTTAATGCTCGATGTTCGGTGCATGTGAGATGTGCACATCAAATTTGCCGGGAAGGCCACTTGGATTCAATTGTTGTTGTTCGTAGGCATTCCTCGGCTTCCCCTCATCATGGGTGGTAGTGGGGGACGAGTCCCCCAAGCTTGAGCTTTTACCGTTCTCTTTCTTCACTGGTGGTGCCAATTCTTATCCAGCGGAGCGTTCTTCAAATTATTTGCCGTGGAGAGCTTCCATTGCTCCCTAATTCTTGCGATATCAGCTTCGTCCTTGTCATCAACCGTAGAGTGATCTGGCGGGTCTTCCAACTTTTCTCTATCTCTAGAAGATTGGCCTTCTTCGAAGCCATCATTGTGTAGGGCACCGATGGCATACGGCATGTTGTCATCAATGACCTCGTCGAGGAGGTCCACATACTCGACGTCCTCTGTCCAAGGCATGTGCTTCATTGCCTTAGGGATGTGAAGCTCCACCTCTATGTTTCCAACATTCAAAGACAAGGTGCTCTCTCTCACGTCAACTATAACACCGGCGGTGGCTAAGAAGGGGCGTCCAAGAATTAGCGACGTATCGCTCTCCTCCTTGATATCCATAACCACGAAGTCGCACGGCAAGCATATTCCTCCCGGTATTTGGAGCGGGATGTTCTCTGCAATTCCCACCGGCCTAGTGACCCGATCGTCCGCGAGTTGTATTCTCATATCTGTCAGCTTTAAGTCGGTCCCCGTATTCAATTTCTTAAACATAGTTAGGGGCATTAGGCTCACGCTTGCTCCCAAATCTACCAAGGCTTTTTGTATCGGGACTCCTCCAAGTGTGCAAGAATGCAGAAGCTTCCGGGATCTTTAAATTTAGTAGGCTCCTTCTCCTTCCGGGTAAACCATGTACCTTGTTTGGCGAGCATTATCTTCTCCTTTCACTTCTTTCCCGAAATCAAGTCTTTTAGGAATTTGGCGTAAGACGGGATCTCTACAATAGCGTCCAAGAAAGGGATATTGAGGCTCGCTCCTCGCAAGTACTCAAGAAATTTGGCAAGCTGCTTCTCAATCTTTGCTCTCGCCAACCTTTGTGGGATGGATACCGGTGGCATATAGTTGCGCTCCTCACGTGGCTTCAAAATTTCAGAATTTTCACCGTCCTTTGGCTCTTTCGGGCACTCCTCCTCAATTGCCGGCTCCTTGTCATCAAAATTTTTTTCCCCGGCTCCTTGGTTTGAATCATCGCGGGAGTAGTGTCCTTCCCGCCCCTAGTAGTTATCGCCACCACTGCATTGATGTGGCCGGTATTGCTCCGTGGGTTTGGCTTCGGTTGAGCCGGTAATTGTTGAGTATTCTTGTTGAGCAATGCTAGTTGCTCCGATAATTGTGCCACGACGGTATTGAGAGAGTCTTGTTGAGCGGTCAATCTAGCATTCACTTTCTTTTGTTCCACCCTTGAATTCTTCAACCCTCGCTTCATGGTCGGATCTCGGTGGTGCTTGTGGTGGATTAGGTGCTCTCCACCCTTGATTATACCCCGGGGGTCTATATGGTCCCGCTTGTTGCCTAGGCGGGACCATACAGACCCATCATTGGAGGTGATCAAAAGGGAACCATCATTGGAATAGGGATCGTTGGTAATCCTTCAAAACCCTTAATTACTAATGTATTTCTAGTTAGTGGTTTGTGTCACAATCTCATTTCCATTAGTTAACTTTGTGACAAAGGTTACAAGGTTAACTTTGGAGAAGGATTGTATACAATTGTTGATTGTGATTCAAATGTTTTATTTTCTAGTATTAGGAGTAAAAATATTTATTATTTGAGCTTGCCAAAACCGTAGAACATTGCTTAGTTGCTAGCACAAGTGAACAACTATTATGCCATCGCCGTTTTGGTCATGTTCACTTCAAGCACTTAAATAAGTTATCTAAGCATGATCTAGTCAAAGGTTTTCCTAAAATCGCCTTTAATATGAAAAACTTTTGTGATTCTTGTCAAAGAGGTAAACTTAGTAAATCTTCCTTTAAGCTTAAAGAAGGGATTACTTCTAAGAGGCCCCAAGAACTTCTTCATTTAGATTTGTTTGTGCCAACTAGAGCCGCTTCTTTAGGTAATGCTCATTATGGATTATTTGTCGTTGACGACTTTTCTAGATTTACTTGGGTTTCATTCTTAACTAATAAGAATGAAACTTATGAAGAGTTTATCAAATTTGCAAAGAAGATTCAGAATTTCTTAGGCTCCACCATTATCACTATCCGTAGTGATCATGGATGAGAATTTGAGAATGAATCTTTTACTAAGTTTTGTGATGACACCGGGATAACACATAATTTTTCCTTCCCTTGAGCACCACCACAAAATGGTGTTGTAGAGAGAAAGAATAGGACTCTTATTGAGTGTGCACGCACTATGCTCCATGATAGTCATCTAGGACTACAATTTTGGGCAGGTGCGGTGCACACGACATGTTATGTGCTCAATAGGATCCTAGAACAAACAAAACTTGTTTTGAATTGTTTTATGACAAAAAGCCTCAAGTAAAATATTTTCGTGTTTTTGGTTCAAAATATTTTATCAAGAACACTTTTGGTAATCTAGATAAATTTGAGCCAATATCCGATGAAGGAATTTTTGTTGGATATTCCACACGTAGCAAAGTCTACCGGATATACAACAAAACTTCTTCAACGATTGAGGAATCACTACACGTATCATTTAATGAAGATTTTGATTTTCCTCGTGTTGATGATGATAGTGTAGATGTTGTGTGATCCTCTTAGTAATGTTAAGATTAATGATTCGATTATTGATACTAACACTACTAACGAAATTGTTGAAGATGTTCCTAATGATGCAGGAATACCCAAAGCTTATCTGACCGTTCGCAACCATCCTCATAACCAAATAATTGGAGATATTGGTGTGGGTGTTCGAACGAGGTCGAGAATTGAAGAATTCTCTCATTACGCATTTGTCTCTACCATTGAGCCAAAGAACATCCAAGAAGCTTGTGAAGATAGCTCTTGGATAGTGACAATGGAAGAAGAACTAATGCAATTCGAG
Source organism: Scilla litardierei (assembly GCA_030789695.1). Taxonomy (NCBI): domain Eukaryota; kingdom Viridiplantae; phylum Streptophyta; class Magnoliopsida; order Asparagales; family Asparagaceae; genus Scilla; species Scilla litardierei. The sequence continues at coordinate 96,344,209 of CM061133.1, read as the reverse complement.
AGAAATGAAGTTTGCAAACTCGTTCCTCTTCCAAGTGGTCACCAAGTCATTGGGACCAAATGGATCTTCAAGAACAAGACGGATGAGAACGAGGTGATCACAAGGAACAAAGCAAGGTTAGTAGCTCAAGTCTACCGGCAAGAGGAAGGTATTGATTTCGAAGAATCTTTTGCCCCCGTAGCTAGATTAGAAGCTATTATATTACTTTTGTTGCATCCCATAAGAATTTTAAACTATTTCAAATGGATGTTAAAAGTGCATTTTAAAATGGGATTGTCAATGAAGAAGTATATGTTTCTCAACCTCCCGGTTTTATTCATGAAAAATTTCCCGACCATGTTTTCAAACTTAAGAATGCATTGTATGGGTTGAAACAAGCTCCTAGAGCTTGGTATGATCGACTTAAGACCTTTCTTTTGAATTTAGGTTTTAAAATGGGAGAAGTTGATTCTACACTCTTCTTTAAAGATTATGAAAATGACATTCTCTTGATTCAAGTTTATGTAGACGATATAATTTTTGGTTCTACTAACTTTAATCTTTGTCAAGAATTTTCTAAGTCAATGAAGGATGAATTCGAGATGAGCCACATGGGAGAGCTCACTTATTTCCTTGGACTGCAAATTCGACAAATGGAGAATGGCACCTGCATACATCAGACAAAGTCACAGGGGAGCTTATCAAGCGATTCGGGATGGAATTGTCTTCAAGCAAAAGGACTCCCATGAGTACTCTACCCATCTACACAAGGATGAAAGCGGAAAAGATGTAGACGTTCGTCTATATCGAGGTATGATCGGTAGCTTACTTTACTTAACCGCTAGTAGTCCCGATATCATGTTTTCCGTATGCTAGTGTGCTAGATATCAAGCTAGACCTAAGGAGTCACACTTGATTGCGGTTAAACGAATATTTCGTTATCTCAATCACTCTTTAGATTATGGGTTACTTTACCCTAAATCTAGCACATATGAGTTAATCTCATATAGTGATGCAGACTTTGCCGGATGTAAGTCCGACAGGAAAAGTACTAGTGGCACTTGCCATTTCCTAAGAAATTCCTTAGTTTCTTGGTTTTCTAAGAAACAGAATTTGGTGTCATTGTCCACGACTGAAGCAGAATATATTGCAGCGGGTCTTGCATGTGCACAAGTTCTTTGGATGAGACACACTCTTATGGACTATGGTGTCAACTGTGATACTTGCCCGATCATGGTTGATAACCAAAGTGCCATATGTCTTTCCAAGAATCCGGTGCACCACTCCCGTACCAGACACATAGACGTGAGACACCATTTTATAAATGATCATGTAGCTAAGAAGGACATCACTTAGAGTACATTGAAACCTAAAAACAAATTGTCGACATCTTCACAAAACCTCTTAAAGAAGATTCATTTGTGAGGTTGCGTGGAGAATTAGGAATTATGGGTGAATCTGAAATCTAGATGCTCAACATTCATGTTATAACACCTTTTGAGCTCATGTCATCATATTGTCTTCCTTCTTTTGATATATGCCATATATGTGTTTAAGAAAGGCCATTAAGATTTTTGTGATTTCATGAATTCTTTAAGATTGTTTTTAGAGATGTTGTTACAATTGATTTATCATATTACATTGTTTTATGATAAGTTTGTGATTAGAGTATATGTCCTAGGGTGAGTGTTATTATTCTCTGGATTTCTATCTCACTGTGAATTTTTGGACCAGGACAGACGACTGTCTTTCATTCGACAGTCGACTGCCCTACTCTATCTCCTCAATCTGAGAATTTGTATCTTTCGCACAGCCGACTGATGACTGTTTTCCAGTCGACTGTTATTTTAACAGGTGACTGAATTTTAGTCATCAGGCGACTGTTCTCTCTGTCATCTTTTCTATAGAGCTCTCTATATGTTTGTTAAAGGTTATTGATTCTCGGTTAGTCGACTACTGTGTTAAGTTCAGTCGACTGTCCCTCGGACAGGCGACTGTATGTTACCCAACAGTCGACTGTCTGTCTTCCTGAGACTAATTCTTATCACTTCATCTAGTCGACTGACTTTTGTTCATCAGTCGACTATCTCCTGTTTGTGACGGTTCACTGCTTTGATCTGAGCCGTCGATTCTTTGATCCAACGGCCCAGATTTATTCCCTTTTTCATATATACTTCGAGCCGATTCACTTCGACACTTGTTTTTCTCTCTCCTTCGACTGAAATTCCCATGTCTTCCCGCTCGAAAACTCATGTCGATCTCTCTTCTGATCTTCTTCGTGGCAACACTGTCTTCCTCCCTCGTGTGGTTGCTCGTGCTTGCTCGCTTGTTGATTGTTTTCTTGCCAGAATCTTGCTCTTGCTTGCCCTAATCGACCATTTGTGTACATTCATGGATCCTTTCAGTCACCTGTTTCCTAAAGGATCCTTCGATTTCCTCAATGATCCAATTCCATCTGCTCAAGCCATTGATCCGGTTCCGACATCGCCTCCATCTTCTGGAGATTTTCTTCATCTCACGGTCGGTGACCCCATCACCTCTGAGAATGCTGCTGAACACACTTCTCAGCCAGCTAATCATCCTCCTCGTTCTCTACCATCCGTTCCCCTCCAGGATTTTCTTCTTGGTCGACTGTGTGATCGTGTCACCGCTCTAGAGAAACTTTCCACTTATTTGGACGAGAAGCTCAACCTTCTGTTGGAGCTTTAGTACAAATCCTTTATGCTTTATGGTTTTCCCATCCTCGCCGAGCTTCAGGCTCTGTTTGCTAAATCTGAGGACACTACCCCCATTGGTGTTCCTCCTCCTCCAGGTTTTGTGCCTGTTTCTTCTGTTGTTCCGACCCCTGCTATCCAGACTCCCACTCTTGATCGTGCGGAATCTTCTGCTGCTCGTTCTTCGTCTTCCAAGAGGAAGACTCCTGCTTACCCTACTCGACGATCTGCGAGGCTGATGTTTCGCCCCTCTGGTCGTCCTTCGGACACTTCTATCATTCACATTGACTGACGATGCAGCTGTTGCCTGTTTGCTCACTCATCCGACGACCTAGATTCTATTTTTGGTTGGGTTGAGTGGGTCTTCAGTATGTCTGATGGTTAGGAGATTATCTGTATGATGTTTTGGATGTTTTGTATGATGATGTACGATGGCATCATGATGTATTTTTATGGGGATCATGATGTATGCATTTTTTGTTGGACATGTTGATGTCCGTATAACATGTACTCATATTTTGTTATATATATATGATGATGCTGCTGAATCTCATGTGTCACACCTTGTATAATTGTTTATCTTATCTGTGTGATGGTTGCCTCATTGTCTCCTTGAATGATTTATTCTCTTCTGATGTTTTGTTGAGACAATGTAGTTTCGGTATTAGATATTTCATGCTATCTCTGATGTGATGCATTTTTGAAATTATTTTCTTTTCGTCTATCTAAAATGTTGAGATTGGACTTTAATTCCTCTATTCACATACGTATATGATGTTTTTATGAGTTTTTTGATTCTCTATATCTTTATATTCCTTGATTGTTAGTCAGTATTTAGCACGATTATTGTTATTATTCACTCCCACCTTTTTGGATAATGTCATAGGGGGAGAGAAATAAACATACAAGATTCGTAATGAATGTGCTAAGTATGTTCTAAGACTTTGAATCTAAGATTGAAGTTGCCATAGATTCAGGGGGAGTAAGATTACAATGAATAGGGATTTTAATTCCTAGATTTCTTGAATTAGATTTTAATTCCTAGTTTTCTTCAATTAAATTCATGCGTATCTTACTCATTTGCTTCAATTGATACGTAGATGCCCTATTATCTGTTGAATAACTTGATTGACATCTATGTAGGGAGAGTAAGTTTTCATTACGCACAATTATTTATCTTTTTGTTTATGTTTGTTTGTCATCATCAAAAGGGGGGAGAATGTTGAGTATTGGACTTCTCACTACTTGGTGTTAATGATGAGAAAACATAAATACTTGTGACTAATCCCCTATTTTGCAGTTAATCCATTGCCTAAGCTATTTATGAAGATCTACTAGCAATGAATGACTCACAAAGATCATTGAAGGCAAATAAAAATGGATTGGATGATCGTAGATGTTGATTGAAGCTCCATGAAGACTTCAAGCTCATACGTTGGATAGAAGAGAGAATTCGTCAATGTAATTTCTTTTATCGCTTCTACTATGTAGCTTAGAAGTAGAACATTGATGGAGCACTCACACACATCATCATTTCTGTCTTAGGACATTATTAGATCAATTGTCCTTAGACCCCAATTCATTTCTTAGTGATTGTGCTTGGATTGTTTGTAACAGTCGACTGCTGAATGTTTTACAGTCGTCTGTCTCAAAAACAGTCGACTGTGTTTTGTTCTACAGTCGCCTGTTATGCACAAGCTTCTGCAATATAGTTTTGGGCCTATCTGTTTATTTCGCACAGGCAACTGATGAACGATTCACACTCGCATGTCCAAGTGACAGTCGACTGTGGTTTGTAAATCAGTCGCCTGTCTATCCTTCTACCCAAACTTTGTTGATCTAACTTTTACGGTCAGTCGACTAATGTTGAATATACAGTCGACTGTCCCTTGGACCAGTCGACTGTGTATGCTGTAACAGTCGTCTGTTTGTGAGCCAATTTATTGACTCAGCTCTCTGGAATTTCTCAGGGTATTTGACAGTCGTCTGTATAAGGATTTACAGTCGCCTGTTCTAATTAACAGTCGATTGTATTAGCCTCATAAGTCGTCTCCTGTTATCTTACAAGATTTCCAGATTTCTTCATCTTACCATTCTTTCGGCTAGTCGCCTGTAGAAGTAATTACAGCCGCGTGTTGGTTCAACAGTCGACTGTCTTTGCTTCATCAGTCAACTGTCCACGTGGTAAGTTACCATTATGAATTCTTACCTTCCCTTGCTGACTGTGCGACAGTCGACTGAGGTTTCTTCAACAGTCGACTGTTGCGAGTTCAGTTTCTATCCGTTGAGATTTTTCTCACAGATTCCAAAAGGGTTTTTGCCTAAACTATTTTGTGGATTTGAGAAACCTATAAATGGGGCTTCTACTGTTCCATTGAAAGGTTACCTAAGCTATTGCAAAATCTCTTAAGCTTTCATTTCTAAAGTTTAAAGCTCTCAAATCCAAAGCCCTAAGAATTACAATCTTTGATCTCTTGCTCTCCAAGCTAGAACCAAAGAGTGATCCTCTAGGTATTTGGTGCAGTCAAGAGAAAGGGCTTTCTCCTCTCTTCCAAGAGAGTCTTCAACACACATCACACTTCTCTTTCAAGTTCTAATTCAAGGCATAGGTGATTGTAAGTGTTGCTTTCAAATTTCATTACTTTCGTAAATTGAATTTGCTCTCGGGTTGTGAGAGCGGTTTGCTTGCTCCCAAGTTGTGGGAGTCAAGGACATCGATTGTATTCGATTTCACTTGTAGGGTTGCTACAAGTGGGTTTTAAAGAAACCTCAAGTTAGGGTTCTAACTTGAGTATCCGGAGGTATCCGGGTGGAAGGGACGTAGGATTACCGGGAACAAGTCGGGAAGTGACTTGGGCAATCCGAACCCTAGAAACATAATTGTGTTTGCATTTGTTTCTTATTTGGGTTTAATTCTAATTCCGCACTATATTGTTGGGCTTAAACACTATTCAACCCCTCTTCTAGTGTTTTCCCCATAGACAGGATCCTTACACTCCCCTTCCAGGGGCAACACATCGGGCGAGAAATCATAATTCATACGTCCGCTCCTTAACTCCTAAAGTTTACCCGTTCCCTCTCAAACCCACATCTGGAGTCTCACCCATTTCAAGAGTGGACCGAGCTCCCGATGTCAAACTCTTATCCTCACTCTCAGTTTTTAAAGTATTTCTTCGTTTGTCAACAAATAATCTAGCGGTCTCGACTACCTGCATTCATAGATTTCCGTTTCTTTCATATTTTCACCGATGTTGTGATTCAATAACGACCATCGTCTTCATCGTATTTCAACATCACATAGTTCCATCGATTCCATTCACTTTCTTAATGAAGTTACAACACTAATATGATACACTAAACAAGATGAAACAACACGTGCAAATGTCTCAAGTTGACGTACTCAATCAAAATAAAGCTACATGCTAGCATAATGGAAAGTAATGGCGTAATAACACAACCATGTATACTAGCTTGTTGCATGTTAGTGTATGACATAAAACGTCCTTTAAACACAACATAATATACTAGCTTTTATTTGGACATATCAAACATGTTAATATGCACTTTAACTTGAACACAATTTTATTTACTACAACAAATTGGAAAGCATGTGAACATAGCTACTAATCATCACATAAATCATGACAAATAATAACATGATAACTGAAATTGAACAAAACATAAAAGAGTAATGCATGGTATGACAATAGTGTAAAATTTGAATCTGTCTAAACGGTTATAGCAGAAAAAACATCACTTTTAGTCTGTCTACAGTCAGAATTGGTCTCTGGTCCCTTCACGAAAGTTGTAGATATGAGTGTTTTCCTTTTACTAACCAATTTTCGTAAACTCTGTTGACATATGTGATTTATGGTGGATTTTCTACTAACACGTATAATTTCAGCATTCTGAACCAGAAACTGAGTTCAGTTCGAGTCCATTTTGCTACAAGTTACAGAGAGAATTAAAATCTAAGAAAATTATGGGTTGAAGATCTTGAAGTCAGCTTTCCAACGGCATCAAGATCATAATATTTTATAAAGTGTGCATGGAGTTTTACTCGTTTTACTGAAAGGTGTCAAAACTGTCTAAAAACAGACCAGTTTTAGAAACTGAAATTTTACTCTATTTTTCAGATCGAATTTGCAAAACGTGTAAAAATGAAAGTTGTTAAGGACTTCAATATGTACAACATATATTTTTTTCATGAATTTCTACATAGCCAATTAAGTGCAGCAATCTACCAAAGTATCGGCCAATTCTGTGTAAATTTCAGCATGAAGTTCAAAACTTAATTTCTACACAAAATCTAAAGAACTTGCTAATTAATTAAACCCTTAGTTCTAAAACTAAACCATACTAAGGTGATAAGAATTTCTACCTTACAAGTCCTCCAAAATTTTCTCTTGCCCTTCTTAATCCTTGATGAATCTTGGGCTCATAGTCTCCTTCTCTAACTTTGGCCTCCAAAAGATGGATTTTGAGATGATTTTTGAAGGAATTTGAAGCTAGAATGGTGGGGAAAATTTTTGGGCTCTTATTAGTTGAAGGGGAGTATTTTGGGATGAAGTTTTTGGTGGAGGAATGAAGAAACAAGGGAGAAAAAAGGGGAGGAATTTTTTGGCTGGTTTGAGGGAGCAAGGGAGTGAATGAGAGAGAGTGAAATTTTCTTGTTTTTGTGTTTTTCTTGCCTAAATTTTTGTACCCCTAAATTCCTCTCCACCCTTCATCAAGTCAAGATGAGTGCCATGTGTTTTCTCTTTAATTCTTAGGATGACACCTCACTTAGTGAGTTGTCATGGTTACAAATTTTTAGATTTTGTATTTTATGAAAATTAAGAATACATAATGAAATACCTTATACATCTTAAATACAAGTATTCATCTAAATACTCCTATTACTAAATTCAAATGATGAGTTTAAAATCTTTTAAAATTAATTCCTACACCAAATAATTAAAAGAAAAATACAAGCATATTCCCAAAAATTATACGTACGTATTTATGCCAAAATACGTATAAATACGCGTACATTAAAATCGGGGTGATTACAATGGATCCCAGAACAATCTACCCCTTCTATCCCACATGCATAATCGAGCGCATCCTGAAGTGCAGTGCCTGACAATCCCAGAACATATGCTTACAAGTAGGATTACTTTAAGCCTGTCATCAGAGCATTAGGTAAAATTTGACTTCTAATCACATTTTAAGGTCTC